>OX155967.1:19929651-20098647 GCA_944548615.1 Micropterix aruncella | reverse complement strand
TATATATATATATATATATATATATATATATATATATATATATATATATATATATATATATATATATATATATATATATATATATATACATATATATATATATATATATATATATATATATATATATATATATATATATATATATATATATATACATATATATATATATATATATATATATATATATATATATATATATATATATATATATATATATATATATATATATATATATATATATATATATATATATATATATATATATATATATATATATATATATATATATACATATATATATATATATATATATATATATATATATATATATATATATATATATATATATATATATATATATATATATATATATATATATATATATATATATATATATATATATATATATATATATATATATATATATATATATATATATATATATATATATATATATATATATATATATATATATATATATATATATATATATATATATATATATATATATATATATATATATATATATATATATATATATATATATATATATATATATATATATATATATATATATATATATATATATATATATATATATATATATATATATATATATATATATATATATATATATATATATATATATATATATATATATATATATATATATATATATATATATATATATATATATATATATATATATATATATATATATATATATATATATATATATATATATATATATATATATATATAATTATGTATAAATAATATTAATATTAAAATATACAATCTTTAATATCATATCATTATATGATATTATCATATAATTATATGTGAAAATCTATTTATAATTATTATAATTAATAATATATAATGTAATTATATTGAAATATTATATAATATAATTGAAAATAGAAGAATCAAGTTGCAAAATATTATTTCTTTTAATTGAGATTACTGTTTTATATTATTTATAACTAGCTTAATATATTTAAACTGGCCAATACACAGACACACACAATACACATTTTATACAGAATAAGAAACAAAGTGTATAAACATTTTCACAAATAGGCAACATAAAGTTTAGCATTGTTGAGAATGCCTTCCAACTAATTTAACGATAACGATCTAAGTTTCAGGGCGAAAGGAATTGCGGCAAAATGCTCAGATTCTCAGGTTGAAGAATTAAAACTTTAGCGTTACCTGTTTGCTTCTGTTGTTGCTATTACTAACGATGCAAATAAAGGGACTCAAATTGTCAAACATCTTGGAATATAGATTTATTATCATATTAAATAACCTTCTCCTATTACTAAACGGTTGGCGACTAGCATTGTGTAACTTATTTATATCCTCAGTTAGACTGTTGATATCATGGCATTGTAATAAAACAATTATCCTACAAAAATGTATGTGGTCATTTTCGGGATGTCTGTGGTCACTTTATTGTTTTACAATTTTAACTCCCTGAAACACGTATAAATGAATCATTTCATCTTCCAAATGATTACATCTCCCAAACTTTCGACCACTATTTTTCCATCAGGCATTTCTCCCGCGCGTGAATCGACTTTATTTTCCATATTATTTACATTTTTGTGCTGCCACTTTCAATCGCCTAAAACGACCGGGCGACCGAACATCTCAAACGCACCCAAGTCAATTCTGCCGTCGTAAATGAAAACACAATAACTTAAAAAAAACATTTTGAGAAAAACGCTTTCAAAATGCATTTATAAGCTCGTGTTTTTAGTGTTTTTTTCAAACTATTAATTTATTATTTCGTTGTGAAAATCCACGATTAATTTGCCGTGTCGTTAGTGTTGTATGAATCACTATGGAAGATTGTCCACAAACA
Organism: Micropterix aruncella; assembly: GCA_944548615.1. NCBI lineage: Eukaryota > Metazoa > Arthropoda > Insecta > Lepidoptera > Micropterigidae > Micropterix > Micropterix aruncella. Next base: position 20,096,777 of record OX155967.1, on the reverse strand, counting down.
CGGCGGCGCGGCGTCCGCTTTTCAGCCGTGTCCGCGACAAAAACGTGTCTGGACAAGAGGGCTAACAGGACATGCTAGACAGACAAATAGACGTCAGCTGGTATCCTGCACCGCAAAACAGGCAAATTGTTTTTTTTTCGATGCTACCCAAACGTCGTATCATAAGCTTTCAAATAGTCTTATTTGTATATTTATTTTTGCGTTAGTTTACACAGCAACGAGGTTCTAAATAACGAAATTCGAATGCTTTGCCTTGCAGAAAACGAGGCAGTTGAATTTTGTTGGATACTGAAACAAACAAACCACTTATTCGATGATTGTTCTGTGCATTGTTTTGTTTTATATTGTTACTATGGATTATCCAGTGCACATTATTACCCAATTTCCGCTTCTTATCGCTCTATAGTCGTACATAATAAACAAACAAACCATAAACAACTTGAGCATGAGCATTCTAAAGTGTTCATCGATTTAAACCGTAAAATTGATAGCGCCTGGGCAAACCAGCAAAGAAAAGCAAATAAGCAATGAAAAGCGGAATAGCCGAAGTAAAAGTATTAATAAAGTGTTGGAAAAGCCATTTTCGCTTGAAGCCCTGAGACGATCGAGTCCGGCTAACTAAATTAAGCTGGAAAGTTCTTTAAAGCAGGAGCCGATCGCTTACAGTTTTTTAAACATAGAAACAAACAATTTTTTTAAAGTCAAATACAACAGGGAAACGAAGGGAAATGTCACTGAAAAAAATGGAAACTTGTGAAACAGTTCAAAGTTGATTGTATCTTTAGTATTATTAGAACATAATATATAATAAAATATATGAAAATATAAGTAATTTAACAATATAAGATATAAACACTATAAAATACAATTATTTAATTTACACTTGCGACATATTTTTCTAATTACCAAATCAATATTATAAATATACATATTTCAACAGAATTCTAAGTGCAAAATGAAACTCAGAAATTGAGAAATTTCATTTATATTTTATCTGTTTTCCAAAGCTATGAAAGTAACTCTATTTATACCACAAGAAAGGTAGCACATAAAATAATAAATAAAATACAAACGGTATAGCACATAGTTCAAGTTCAAGTTCAAGTTCAGTTTATTTTCAAAAATCTTTACAGATTGTAGAAACATATATACTAAAATATCCGAATTAAATTAAAAACCAAGTTGTGCAATTACAAATTTAAAAAACTTACAGAAAATTTAAACCCAATTAAGACAATAACAAATCGATTAAGTCAAAATATTATTTATATGTAGTTATATTAAATCCCATTAAGTGACCAAATAAAATTCAAGAAAAAGTTGTTATAAAAAATAAATTTAAAAACCAAAAAATAAAAAAAGAAATAACAGGTAATAATAATTGAAAGCATGAGTATAACTTAAATTACAAGAAAGAGAAATAAAATTAGTGTAATTTAACGATTAAAATTTCAATTAAAATATCATTTTAAAATATCACAATAATAATAATATTTAGTCGCATTCGCTTAAAGCAAATAAAATTAAAATATATATAAAATTTAGAAAAGGAATTACAATTTATAATAATTTCATTTAAAATTGTTGCATTGTAAGTTTAAGTTTCAAGTTTAGTTTATCGTCTTCAAAAGTTATAAATAGTTATTTATACATGTTTAATTTTCGATTGTACACAATACTTTCGTTAGCCGTTCGTGGTGAATTAATCGTATTCTTCATAGGTGTAAAAAATATTTTCTAAAAGAAACTTATTTAAGGACTTTTTAAATATATTGTTATTTTTAATGTCTTTAATATATGGCGGTAACATATAAAAAAAATAGGGACCGGAGTATTCCTTGACTTGTCTCGCTATTTTTAACTTTGCACTAGGTAACATTTAATTTGATTTGTTTCTGGTGTTTATGTCATGAATATCGGGTTTTTTTTTATGGTCTCTTTTCTTGTGGAAATCCGTTAGTACATTTAAAAGGTACAATGAAATGAATGTTAGAATTTTCAGTCGTTTAAAATGACTTCTGCAGGATTCGTCCAATTTCAAATTTGCTATAATGCGCATTGCTCTTTTTTGCAGTTTGAATAGCGGTTCTCTGTGGCACGCATAACAATTACCCCAAATACTAATAGCGTAACTTAAAATACATTCAAAGTAGCTAAAATACACATTTCTAGTCTCGAATTCATTTAGCGTTTTCCTTATGATTCGTAATGCATAGCATGCCCGACTTAATCTGTCTTCGAGGTTCTCACAGTGTAAATTCCATTTTAGATTTTCATCGATATTCACACCTAAGAATCTAACACTTGCGGTTTGAGGGACTGTATAATTATTAATTGATAAATGTATTGGTTTGTCATGATTTCTGTTTTTGGAATTTGAAAAATAAATAAAGTTGCTTTTTGAAGCATTTAAAGCGAGGTTATTGCTGTTTAACCATCTATGAAGCTTGGATAAAATATCGTTTGACTTTGACTGCAATTCGAGTGTATCCTTACCCACAACTACTAGGCTTTTGTCGTCTGCAAACATTGTTACGTCTATTTCTTTGAAATTTATTGGCAAGTCGTTGACGTACGCTAAAAATAAAATTGGGCCCAAAATAGAACCCTGTGGAACGCCGAGGCAATTTACTATAGGGGCTGAGTAGTTGTTTCGTATGGTGCCATTCTGAAGATGTTTAATTTCGACTACCTGCGTTCTATCTTTCAAGAAAGACTGAAACCACTGTAAAGAATATCCTCTGACACCATAATGATCGAGTTTGCTCAGTAAAATATCATGATTTACGCAATCGAATGCTTTAGATAAATCGCAAAAAAATCCTAAAGTTAACCATTTATCTATTTGTGAGCGGGTTACACATATTAATAGTACCTATCCATTTTGTACGATTTACTTACAGTTCACAATAAAGAATTATTAATATTATTATTCATTGTAATACATTTTATAATATTTATGTATATATTTATTTGTTCTACAAAATTTATTTCCGACATTTTATATTAATTTTAACTCTGTGTTCATGCTATTTAGATATTTTAATATATAACTATGTGTAATTTGATTCAATTACCTGTTTTATTTTTTAATATATTTTTCTTTATTTAGATTCTGTATGTGCTCATATATAAATTATTCTACGTCATATATCGAGTATATCTTACTGGACGTATATCACTTACTGACTCTACGGGCTACGACCTAGTTATGTAGATTCTGCATTGAAAACAATTTCAATGTATTTTTTTTGAATGAATACATTTTTATCTTTGTAAATTGATTGTTATTCGAGGTGAGTTTTGTTACGGTCTTAATCACGTGCCTAACGACGTAACGTATACTACCATCGACTATCGGTTTACTTTCAAGAAGGAAGCCGTCCGCGCCACTCTTGCAGACAGCTCACAGCGACGTTTTCAACTCTTTTCATTTTTAAATCCTATTATGGAACTGGACGGCGGCGAGATTCAATTTCTCTTACCATTTTTTCCCGTTTTAATACCACAATTAAAACTTGGTTCGTAGTATGTCTTCCGTTTGTGTTGATGACATTTTTGCACTTTGAGATTCACTGGAAAATCATTAAATTAATTTTAATTCGGTTTATGTCTTGCAGTAACCTGATTCTCCCTATTTATCGCCTTCTGTTTGATTGATTTTTCTATGTAGTTTTCGACGTAGGTAGCACGACTCGCAGAGAAAACAAGGTTGAAAATAAATAAATTAATAGTTTTAAAAAAACACACGCTTTTGGGCTATGATACGATATTCCATCATGGAATGCCAGTACCTATCTTCCGGCTTCATCATCAGACCTTGAAACCTAATCGTGGTCAAAGTTCATTCCAAGACTTTTCTAACATGTCCAAACACAGCTATGATACGATTTGCCATCATGAAGTTCCAGTTCATATCTTCCGACTCCATCATCAGATCAGTTCGACAGTACCATATTATTGTATTGTCATCAGAACTACATACAGCTGCCAATTTTCATGACGCTACGATCCTTGGAAGATGGTTAAATTAGTTACCTTAGATTCCATTACATAGTTAGTTACATACAGGTCGACCTAATAAAAGCGTGTTAAAAAGATCACACAGTGTGTCGGCCTTGGACTCAAATTAAAAGAATGGACTCAAATTTCAGTACCGATTTTAATATTAGATTTTGATTTATGTTGGAGCTACTGTCCTCTCACAATATCTCAGATGGTGCAATAATGAGGTTTGACTCTTAACTGAACGGGTGACGGCAGTGTGTTAAATCAGCCGACGCCTTCACCGATACGACTGACCTCACTGCCGGCATACCACAGGGATATACTTTTCCTTCTTCTTTTTTATATATATTTTAGACTCATTCCAACTTTACGCCTCTTACTACCTTTACTCAGAAAACCAAGTTTATATTAACACAAAATTAGCCGATATTGACTCTGACTGTCATATCGATATTGACTCTATCTATTGATATTATAAAACGCGCAAATCTGACACTCTTAGATTTTAGTAGTGCATTTAATAAGATCAATTTTTAATCTATAGTTGGAGCTGTTGCGACCTCTCGACATCTTAAATGATGCAGTATTATGGTTTGACTTAAATCTTATAATCTTTGTGAGTTAAATCAGCCGATACTTTCACTGATCTGATCTAATCTGATCTACCTCACTGCCAGCGTACTCCAGGGAGTCTTTTGTCCTTTCCCCTTGTCTCTTATCCTTTCCCCTTTTCCCTATACGACTCGATTTATCGAACCTGGGAGTCACATTTGCATTGATATATCGAATATTTGATTGGTGTATTAATATTTTTAATATCCGGGGGAGGTTGTACAGTATTAAAATTACCAATATTCATCAACCGATAATAATAGGAGTCTGGGGAGCATACACATAATTAAAATATTGCATTGAAAATATGCTAATTTAGAAATAGAAAGCCAAAGTATACTCTAGATCTGTCAACTTCTAAAATACGTGTTGAGCGACATTTATATTTATGCAGTCTTTGAATGATGCTTCTTTTAAATTTTGCAAAGATCCTCAATATATTAAAAAGAATAAAAAACACGACTGCCGTTACAGAAAGTGAAGTACTATATTTATCATTATTTTATTACGGTTCTTTTAGTGAAATATTTGTAGTTTATGTATTTATCTATATGGATAAATACGTAAAACAGAAATGTACATGTATATCTATACAGATATCTCATTCAAACATAAGCATTTCCCAATACAAGCTGGGATTTCCTTCGCTACTTTTTAAGTAGCTTTTACTAATTTTATTTTAAATAAAAACATCATCCTATACACGGATTTCTTTACAAACCTTATATATATATATATATATATATATATATATATATATATATATATATATATATATATATATATATATATATATATATATATATATATATATATATATATATATATATATATATATATATATATATATATATATATATATATATATATATATATATATATATATATATATATATATATATATATATATATATATATATATATATATATATATATATATATATATATATATATATATATATATATATATATATATATATATATATATATATATATATATATATATATATATATATATATATATATATATATATATATATATATATATATATATATATATATATATATATATATATATATATATATATATATATATATATATATATATATATATATATATATATATATATATATATATATATATATATATATATATATATATATATATATATATATATATATATATATATATATATTTATTTAAAATAAAATTAGTAAAAGCTACTTACAAAGCAGCGAAGGAAATCCCAGCTTGGATCGGGAAATGCTAATATTTGAATGAGATATACTTACGGATGTGCACGACTTTCGACGGTGCAAGTAAGTTTAAAGGTCCTTAAACTTAGGACCTTTAAACTTACTTGCACCGTCGAAAGTCGTGCACATCCGTAAGTATATCTCATTCAAATATTAGCATTTCCCGATCCAAGCTGGGATTTCCTTCGCTGCTTTGTAAGTAGCTTTTACTAATTTTATTTTAAATAAATATATCATCCTATAAACGGATTTCTTTACAAAACTTATCAAATATAAAAATATATATATATATATATATATATATATATATATATATATATATATATATATATATATATTTCTGGAATTTACTCATTCATTTGACACTAAACACGATATATTTATGTTAATTTATTGACATTTAGACATTTAGACAACTACTTACTTGATATTTGGGCAGTTAAGGGCACTTAGCACTCGGGATGACATAAAGATTCTAACATTACCACACACTTCTAAATCAGTTTAGGCGTTTAGAAGTTATAGTGGAATAAAGGAACGGAGAACATACACATATTCACCCTGAAATCATTATACTTCTTTTTTGTTGGGCAGTAGGGTAATAAATAGTACTGGAGTTCAAGGTTCAATATTATGCAACAATATCGTTTCACTAAGCTTCACAGTTGTGGTTTTAATGCTGCAGAATTTCCTGAGCTCGGCAATATAATCTGGATCAAACTACTCATGGCGAGATTCGTTGGCTGCGGCTTTCTCGTTGCGATCTTCAACACAGCATGCATTACACAACTGAGTGCAGAATTGTTATGATTATTGCCTTCTGCGACGATATAAATATTTCTCGAATCCAAGTAAAACTGTTATCGGGAATATAAACAGCGGGTCGGTGTCGACTACAACGGGCGGACCCATCACCCCAAGATGGTATAACCATATGTGATCGTTCTTTATCTTGACCTTTGTGATCGACAACTTGGGTTGTCGACTACAGCGTGCGAGCCCGTCACCACAGGAAGTTTTAACGATTAGTCGTTCTATCTCCCTGGAGTGAGCGTAGAAGACTTGGGACAAAACAGTCCACCATCTAGCTACGCCACAACCCGTTAGAGACCAACGCCTTACCGCGAGATAGCCAGTAATGTTACCTGGCGGGCGACACTCGCGCCCTAACTACCAATTGTGACCAGATTTCTCCGTTCTCTCGATTGGTTCCGAGTTCGAGGTCGCTTGCGTGGTCCTCTCCCTTACGACGCGGTGAAACGGTGTATACCGAATCTATCGCGGACCACTTGATAGTGGTCCGCGATAGTGGTCCGCGATAGATTCGGAATATGGAATCTTCGGTGGGTAGTTTTTATGCGGAAAAGTGACAACCGTTCATTTCACATTCCGCTCTGATGTACTGCTCAGTCTCGTTCACATGAACTAATTTCCGATTTTAGTTCAAAAGAAACACAATCGAGCCCAGTATCAGTGTTCATCTCTATACTATCCGCAGTACAAAGTGGCGAGTCGGGCAATTAGAGACAGTTAACGTAGGGATGGTACCATGTCGATAAAATATTTATTATTTATATAATAATTTACCTGCTAAAATTAGATAGATACATAAAATTCCTAGATTTAGCCAAAAGCAAAAACCGTAATAGGGGGTAAGTAGCTAACCGATTAGTAGGTACTATTAATTGTGGTAACCGTAACAGTTCGATTTCGACATTTTATGACATTTTAACGACACTGTTGTCAAATTAGTTTTCGTCTACATTGTACGTATTATGTAGGTCATTAGGCATTACTGATAACAAAATTTTCTGTTATAAAAGGCTTAATGTCAAAAAGCATAACTCATTCGTTACACGAACTCTTTTTGTGAATCTACGTCATGATGGAAGATTTTTGCAAAACCAATTTGACCAAGTTAAGAGGTGATGTTAACCAGCAAAGCCGATATCCAGTGTTCCGAATCATCATTTCCCTCGTTTTATTACTTTATCGACATTCCTTTTGTATGCGTAAAACTACCTGCACTACGGTTGCGAAAGTTGTTCCATAAGGCCGTACAAGTGCGAAAGAGATAGCACGATTTCGATGATAAATGACCTGACTCGCCACTTTGTAACGCGGATAGTATAGTATTGATTTTATTAGGACAAAATATATATAGGGACTGTCAGCAAAATGAGACTAAAGGGCTCCCTAGACCAGTATTTCCCAATTAGCGGTACGCGTACCCCCAGGTGTACGCAAAGTTGCATCAAGGGGTACGCGTGGCAATCGCTTGACTAAAATAATTTAATCAGTAAAATTCCATTACGCAAACAACAATTGTGACGTACCATTGCGAAAGCGTATTAATGGCCATGACAAACTTAAAAACTAAACATCGTCACAGACTTCAACTGGAAAACGAGTTGAGACTGAAGCTGACCATAAAGCAACCAGATTGTTTAGAGTTGTGGAAAGAAGAACGTATACATTTGTCATACTTAACCGATTTTTACCGTCATTATAAATGTATTTTGATGGTAATAAATGTTAAAAAAAAACTGATTACATTTTTATTTGGCATTAATGCAATAAGGGGTACCTACGGGAGTTTGAGGTATTTCTTCAAGTGGTACGCAGGAAAAACTAATTGGGAGCCACTGATCTAGACGACCAAGCATGCTTGTCAAGCTTCGCGTCGCGGGCTAGGAGGGGATCGTACACTGCAGGAAATATGCAAATATTTAAAAAAAATATAATACCATAGGTGGCATCTTCACGTGACGTCATTTGTCAATTCAATTGGGGTAAATCATCAATTAATCGTCAATCAATCATTAATAAATCATCAATCAATCATCAATAAATCAATCACCAATCAATTAATGATCATCAATTAATCATCAACCAATCGATTACGTCTAATTAACGTGACTCCCTAGTATAAAACTACAAAATTAGGCATTTTTGATAAATATATTTTAAAAATATTTGCATATTTCCTGCGGTTTACGATCCCCTACCAGCCCGCTACTCGAAGCTTGACAAGCATGCTTGATCGTCTAGAGAGCCCTTGACGAACGATGTCTTACTAAAGAAAATATCGTTATTTAGATGATTTTAACATCGATGATTTTCGTCCATCGATGTTGGGTTACGATGTTGGTATCGATAGTAATACCAACACACCGCAAAGTAACACGAGTAACAACAAACAGACAGCAATTAATCCCAAAAAAAGAGAACAAGTTTTGCATAAAAATACTTTTCTTACATAGCTCCTCGACTATTCAACAAAATGCGTATTGTTTTTACGAAATCTAGGACTAGTCACGGAGTAAAAAAAAAACCTATCTAAATCACTTTTGACTATGGGTCGAGAAGAAACGGAGTCACTAATATCATATATACTAAAATAGATCACGATTTTTGAAATCTATATACACTACGAGCAGACCCGGCCACGCGTTGCTGTGGCTAAGGTTTTTGTTATATTACATTACATTACATTATTATTTGTTACATTACATTATTATTGTAAAAAACTATTTAAGAGGAACGGTAGGAGAACGTCATTCATGGGGACCACCATGCTTTTTTAAATAGATGCCATTTGTAAAAAAATATGGCGACCTCCATGACAGATTTTCTACTACCGTAACCCTTAATACAATTTTTATTTATTTTTATTTATTTATTTATAGTATTACACAAGTTCGTTTGTACAGTTTACCATATCATGTTGTATATATATATGTGACGTTAGCAAAAAACTGATTCTCGAGGAGATATAGTAATGAATAAAAGTCGCCTAACTAGGCCAGGGCCTGTTCTAAGGCAGACTTTATAAAATATTGCTTAAATGTATCTAATCAAATTACTAAATAATTGTTATATAAAAAAAAATAAAATAAAATAAAATTAAAACAATTAAAATTTGTAGAAATTCTATTACTTTGACAATAATTATTAAAGTGTATAGTAAAAGTAAAAATATGTGTGAAAGTAAAAATATATGTCTAAAATTGAAGAATAATGTGAAAAATTAATATACAAAAAATTAATATACAATATTCAACATTCCATTGATGTTTTCCCTGCCTTCTTTAATAAGCCACCTAGAAACCGATTTTTTAAATTTGTTTTTGGTTTCAATGCGTTTAACGACATCAGGCAGGTAGTTGTACATTCTCGGTGCTATGAAGTTGAAATGTCTCTGTCCGAAAGTCGTACGGGTTCTTGGCACTATCATATCGTCATTCTTAGCAGCTCTGGTGAGTCTCACTCGTGCGTTAATAAGTGGCATTTTGAATTTTGCGTGTATCAAGGCTATCTTAATGTACAACAGTCTTGGGTCCAAAATATTACTATCTTTATATAACTGGTTCGTAGGATATCGATACGGTTTACGCTCGATAATTTTTAGTATACACTTATGCGCTACTTCAAGAGGCTGGAGGATAGTTGATGCACAACCACCCCACCCGATTATGCCATAACAAAGAATGCTTTGGCATAATGCATAATACGTATTTTTTAGTGTTCCCGGGTCTAAAATATTTCTCACTTCGCGGAATACGTAGGAAAGTTTTCGAACCTTGCTTGTCAACATCTCAATGTGCTTTTGCCAACGCAGCATATTATCAATTATTATTCCGAGATATTTTACGTGTTCTGTCCTTTCCAGGAAAGGGCATTTACATTGCTGTGTATTTTTACATGAGTGAATAGTTACGGTATGATATGGTGATGGTTGTCCTTTATTATTATTACTAAAAGTTATATATTTCGTTTTTTTTATATTTAGGCTAAGAAGGGATTCATCTAACCATTCACGTACTTGATTAATACCAGCATTGGCTGCACAGAAAGTGTCTCTCCAGGTATGCCCATCAAAGATAATGACTGTGTCATCAGCAAAAGAAATGGTTTTCCCCACCAGATCGCATAATTTATTTATGTAAATGAGAAATAAAATAGGCCCGAGAACACTACCCTGAGGAACGCCAAATGGCAGGTCTTCCGGTTTGCTGGTTACATTATTAATGGTGATAATTTGTTTTCTATTTTGCAAATAGGTCTTAATTAACCCTTCAGGCCTCGGCCCCTCAGCCGATTGACAAGTTGATGTCCCAAAAAATTTTAGTAAAAATTAGTAAAAAAATTGAATTATGACACTGTCTCACCAAAAACATTAATTACTGCCAAACCACTGTACCCATAATTAAAATGAAACATATTAACATAATAAAATATAATAAAATAAAGCAAATTAAATTAAAATAAAATTAAAACGGGCCCGTCACGCTGAATCAGTTTGTGGCCGATATCGGCCAATCGGGGCTTGAGGGGTTAAACCAGTTGAGTGTGACATGCTGGATTCCAACTTCCCCCAACCTCCGAACGAGCTTATCGTGCGAGACCGTATCGAATGCCTTTGCGAGATCCAAGAAAACAGCTATGCACTTTTTATCCTCATCCACATTGCAATTAATAATACGTGTCACTTCTGCGATTGCATCAGTTGTGCCTATTCCTTCTCTAAACCCAAACTGGTTATTAGATAAAAGATTGTTTTCTTTTAAATATTTCAGAAGACGTTTTTTTGCGACTTTCTCTATAATTTTGGATAAGGTGCTTAAAAGAGAAATTGGTCTATAATTATTTATATCCCTTCTGTCACCACTTTTAAATATAGGAACTACTTTAGCGCATTTAAGTGCTTCAGGAAATATGCCCTGCTTGAAACTATGATTGACTATGTGTGCTATGGGACCACTTAGTTCATTTTTTGAGTTTTTGAAAACTTTTGAATTGAGATTGTCAATACCTGAAGAGGAGACATTTTTTAACGAGTCTATCATTTGGGAAATTTCTTCCGATGTTGTAGGAGTTAAATAAAACGACACCGTAGGGGTAGTCTGAGAAGAAACAAACCCTGTTGAATCACATCTACTTTGTATGTGTTTGGCTAAATTCTGCCCTACACCGGCAAAATGTTTGTTAACATAATCGGCGAGTATCCGCGGAGAAGTATCTGTATTTATGATTTCCTTTCCGGTGTTTAACTGATATATAGATTGTTTAGCTTTTGTTCTGTTTGAAATATCGTTTATAACTTTCCATGTATTTTTTGGATCACCATTTGCTTTCCGTAATTCATTTTTGTAATATCTGACTTTAGTGTTGTGGATTATTTTATTACATATGTTTCGATACTGTTTAGCCTTATCTTTTAAACCTAGGTTATCAGGTCTACGCCGTGATGCTAAGTGGAGTTTGTCTCTTCTATGTATACAGAATAATAGTCCATCCGTCATCCAAGGTTTGTATGTTTTATTTTTATGTTTTATAGCAACCGGTTTAATGGAACAGTTCGAATTAACCACGCTTTGAAGTAGATTTATAAATAATTGAGCTGCACTATTCACGTCGACTTGATCATAGATAGCCGTCCAATCAATACCAGTGACTTCTTCTCGAATTTTATCATAGTTAAATGTCTGTTTCATTATTTGGTTTTTTGTTTTTTTCATGTGGTTAAAATTATAATTCATTTTAAATAAAATAACATTATGATCTGTAATTGATGTTTCATAAACTATTGATAAGGTTGGATAACGGGATCGGCACATTATATGGTCTAAGCATGATTTAGAGTTTTTAACTTCACGCGTAGGGGTCTCAACTAGACAAACCAATCCATAAAGTGTAAGAAGCTCTAGATATTCATTTGCCTGGGGGTGCATTTTTTCATTTATAGATATGTTCATATCTCCTGTTAATATTAAGTTATTTATGTTGGAGATTGTTTTTAGCAAATCGTTCAGACTCGTTAAAAATTTGCTGATATTGTGAACAGAAGGACTTCTATAGATAGCTACAATACAGATTGTCTTGTCTAATAAAACCTGTAAGCAGTTTGCCCCAAATATACTCACCTCATTGACGGTTATTTCTGTTACTTGTTCACTCGCATAGATGACAACTCCATCATTTTGTAGTTTATTCAATTTGGTATAGTATGAACTATAGCCCGATATCCCAATTGGAACAAAGTGCTTCCCAATCCAAGCTTCCGTTAGAATTATAATATCGAAATCAATTTGTAAATCTTGTAGCAATCTTGTAAATCTTGTAGCAATGAAATTATTATTTACGAACGAAGACGGAAACGTTAATGCTGGTATAAAAATCTACTGGATTGGGATTTGAAGGGGAAGGACTTTGAACACGATTGATTAAAATTTTCGTGCAGTTGATATTAAGCAAAAATCAATACAAAATAATTAATTTTAAAATTTAGTATTATTTTTATTCAAGTTTGTAACAAATGAGTATTTTACAAAATTGTAAGTAAATAACATGTGACACTTAAACTTATGAATGAGGTAGGTAGGGCAGATAGTCTTAAATCTTTAACAATAATATTTATTATTTTGAATTATAAATACTTTACATTTTAATTTAATTAAGCACTAATCGGTGCACAATATTTTTGGTTAACCTGTCTTTAGCTAACACAAATAGCTTCGATGGTTTCCCTACACGTGAACATGCAACATATAGTTGCACATGAGAAAAACATGGATTTTCCAAATCTAAACCACAAATGGACATTGTTTGGCCTTGAGACTTATTTATATACATGGCAAAAGCCAAACGAATTGAAAACTGTTGCCTTCTGAATGGTATGGTAGAATCTGACGGTATCATTGGAATACGTGGCAACAGGACCACTTTTCCTTTAAACAAATGGTTGCTTCAAGAATATTTCCGGTGATCTTTTTGATGACCAAACGCGTACCGTTGCATAATTGAGGTGGATTCAAATTACGTAGGAGAATAATAGGGGAACCAATCTTTAATCGAAGACTATGTGGTGGCATTCCAGGTATATCTAGTGAATTTAAAAATTCAATTGGAAAATTTACACTTTCATTTTCATCAACAACAGTATCGATTGATTTAAAAGAAATCAGATCGCCTGGTAACAACTGTTGTATCTGGAAGTTAATTTCGTCAAAATCAACATTTTCGGCTGCCAAAATCGCTCGATTACTGAGCCAGTTATGATTCAAGTAATTATTCTTTATATCCGGAAAAATACTCTGAATGAATTCATTTTTTTTTTCTGAAGAACAGTGCAGAAATTGTCTGGCAGTTTAATGCATTGCGTATTTGGTTGCAGTTCTATTTTACCGTTCCCAATATCTAGGTTATTTTGTTCGGAAAATATTTGTGCTGATGGATCATTTTGCAATCGTACGCGCATGTTTATGGTCAATCGAAGTATTTCAACACTTCGCCATAAGAATGATTGTTTCAAACATGCATCATTCGCGAAAGTAGAGCGAGGTACCTATAACCGGTAAGGTCTGTCGGAAATCACCAGACAAAAGTAAGATAGCACCACCGGAAAGTTTATTATTGCCGTTTAAATCTTGCCTAGTTCTATGCAATGCTTCGAGTGAATATTTGTGAGCCATTGTGCACTCATCCCAAATTATTATTGAACTCTTCCGCAACACTGCAGCTATTCCACTATTTTATTTATTTTACATATTGCATTTGGTTTGTTATGAATGTCCAATGGCAGCTTGAATGTTGAATGTGCCGTTCGCTCACCATCTAGCAAAGTAGCCGCAATGCCTGACAATGCAACTACTAATTCGATTTTCTGTTGCGACCGTATTTTGCCAAGAATCAACGATATTAAAAATGTCTTACCGGTTCCACCTGGTGCGTCGAAGAAAGACAAACCGCCTTGTTCAGCAGCAAGAGACAGCATAATCCGATCATAAATATATTTTTTTTCTGCTGTCAGTAATGGCTAACTGTTTATGATAATTGTTGCTAAATTACCATGGTCATATTGTTTTTCTCGTTGTAAATCGGTGTTGACTAAGTCGGTGGCTGGGCGATCAGGTGTTGGCATACCATAATGAGTAAGTAGTACATTGTAGCATAGCTGCTAGAATTGTAGCTTATATGACACGTTTGTAGGTTTAACATAGCAGCGCCATCTATTGATTACTTACTCAATCCAGTCAACAGATATCGCCATCTGTTAAAATCGTTTGGAGCTAACAGATAATTGTGAATGTCAAATAATAGACAAATAATTTGCAATAAAATAATATTGCGACTATAAATTAAGATGTAAGGTATCCTATCTTTCAAGTTGGATCAAACTGCACACGGTGTGCAAATTTGATTCAAATCGGTTGAGTAGTTTAGGAGTCCATCGCGGACAAACAACTTGACACGTAATTTATATATAAATACGAGAGGTATTACCCGGCGTTGCCCGTGTTATATCTTTTCTCAAATACCAATGTATACCAATTTTCTTGGCGATCGGTTGAGCAGTATAGAAGTTGGTGTGCTGCAGCGCCGTCTAGTTGAAAGTTGCAACAAAGCGGATATATATAAAAACCTTAACCATGAAAAAATACATATATTATATGCCAACTTTCATGGTGATCGGTCAAACGGTTTCGGAGTCTATTAAACTCGGACAGACGGGCATACAGATATACTAACATCCATTTTTATATTATATTATTTTGGCCTGTTTTTAAAATTTAAATTTTGAATGCCTATATCTCGCTTATTTATAGCGACCGACACAATTTTCTTCCAGATTTAGCATTAAAATGAAAAAATTGGAGAGAGGTTCCTATACTGCAGTTATTCCACTTTTATAACTATGTGATAATACTTACATGTATATATTTTAATTAAAGAGTTTTGAACAATGAAGCACAAATAATTAAAAAGCAGGAATAATTTCACTGTATTACCTTCACAATATTTTGAATTTAGAATAACGCTTGGCCGACTATGACGTTTGTAGGTTTAACATAGCAGCGCCATCTATGGATTACTCAATAGATAACGCCATCTGTTGAAATCGTTTGGAACTAACAGATAATTGCGAATGTCAAATAATAGACATTGCAATAAAATAATATCGCGACTATAAATTAAGACGTAAGCTATCCTATCTTTCAAGTTGGATCAAACTGCACATTGTGTGCAAATTTGATTCAAATCGGTTAAGTAGTTTAGGAGTCCATCGCGGACAAACAACGTGACACGTAATTTATATATATTAAGATAGATTAAGATTACATTATAAAATCAATGGTTTAACATAGCAGCGCATCTATTGATTACTTACTCAACCCAGTCAAAAGATATCGCCATCTGTTAAAATCGTTTGGAGCTAACAGATAATTGTGAATGTCAAATAATAGACATTGCAATAAAATAATATTGCGACTATAAATTAAGATGTAAGCTATCCTATCTTTCAAGTTGGATCAAACTGCACATTGTGTGCAAATTTGATTCAAATCGGTTAAGTAGTTTAGGAGTCCATCGCGGACAAACAACGTGACACGTAATTTATATATATTAAGATTTAATTTTTATTTTTAAAGTATATATGTATTTATGTATCTTTTTTTAATAGTGCCATCTCCTATCTGAGGTCGGCGGTCATTATGGCCACTTGGGCCCGTGATGTTGCGGCGCGGAACAACTCGGTGGTGCTTGAGTTGAACCATTCAACGAGGTTTTGTAGCCAGTGGGTTTTCTTCGGCCAGGTCTTCGGCGGCCTTTCTTCTTTCCTTGCAGAATTAATTGGAGAAAGTGGTACTTGTTACCACACATTATGTGGTCCATGTATTGTAATTTTCTTCTCTTTATGGTGTTCAATAAATTCCAATCCTTTGTGCATTCTTTGCAGCACCGTCTCAGTGACTCTATTCGTCCAAGATATATTCAGTATTCTCCCGTAAATCCACATTTCGAAAGCTTCTAATCTTTAGCACAAAGTCTGGGTTATTTTCAGTTCACGCTTCTACTCCGTATAGGAGGACTGAAAATATGTAAAACCGCACCAGACGGCATCTAGTGGAGAGTTTGAGACTCCGGTTGCAGAAGAGTTGGTTCATTTTGATAAACGCAGCTCTAGCTTGTTCGATGCGACATCTGATCTCTACACTATGGTCTTTTTGATCATTCACAATACAGCCAAGGTATTTATATTTGTGAACCCTCTCCAGAGGTTGGTTCTTGATGTAGAGAGTGGTTATTATGTATGTTTGTTTATATCTATGTATGTACTTAAATTTCACATTATTATGTTTTTTATATGTATACATATCTACCTTCTTAACCATTCGATTAGCGGTATAATTTCATGGCAGACCGCAGCAATTTATTGGAATTTCTTGCAATATCGCCGCGCTCGACAAAAACTACTATAACTATGGAACTACTATAGCAATCATAAAAAGAATAACTGTACAATAATCGCATTGACATTTTGTATATAAAATATTGAAATGTCATTTTGTAAAACAATTAGGTAATTATGAATAAATATAAGAAAGTCGAAAAGTGAATAAATTTCGGCAATTCTAACTTGTACTTGTCTTACGGAAAAATAAAAATAGAAATTGTAAACACTATTGTGATCTTTATTAGATTCTCCATCAAAGATAATATTTCGTTTTGCATATTTACATACAAAAATATTTAGATATTAGCTCATAAAAACCAAAAAAAAACTGATAATTTATCGAAAAAAAAAAAGATTATTTTTGACAATGGAATTCTACCAGAAATATCCGCGAAATGACGCGCGAAATTATTCTAGCGGTCGTCTATGTTGGTGATAATGAGATATTTGGTATGGATTTCAGGATGCGTTCGAATTAGAAAATAATATTACTGTGCGCTTCGGGAGCAAGCCGCACAATATTGGTCGTTACGTAGTCAACGGTGTTCTGATGTGCAACCAAATTTGGTCGTTACGTAGCCGAAGGGTTTAATTTAATAAATTACATATATTTATTACATGCTATGTATATCAAAAAAATACCGCGTTATGTAAACCACCCCATATTCTTTTACATTAAGCCTACCTTAGTACAGGCGGGGCTTAGTTAGGATGGCTTTGCATCTAAAATATGGGCTTTTATGTATTTAATAAAGAATTTGGATTTGAATGTTTTACATTCGAAGTCCATTCCTACATTATAGTCGTGCTGCTCGCTCTTGAGTATCTCAAAATTATCAAATTAACTGACTCCGCTTTTGACGAGATTTTCGCAAATGATTTTCATTATTTCGGGGATCATAAATGCGGTAAGGATAAAAGAAAATGAGTTTCGAATTGTTTTCCTTTTAATTCAGTGAAGCGGGCGAAACAAAATCCTCGATGGAAATATTAGGTAATTTCAAGGGTCTGCACTCGAGAAATAGGTCAGACAAGCGCGAATTGGGTATGATGATGATTACAGGTAACATTCTCCACGATTTTGTTATTATTTAATCCATTTATTTATACGACTTTTATATTAACTGGTTCATTTTGGGAATAATCAGATGAAATTAGTTCCGGGCTACTTGCCGGATATTTCTTGGGGCGACACAGCCGATATTTATATTCATATAAGTATTAGGAAAGATAAATAGAAGCCATAACAGTATGGTGCTTTAATCTGCTATAGGTACATATACATTACACGAACAGAATATTACGTTTCAAAATAATAATTGGCGAGGTGAAACCGTGTAAACCCTTCGCTAATTGCGTACAATTCTACGTAGAAAGGAAGGTACGAGGGGAAATTAGGAAACGTTAGATAGTTATGAATACACGAACTCAGTCTAGGTGGAGCCGTTCTCTCGCACCAATTAAATCGAATAGAATTAGTATCAAAGACCTCTCGGCATTTAAATGCTTGTTATCGACCGAGTCAAGTGTAGACAGGCATACTTCTATCACAAAACTAGTTTTTTTTAAATATTAAAGTAGTTTTTTTAAATATACAAAAGTAGTTTTTATATTAAAAAAATAATTTAAATCGTTACGTCATGTTTATTGGTCATATTAGGGTAGGGGGCCCAAAAGATGAACATCCCCCAGAAGATGAACATTTGACGGATTTTCGAATATCCTAAGAGATGGTATTTTTTTCTGTTGGGGAAACATTTTTTTTTCGTAATGGCAATGACATCCCTATGCTTGTGTAGAATTTGGTGTCAGTATTGCGACCAGTCGTGACAGGATAGCGCGTTGAAATTGTGCCTGGAGTGATTCGTTACTTTTGTATGGAAACCTTCTAAGGTATGCACTTACCATCACTAAGCTTTTTCGTTGATTGTTCGAATTTGAATTGTCAGAACATGACTCTAATGATATGGATGAAATATACACTATGTTATTGACTGTTAAAAGAGTTTAATGGAAATTAAAATCAGTTATGTTATTTAAAAACCGCTGTTCAAGTAATGGTCCTCAAAAGTTAACTGAAACCCAATAGTTGAACGTCGTTCATGTATTGGGTATTTCCACGAAAAGTAGATTAGCGTTTTTGACGCACGACTGGATTATTTTATTTGACAATAATGGCATGAATGACTTAAGCATTTTATTATTTATATTACTACCAAAACATGAACTTCTGTTTCCATTGTAATTAAAGAGTTTCTGTTGAAAATAGTTTGTATGGTGTTCAATTATTGGGTACCGAGACCAATAGATGAACGAACATTTTTGTATGATGTTCATCTATTGGATATTGACACCAATACTTGAACGAACAAATAATATTCGTTCAACTAATGGCGGCGGTAACCATTAAGTGAAATTTGAGCCGAGGAGGCCAATTTATAATCAAAAAATCGGATAAGCAGTATTTCGATAACAAAGGGCATTTTTTTTTAAATTATTGAAATGATTTTCTAGCTCTAAAAACTAATCAACATTACTTCTCAATATAGAATTAACATTTAAATATTTACTTCTGCCCTGATTTCATATTACTTAAACATGGCATGGTCCTTGGCATGCATCACTCTAATGAGCAAATACGAGTATTTAGATCTATTTATTTACGCGTATTATATAATTCACCACAAGATTAATGTATACTACATAATATATTTATTTGCCAGATGTCACCCAAGGTTGAGAAGAAATACTCGCAGAAGTCTTCAGAAACAGCAGTGAAGCTTATAAAGTCGAACGCAATTTCGTTACATCGGGCCAGCCTGCAATTTGGAATACCAAAGGGAGCTTTGCACAACAAGGTGCGAGGCAAAGTTCCACTGGAGTCTAAAAAAGGTCCTGCCACAATATTAACGGATCATGAGGAGAATTCACTCGCGACATGCATAATAAACATGGCCAAAATTGGATATGCTATGAATATCGAAGACGTTAAGGATTCTGTTCAACACTTCATGGAGAATTCCATCAGAGCAAAAGAATTTCCGGGTGGGCGGCCAGGAAGAAAATGGATATGCCTGTTCTTAAATAGACACCCTAACATTACCAAGAGAAATACCGAGATTATTTTCCGTTCTAGAGCCATGATAAGTGAGAAGATGACCAGAGAATGGTTTCAAGCCTTAAAGACGTACCTAGATCAAGAGAACCAATCAGACATTCTCAACGACCCACGCCGTATCTTTAATTCAGATGAGACAGGAATTCAACTCGGCCCAAAATCAGGAGTCGTACTAGGATCAAAAAGTTATCGGAATACGTACGACGTAGCTATTGCAAAGGAGAAAGAATGTATCACCACCCTGAGTATTTTTTACGCCAATGGTGATATTGCACCTCCAATGGTAGTTTATCCATTGAAGCGGATATCAAAGAAATAGTGAATTTCGTCCCTGATGATTGGGGAATAGGACACTCGAAATCTGGTTGGATGATTGGAGATACTTTTTATGACTATATTGTAAATATTTTCTATCCCTGGATCATTAAAAAGAACATTACAATGCCAATATTGCTACTACTTGATGGACACAAATCACATGTTAACTTACAATTGCACGAATTTTGTAGAGAAAAAGATCTTATACTGTATTGCGTTTTGCCCAACGCCACGCACATACACATACAGGGAATGCGAACAATTCTTCATAAATTGATGTTTTAAAAGTCATTGACTCAGCTGCTTCAAGTTCAGCAGTAACTGTCTGTGAACCAAGTACTTCGGCAATGTGAGTGATACCACTATCTAAACAAATTATAGTTCTAAGTAATGAACTAGTTGATCGAAAAGAAGTAGTACTTCAAACAAAAAGGAAATTTGAGGTAAATGAAAATAAATTTAAAAGCATTGGCGAGATTTTGATATATCCTGAGAGTCAGAAGAAAGCGACAATAAAAATAAAATATTCACCCATACCATTGGCAATTACATCAAAAAATTTAACGAGATTATGCAAAAAAAAGAAACGGAGAAGAAATAAACAGAAGAGGCTATACTGCTTCGAAAAATAATGAAAGAAAAAAAGAAAGCTGAAAAGCCACTAATAAAAAATTGTACTAAAAATAAGAAAAGAAATAGTAGCACGTTCATGGCTAATGGTATTTTGAGGACTATAGCTTCTATTGAAAAGGGATTTCACACAGACAAAGAAAACATTAAGGGTAATATAATAAATACCAATGTGAAAATAATTACTGGAAACTCCAAAAGCCTACAAGAACTATCGAATTCAATAAGATATGGTACACACGTCGTTGTCGTTTTTTCTACTAATAAGAGAGACCGCTATTACGTAGGAAAGGTGGTAATGATAAATACGGAGAAGACAACGTATAAAGTCATTTTTTAAGAAAGAAAGGCAACAAATTGGATACTTTAACTTATTTTGTGAATCCAGCTGTTTCAGAACTTTCAGAAGTTTCTGTTAAGAATATAAAAGAAGTTTTGCAAATGCCCTCTTATAGTCGACGAGGCTTGTTGTGATTTTCAAACGCCGTATTTGATCTGAAAATGTGTGAGTAAAAGTTTGTCTCATTATATTTGAAAATTGTACATTTTAATAAAATGTATGTAAAAGTATTTATTATAAAAGCGTATTTTCTATGTACCTAAACTTAGTTTTTCTTGTTTCCTATGTTTCTTAGTTCATAATCTGGGCCGTTAATGTTCATAGATAGGACACAAGCGTTCAACTACTGGTTATTTTCGACTTTTTCACAGTTTATATTTTTTATAAAATTGTACTATCGCTTTAAACTAAAATAAAAAATATAGGCATAATCCTAATTAAATTATCTATAAAATGTACATATACGTAAAAGGAAATAGGTTATATAAAGCCATAAAAAACCATCATAAAGTCGGCCACATCCTTAAATGTTCATCTATTGGGCCCCCTACCCTATCAACAATTATGAATTCATATCAAAATAAGTAAATTTATCGTCTCAAGTGTTTAAGACAAAAGACTTTTCCCTTTTTTTGCATATAATTTCCCTTTTACTGCATAAATGGTTAAAGAGATAAGACACTCACAAATAAGACACTCACAAGAAGACACTCAAAAGTAACGGTAATATAGTCAAATTGGCATGCAAATACATACATACATATGCAGTAAAAATATAACCCTTCTTTTGGCAGTCCACACTCATAATTTCATCACAAGTAAAAAGTTTTACCGCCCAATGAAGTGGGCACGGGTCAACTAGTAGAAAATAAAACCAGTTACACATTTCAATAAAATTACAGATATTACGTAGACAAGTAGAGTAGAGTGGGGTAAAAGTGCGCGGCGTCTAAAAGTGCGCAGTGCCAGTATTTCCGTTTCGGTGAACCATGGGTTGGCAACGCTAATTTCATTTAGAAGGTGTCATGGCGGATTGTTGTTATGTGCAGTGACAGCCGGCTTGCGTGAACAACGTCGAAACCATGAGGTAAACTTCTTTTTTTATTGTTCTGATGTATTATTTTGATTGTTTGCAAATAGTATATTGTGAATAAATATAAACCAAAGTGAATAATTGTTTGGACAATTCAATAAACATGTTTATGTTATGCGTTATGTCATACAAGGCATTTAGAAATATTTCCGATAGATAGCAGCATTTGATGGTGATAAAGATTTTGTATTAATGGGGCAAATGTGCGCAAAGTACGGTGGGGCAAAAGTGCGCGCGCACTTTTACCCCAACTGGGATTTCTTTTTCATTTATTTGTTTGTGCATTAGAACAGATATAAGTCCTTAAACATAATGCCTTAACCCCTCTCCTCGCGGAATAAAATTCAGCCGTCCCATTCGCGCGCGACCTTTTTGCGCGCAAAATCGACGACCTTGATAAAAACGACCATAACTTGTAAACCACTATACGGATCATAAAAAGAAGAACTGTAAAATGATCGCATTGAAATTTGACATATAAAACATTATAACCTTATCTCGTAAATCAATTAAGATAATAATGGCGACAAATTACAAATTTGGCGAAGTGAAAAAACTCGCCTATTTATCATTTCGATGTTTTTATCACAAAATACGAAAGTCTATGCGGAAATTGTATTTACAGTTATGTTCTTTATTAAATGCTTTACCAAAACCATTATTTTGTTTTACTTCTTTGCATACAAAAATATTTAGTTTTTCAGTCATAATAACCAAGAAAAATTTGATGTCTCCTCGTAAAAATTTTTTTTTTTAATTTTGTATTTCTGACTACTTAGGGACTTTATTTATATGAAATTCTTTCATAATAACTTTTCCACTACACTACACTTCTTATAAAATCATACCAGTTCTTTCAGCTTTGTCTAATATTACAGAAAAATCCAAACTTTTGCGAGTCGGTGACGAAAATTTGGCATTAACTTTGACAGGTCATAATACAAAAGTGGATAAAGTTTTTCAAATATATTGTGTTATTATGTGCTTATTATATGTCTAATAACTAATTATTATACTCTAAAGAGTCACATTTCATAGAAAAACTATAGGAAATCACACTCAAAATATGGTAATTCTTCTATACTAATTACGTAAACAAATAGGTATGCGCACCCCGCGATTTCGCGAATATCGATAAAATTAGGCAGCGCGCCTGTCTATGCAATACGCCGCGGTGCGATCTCATTTGTTTAGGCAAATTCGGAGTGTGATTTTCTAGTTTCTTCTATGAAATGTGACTGGAGTATAATAATTAGTTATTGGACATCTAATACGCGTCAAGTTTTCAATACATTCGAAAAACTTCTAACCACTTTTGTATGCCTTTGCAATTATTATGAAATCAGACTATCGCGGTTGCTTCACATTATAGCTTTATAAACGAATTTACCGCGTGAAGTGTGTAGCACCCGACGTTTCGGCGACGTTGCCCAGGGTAGACTGGACAGCGGCGGCTGCAACGTCGCCGAAACGTTGGTGTCCAAACTTTACGTGGTAAATTCGTTTTTTAACCACATTTGTATCATGCCTTTGCAATTATTATGAAAAAGATTATCGCGGTTGTTTGACATTATAAATAGCTTTATAAACGAATTTACCGCGTGAACTTTGTGGCACCCGACGTTTCGGCGACGTTGCAGCCGCCGTTGTCCAGGGTAGACTGGACAGCGGCCGCTGCAACATCGCCGAAACGTCGGGTGCCACAAAGTTCACGCGGTAAATTCGTTTATAAAGCTATTTATAATGTCAAACAAACGCGTTAAGTTTTTGATTTCATAATAATGGCAAAGGCATTATACAAAGTGGTTAAAAAACGAATTTACCGCGTGAAGTTTGTAGCACCCCACGTTTCGGCGACGTTGCAGCAGCCGTTGTCCCGAGTAGACTGGACAGCGGCCGCTGCAACATCGCCGAAACGTCGGGTGCTACAAACTTCACGCGGTATATTCGTTTTTTAACAACTTTTGTATAATAATTATTATTTTCTAGAAGAAAACTCAAGAAACCATTTTTTTTTTATTTCAAAGTTCAAAGTTTATTTATTCCAAAAAACCCGGTAAGGGTATAGAACTTACAATTAATAAATACATTTTTTATAATATTCATATTTTAAACATATCATATATCTGGCAAAAATAAAATTAAATCAAGTTAGAAATCTGAAAGTCAATAAACTATACAAAATCAACCATTACATTGTCTAAATATTAAAAATATCATTTAGAAATATCAAAAATAGAATAAATTTCCAGTACAAAATTTTACAGTAACAGTCATTTGATAAAAATAAAACAAACATGTCATAAAAATAAACAAAACAATTGTACCGACTAAAATAAAAACTTTCATCAGTTGGTATATTAGGTATACAATTATTCGTTTCTTTATATACAAAAGAAACATAGAAAAATATGAGATTGGATTTTATCATTTATTTTTTATGCGACTTATGCTTTAATTTTTTTTTATTGGTACTAAATATCCAGTACAAAATAGTACATGCACGTTTAAAAATTGCCACATTTGATAAAAATTTATAATGTATCACAAAAAAAAGTGCATAACACACATCACGTTACATCGTTGAAATATAATGATACATATAATCGAGTAATGGAGTTTCATCAAAATTCCTTGTAATTCAACAAAATTTCGAGTGAAACGTCGTTATTCTATATGAAACAGTAATAACAAAACGCCGCCCGTCGCTCTCCGCCGCGCGCCGCGCGCCGGCTACTCGCCCCGCCGCCGCTAGAGGTCGTCTGAAAATTAAAACAATATTATTAGTTCTCACGTCCTGTCTAAATTTCAATTCAATTTCAAAAACCTAATTCTGTTGTAGTGATCGAAAATTTCCCCTGACCGCAAATTTCTGTTTCTTTATTCCATCATAACTTCTAAACGCTCAGACCGATTTAGAAGTCTGCGGTATTACTAGAATCGTTATGTCATCCCGTAACAGTCCAGTGAAAAATGAATCCCCTTAGGGAATATAAAATCAATTGATACGTAGTAAAATTATTCATAAGTAGTAGAAAAGATATGTAGTAAAATTATTCATCGTAATATTCAAATTGTCGAACGGTACGCAAACCGTCCAGTAGCGCCCGGGGAAATCCACCAGGAGAAACCGATCCACTAGCCGTGAGGCCTGAGACGCAAGAGCCTTACCTGGGGTAGCCTTTTACACGAGGAGGCTACTGAATTGAGTTTCACAGAATCAAGGATCAGCAGACAAGAAGCCAACAAACTAAAAAAAAACACAAGGCAAGCTACTGGGTCGAATTATAATATTCCGATTGTAAAGTCCTCATTTGCCCAAAGGCATTTTTACTTCCTTGCGCCGAGATTTTATAATAATTTAAATGAGAGTTATAAGAATGCAAACAACTTAAATTCATTCAAAATACTTATAAAGAAGTACCTGCTTGAAAGGGGTCCAATGTATGCGGAGTCTCAATTGCTCTCGCTAATAATTTAAGTTGTTTTATTAAATTATATATTACTACCTAAACCAAATCTCGTGTATTATTTCCTATGTATACTATATGTACTAATATATATGTAATAATATATATATGTACTAATATATGTATAAAGATATTCAAAGTATGCAGATAATTGAGATTTCAAGTGAAATAGCCCTGTTTTCTCTTGTATGAGCTCCTTCATATACGAAATTCTCCTATCCTGACTAAAATGTATTCTCCAAAAGAAAAAGAAGAATAATAATGAGTATTCTATGTATCTAGACCCATTTGTTAGGTCCTTATGCACTTGGTTTTAGCTAGTTTGAATCAATTTAAGGTTTATAAGTTAGAATCGGCTGGTAACATACACTTTTAAAATCTCGTCTCGGTGAATAATATTGATTTTTGATGTACTATGACACAATTCCTATATAGTGGATTATCAAAGGTGTTCTATAGTTAGAGACTTCCAGATCAATGTATGCTAATAGTTTTAAGTCACTTTTCCAATATCGGATGATGATTGACCTGTTTTCACTTGTACGAGAGCTCCTTCATATATGAAATTCTCCTATCCTGACTAAAATGTATTCTCCAAAAGAAGAAGAAGAATAATAATGAGTATTCTATGTGTCTAGACCCATTTGTTAGGTCCTTATGCACTTGGTTTTAGCTAGTTTGAATCAATTTGAGGTTTATAAGTTAGAATCGGCTGGTAACATACACTTTTAAAATCTCGTCTCGGTGAATAATATTGATTTTTGATGTACTATGACACAATTCCTATATAGTGGATTATCAAAGGTGTTCTATAGTTAGAGACTTCCAGATCAATGTATGCTAATAGTTTTAAGTCACTTTTCCAATATCGGATGATGATTGCCCTGTTTTCACTTGTACGAGAGCTCCTTCATATATGAAATTCTCCTATCCTGACTAAAATGTATTCTCCAAAAGAAGAAGAAGAATAATAATGAGTATTCTATGTGTCTAGACCCATTTGTTAGGTCCTTATGCACTTGGTTTTAGCTAGTTTGAATCAATTTGAGGTTTATAAGTTAGAATCGGCTGGTAACATACACTTTTAAAATCTCGTCTCGGTGTATATTATTGATTTTTGATGTACTATGACACAATTCCTATATAGTGGATTATCAAAGGTGTTCTATAGTTAGAGACTTCCAGATCAATGTATATAGTGGATTATCTATATATAGTGGATTATCAAAGGTGTTCTATAGTTAGAGACTTCCAGAAAAATGAATAAATACAGACCTTAGAGTGCTAGGCGGCGAAAGGCAGACAGGGGAAGCAGAGCGCGTACGCAGCGGCGATGTCTGAAAAGTAACAAAATACTGCTTAGTAGGATCGTCGATAATCTGACCGTCCTTAGAAGAATTGGTGTATTTGTACCCGCCGAAGACCGAGATTGAGAGAACGGGTGACTCTATAAATATCTCGGTCTCTCCGGGAAAATTTCAAACTCCTTCCTGGAAAAATTATCTAAAACCGCAATTTCCGCATCTCACATTCTTCGGCTTCGAAGGGGGAGCGAATGGGCGGTACGGTAAACGTTCACATGCGGCAAGGCAGCTGTCCTAAACCTACCTAAACTAGCGATTAGCGATTCGAAACTGGTTACAGGTTCGAAGTCGCTCGAGTGATCCTCTCCCTTGTCTTGCGGTGATCGGTGTGTACCGAATCTATCGCGGACCATGGCATCCTTTGTCCGGCTATCTCCTGGTATCGGGTAGCCGAATGGTCGAATAGAGTCGTCTTCGGATACTTTTAAACGCAATTTTGCTACTTAAATCTATGGTTTTAATGATATTGAGTATTCATGTGAGTTATTAGGAAGGTAAAGTACTCGTACCGAAAAGTTTTGGAAAATAAATAAATATTTGTATTTTATACCTCTCTGTAGTTGGGCGAAAAATAGGCGTCGGGTGGGCGGCCCGGCGGGCGAGCGCTGGGTTCTAGGCGGTGGCGGGTGGCGGATGCTGGGCCGGAACGGGCAGTCGCCCGCGCTGCTGGACGCGGCTCGGGCGCCGCTGTGCCCGTGCTGGCCAAGGGCTGCAACCGGCCCGCGTGGTGGAGGCAGCGGCGCAGCCGACAACCGGGATGATGACAGCGGCCACTCACTATTGAAAGACAAAAATACAATAAATTGACGATAAATTCTGAAAATAACATGGAATTCTTTATATACTTACTAATTACCCAGAGTTCCGCCGGGGCTTTGAAAATCGATCGACATTTTCACGATATCTGCGTCGTCATCGTCATATCCAACGTCATCATCCCAGAACGCCGGCGCTGCACCCTCATCTATTTCATCCGAATTGGACCCCGACTCCTCCAGGAGATCTAGGAACGCCTGGGGCGGCGTCCGATCCGGATCTCGATTAAAAGACATCTAAAAAACAAAAATACATTTTTCAAAAAAAAAACAAAATAGTTAGTAACCCAATCGTGTCTGTGCTGTTGACCGTTGAGAAAGTTAATGGGCCCTCGCTGAGGTAGCCACGAAGACCCATTCTGTTCAGGGTTGGTCACACTCACGGGTCAACACCTATGCGACGGCCTCCACGTATGAAGTGCGAGCCTGGGTAGGACTCTGGCCCTATGGTTAGTTTCCTATGCTAGGATTATCAAATCTTCCCTAATCAGCTTGAATTCCCCCACCTTATGGGCAGTTTCCCCTAGGAATCAAACTTCTGGCGTTTCTGGACGGTCTGCGCACCGTGCGGCATAAGCCAATCGACTGTGCACTCTGACTAACAACTTGGGTTGTCGACTACAACGGGCGAACCCGTCACCCCAGGCTGGTATAACGATCTTACACCGCATGGTGAGACACAGTCTAGATTTTCTCAGTAAATAAGCCCAAATTGAAAAAAAGTTGTATGTTATTTTAAGCTGCATTTTAGTTTCTCTATAAAATCCGATATTCAAATAACCAAATTTCTCAAAAATAAAAATATCGAAAATAAATTTTTTTTTCCGTATTTTTGTTGTTGTTTTGTATCGATAGAAATGCAAGCCTTCTCTATACACATTGAGAAATTTCGGCTTTTGCCGCCAAACTATGAACTCTGAAAACGTGGTCAGTTTGTAAACGACGTGTAAATATCAAAATACATCTAATTCCTTGAGTATATACCTCCTACATTGAATAATAACGATTTTATAAGCGAAATAAACCAATATTTTCACTACACTCACGAGATTTCGTTCGTTTTGAAAAAAATGTTGATCTCGACCGCCATTGACGTGTTGAGCCATTTCACAAATTTACTAAAAACTACGTGAAAAAAAGGAAATGGCCTTCTCCAAACGGTAATTATCATTCCTACACAATTTTAGAATGCATATAACTCACTTTTACGGGTAAAATCCAACTAAAAACACTCACAATTGTAATTTCGGTAACGAGTCGCGCGGCGCTCAGTCGAACGAAATGTCGCACTGGCGAAGCGGAATTTTCCACGAGTTGGCAGAGTTGCCATGTATCGTACAGATTTTATCGCATGATACTATCGTATACAGTAATGGTAACGAATCATTGGCTATTTTCTGGCATCAAACGATAAAATATAGAAGCGCGTTCTATTTTTTAATGGATTTTTTACCAAACGGCGACTGTGGCCTCCATCATGATGACCCTATTGGGACGCCTCACATTTCAACGTATTAAAGTTTATATCCCTAATGGGACGCCTCACATTTGACGGGTTAATTACAATAAATTCAATTACAGGATTATTTTACTAAATTAGATTATCGATTTTGTTTCAGGAAATACCAAAGGAAGACCGAGAGAAAAATATGTACTCCAGAGATGTTGGAAATAGCTCGAAAGAGACTAAAAAGGGGAGATTCAAATCGCGGCATCGCCAAAGATTTGGGTATTACAGAGTCTGCTCTTCGACAAAGATTAAAAAAAGGATTTGGCGTTGAAAAACTCGGACGATTCACTGCAACCTTTACAGAACAACAAGAAGTTGAATTAGCTGGTCATTGTAAAGACATGGACACTTCTTTCTATGGTCTTACATTCAAAGATT
Source organism: Micropterix aruncella (assembly GCA_944548615.1). Classification (NCBI taxonomy): domain Eukaryota; kingdom Metazoa; phylum Arthropoda; class Insecta; order Lepidoptera; family Micropterigidae; genus Micropterix; species Micropterix aruncella. Next base: position 20,066,625 of record OX155967.1, on the reverse strand, counting down.
TAAGACGACTAGCCTTTGAGTACGCCGAATCAAACGGCATCGACCATAAATTTAACAAGGATTCTAAGACAGCAGGAAAAGATTGGGCATTGAACTTTATGAAGAAATATCATCTGTGTCTGAGAACTCCTCAGCAAACAAGTCTTGCCAGAATCATGGGTTTCAACAAAGTGCAACTGAATGTGTTTTTCAGTAATTTGTCCGACCTTATGATGATACATAAGTTCACGTCTGACAACATTTACAATATGGACGAAACCGGTTTATCAACTGTTCCAAATCACGTACCAAAAGTAATTTCTGCCACTGGCAAAAAAGCTGTAGGAAAAATCAGCTCAGCTGAGAGGGGTCAGTTAGTTACGGCCATCTGTGCAATAAGTGCTGCTGGACAATACGTACCCCCGGCACTCATATTCAAAAGAAAACGGACGAAACCAGAGCTAATGAATGGCGCACCACCAGCCTCTGTGATGCTTATTTCCGACAGTGGATATGTGAACACAGACCTTTTTTTGGTGTGGATCAAGCACTTTCAAAAATATATTAAGGCGACCAAGGACAATCCAGCCTTGTTGATTCTTGATGACCATAGTTCGCACTTGTCGTTGGAGGCTATAATATTTTGCCGAGATAACGGCATTCATATGCTGTCAATCCCACCTCACAGCAGCCACAAAGTTCAACCACTCGACCGATGTTTCTTTAAAGCACTCAAAACTTACTATGCAGAAGCTTGCAACAACTGGTTGGTCAGTAACCCGGGAAGAGTTATTACACAGTTCCAGATAGCGGAATTATTTGGCAAAGCTTATTGCAGAAGTGCTACGGTAGAAAAGGCTGTCAAGGCTTTTAAGATTTGTGGGATTGTTCCAATTGATCCTGGGATATTTACGGATGACGATTTTGCACCGTGTGCAGTGACAGATATGCAGCAACTTGATAAAGAAACACCGATACCCTCAGAAGCAGATTTGGAGGTCAATCACAGAATTCCGCTATCTGGAGGAGGCGATGTAGTCCCATCTACTTCAGGCTCAGCAACTAAAGAAGCAAATGCTCCATCTACCTCTGGTATTCAACAAACAGAAAACTCACCATCTGGAGAAACTCGGAACAATGCTTTGGCCACCAGCAAGCCACCGCCACTTAAACCAGTCTCTCCTGCACAAATCAGGCCGCTCCCAAAAAGGAAGGATGCACAGCAAAGAAGGAGAAAAGGACAAAAGTCCGAAATAATTACCAGCTCACCATTTAAAAATAATTTACAAACTTCCAGGGCAGTAGGTTCACAGTTTAAAAGAAAAATGACCTCTACCGATACTCAAGCTAAGCCCAAAAAAAATATCAAAAATAAGGTTTTAAAGAGAGCAGCAATCTGTCCAGGGTGCGAGGAAGAGTACGAAGATCCTCCAACGGAAGATTGGATCGAGTGCAAAAATTGCAAAGAGTGGTGGCACGAGGCATGTTCCTCTTACGAAGGCAAAGGCGAATTCTACTGTGACAACTGTTGAGTAGGGAATTGGCCTGCCATATAGTTATAACTACTTTTAAGTATTTTTAATTAGGCCTACAGTAGCCTACATTACGATGTTACATTACTTATTCATATTACATTTCAATAAATACAATATTCTGTAAACAAGCCATGCTATTTTAATTATTAATTATTAAACCCTAATCCTGCGAACTTTTACCCCACCAGATTCGCACTTTTGCCCCACCGGTGGGGCAAAAGTGCGTTTTTACCAATTTTTTTAAAAAAAAATATCAAAAGTCCGGTGCTTACACTAGAAATGAAAACGTTATACAATTTTAATAGGAGTAAGATTGAGAATGTTTATCAATCTACTTTAGAGTTCTAGCTTTTATAACAAAAAAAATATACCAAATTAAAATCTAAGTGCGCATTTTTGCCCCACTCTACTCTACTTGATAAAACTAAAATATTTAAAATTGTACTTGTACATATAAGGCTTGTATTTAGGGTGTGTGTGTGTGTAATTGACGCCCTTTACATTACTTTCAGCGGTGTCAATTATAGCGGGCGAATCCGCCACCCCAGGGAGTTATAAAGGTATCGTCTCTATGTGTGTTTGTTTGTGTGTATTCCTCCACGATAGCGACTAAACGCTTCATCCGATTGAGCTGAAGTTCGACATGCAGGCATCAATTTTTCATGGCAATAGTTGAAAAGGTTGTGGATGAAATCGGGCTACCAGGAGGCGCAGTAGTCATATTATTATTTCGAAATATTGGACTTATAGAATTGATATTTTGTACACAGATTCCTTGTTAGGCCGAAATGTCATCCAATTATTGCCGGTCAGTATATTTGCGTAAACGATTGAATGGAACGTTTTTAATGCGTTGCATTCTCTCAATCCGCACTGGTCTCCAACGAACGATTTGATACGACCTTATTTTTTACGATTTTATTTTTACAGCGAAACCAGTTTTCCCGTTATGTATTCAGTATTCAGTATTCAATTTATTTATTCAGAATATACAATAAAAGCATGAATTATGAATTAAAGCTAATTATCGCATATTAGAATTCGTCAGTGTATATGTAGATATAAAACTATTAAAGCATAAATATTAATTCGACAATAGCGTTGACTAAAGTCGGCTTTACACGGCAGACAAATAAAATTAAAAATTAAAAAATAGAGCTGAATCCATGTACATGAGTACCTATACATATAAAATAGATAATTAATATAAGAAAATTAATAGTCATCAAGCACTTTATACAAAAAATAATCACACAATAGGAAGTATCAAAACAAAATTGGAAAAAAACAACGTATGTATATGATCAGGTATGTTACATTACACATTGTAATCTACATATTGAATATTAAATTCATAATATTATAATTAAATAATAAAAACTAAAATGAGGTACCTGAAAGTTACATATTAATGCTATTCCCATTTGAAAGAATTGGCATGCTCAAAAAAATCACCCAGGTTATAGAAAGCATGTGTGGATTGCAACTTTTGTTTCATAAATCTTTTAAACGATTTTGTTTCCATCTTTCTTGTGGAGAGTGGTAGCTGGTTAAAGAGCCTATAGCTCAAATATCCAAAGGACTTTTGTGTCTGCGTAAGGCGTACTTTAGGCAGGATAACGTCATCACGTCTGCGTGTATTGTGGGAGTGCATATTCCCGTTTACCTCTTGTTCGTTAATATTTGATTTAGCATATAGTAGACATTGTAAAATATATTCAGACGTAAAAGTCAGTATTTTGTACTTAAGAAAATATGGTTCGCAGTGCGTGTCACGGGATACTCCTGCAATTGCTCTCAATGCACTTTTCTGTAAAATGAAAACCCTAGAACTGTCTGTGGCATTCCCCCATATCAGTATACCATAAGTCATTTTGGAATGGAAACAGGCATGATATGGTTTGGTTAGCTGTAAGATATTGCTTTAACGCAGTTTCAACGAATACATTTTTATGTCATTATTATTCTTATTATATTTGTAGAAATATCACTTGATCAGCATATATTAAAATCAATACAACAGTGTAAAAAATCTTGATGCAATTTTAAATGGGTACTTTCCCCGAGGATTTCCTCAGTGGTATAAAATCACGTGTTATTTTTTTATTAATTTACTTTAAAATATATTAAGAGATTTACTTCTTTTATATGCGTACTCAGTATGTTGTAAAAGGATGTCCCAGTGATCAATACTGTTTAGTGCATTACTCAACCCAAGAAGGGAGTCCTCGTATTTTGTTGGGTAGCCATGCAAATTTTTGTTCGTTGGGAACTCTTCTGGGTTCTTAAATACGAACCCTGCCCCATTTATTACAAAGTTGCTTGGATGAGAGGAACAGGTCATGGGAGCACGGATCACACAGCAGACAGCCCGTTTCTGCAGAAAGAAATCGCGCTGGCGATCTACCGCACTGCCTTACTACTTACTCTACGCCGTATATTAAAAGGGATGTATTTATTTATTTAATTAATTAATTAACGCATTTACAAAGCACTTTCTATTAATAATCTTCATATTTCTTTATATTTATTATATTTATTCATATTTTTTTTTTAAATAACGAAACTGATATGACCATTAGCATATCGATGGTTTAATTTTCAAAAGTGCTAACTCCATTTGAGGTAACTTTACAGGGGAGTGCTAAAACGTAATAAAATCTTTATTAATACCATTATAGTCCAAAGATCAATTTGATAGCTTTTCCTTTCTAAGAACTTCTTTAATTTTATGGAGTTTTTTTTATTTTCCAACTTACAGATAAGGAAATTTACTACATTTTAAAAAAGAGTGTCTTGATAAAAAGTGGAGTTAGCACATTTGCAGATTAAACCATCGATATGTGTAGGTACTTCTTCCGCCCAACTAAGAGCCAGAACTTGTTCCAAGCCAATGAGCTCTTAAGTTTTATTTATTTATTTATTTATTTATTTATTATTATTTCACACACATTTATAATACTAGATTAATAAGATTAAAATCTACCTTGCTGGAGTAATGCCCGTACTAAGGTAGACTTTTATGTATTCTTTTTTTCCTTTTTTTTTTTAGTTGGTAAGTGTGACATAATGTAGCATTGTTTTACGTGGTAGCTCTATATTTACACAAATTTTACATATACCTACTTATAATTTAGTAACATAATATACATAATAATATTAAATAATCATATATACACATACACATATAAACATATACATCTACACATATACATACACATATATACATATATACATTTATACATATAATCTATACATATACATAAAGCAGTAATTTTATGTAGTTTGGTATTCTTATACAGCACTATAATTAACTAATTTCTCCGTTTCGTTTCTTCCTAGCTCAATCAACCATTCCGTCATAATTTTTCTTCCTCGTATGGTATCTAACTTCACTTTTAATTCCGAATGTATTCTATTGTGTAGTCGGACAGCTAGAAAAGAATATAACGTATATTCTATTATAATTATATATAACGTATATTCGTCAATTTAAAAAAAAAAACATGTATTATACCATAATCATTAAAAATAGGTTATAACTAATAATACAAAAGGAAATAATTGAAATGAAATATAGAAAATAGATAAATTAAAATTAAATAAGGAAAACAGATAAAATAAATTTGAATACGGAAAAAGGTAATAGTGCTTGAATTGAATCGTGTTGAATGCATAGAAACATTTCAAGAGAGTATCAGGAGTGAGAGTGGGAGAAAGTCGAAAGAGATCTAAATATGCACGACCATGCCTAGCTTGTCAATGTGGAGATCCTTTCGTATGAAATGATCCCATAATTACGAACAAAGGTTACTTCATTATCTCTGTTTTCACAATAAAATAAATGCTTGGTCGATGAAAAAATAGCATTTTTCGTAAATATAGCTAGCGGTCGCCTTGACTTACATATCGTCGTGTATTTTGCGTGGTGTGATACGCGCTTTATAATATAATAATTGTTGCGTGTGTATGTGTGACACAGTTTTCCACACGCACACGAACGCGTGCAACGTGTGTAGCGTCGCGCCGCCCGCTGACCTCCATAATGCAGACGGCCGACCCTGAGCTTTCGGGTTTGCTAACTGTCGCATTCACAGTATAGGGACATTCAGAAAGTTTGGATAAATAAACGGTCCGACACGATAATTGGGTTCAGGAAGGTTTCGGGGCACGTGAAGGCTTTGTTACCAATACGCGTGCAGAGTAAGTGAGGTTATAACGATAGCAAATATTAAGAGCAATATTGTTTGTTTGTTTGTTTATACTCTTTATTGTGAAATTTCACAATGGGCGGGTTTATTGTCATATGACAATTTTTTACAACCAACCTACTATGACGTGTTTATATGTATGTGTGCGTGTAACATGTATTCAATATTCAGTATTTAATTTATTCATTCAGGATATACAATAAATGCATGATGAATTAAAGCATGAATGAAATATGAATTGTCGCATATAAGAATTCGTCAGTTGCTACAATTAAAGCATATATATTAATTCGACAATAGCGTTGACTAAAGTCGGCTTTACACGGCAGACAAATAAAAAAAAATAAAAAAATAGAGCTGAATCCATGTACATGAGTATACATATAAAATATATAATGATTATAAGAATATCAATAGGCTCTTTATACAAAAAATAATCACACAATAGGAAGTATCAAAACAAAATTGGAAAAAACAACGTATATATATGATCAGGTATGTTACATTACACATTGTAATCTACATATTAAAATATATGCCATTAAATATTCTTAAAATATACATTCTTTAAATATATGCCATTTGAACGCGCAAAGCATTCCGGCTCATTTTAGTGAATTTTATGCTCTTTTTTTCAATCAAACTGTAGATGCTTGTATGATAAGCGAATCATGGTTAAAACCGTCGTTACCATTGTCTCTATACAATTTACCCGGTTATAACCTGATTCGCAATGATCGGACAGCTCGCAGAGGTGGAGGAGTCGCTATCTATCTAAAAGACCACTTTTCGTATGAAGTTATTTGCAAATCATCCGTCGGTAGCAGCCCTGCTCCCGAATATTTATTAATTCGCGTTACCATGAAAGATACGAGTATTCTCCTTGGAGTATTTTACATTGCACCAGATAACAACAATTATTTTGACGAATTAGAAAATGTCCTACACGAATATCTGCCAAATTTTTCACATGCTCTCTTTTTTGGCGATTTTAATACATGTCTTTTAAAACAAAATCATAGATCCTCAAAACTAACAAAGTTAGTGTCCTCTTTAAATCTTTCTTTACTTCCGCTGCAGGCTACACACCACAGCGGAAACTCCAACACTTGGCTCGATCTGATAATGACATCTAATCCCCGGCTCATCAACTTCCATGGTCAATTGACGATCGGCGGTTTCACAAACCACGACCTTCTATATGCCTCGTATAAAATCCATTGCTGTAAAGTACCCCGTAGGTTATTTAAATTTAGGGATTTTCGGCGCTTAGACAACGAAGCTTTCTGTCGCGACGCCTGGGAACTTGACTGGCAGGATGTTTTCCAGAGCCCTACCATCGACGAGAAACTTGGTCTCTTTAATACGAAGATCATCAGGCTTTATGACAAGCATGCCCCTGTGAAAATTGCTAAAGTTCGACATCAATCAGCTCCCTGGTTCAACGATTCCATCCGGCAATATCATGTTGAAGCGCGATAGAGCCAAGTCTAAGTTTAAGCGTAATCCTTCAGCTGACAACTGGGAATTTTACCGTACGTTAAGAAATCGTTGTTTCAGTGGTTTGCAGTGTCCGGATCGTTTTTTCTGCTAGTAGAGATTCTTCATTTGCATAGTGGTTATTTACAGTAAGCAATCCATTGGCTGTTCGAAGAGGTGTTTTTCACTATTGTGCCGTTTATTTTCAGGTCAGTAATATTTTTATAGTCGCGCTTTTGTCTGTATCTCAATTCATTTATTATTTTTCAGGTATCTTTGGGATTAGCTGATGCGTCGTCAAGTCATGAGAGTTATAAGAATGCAAACAACTTAAATTCATTCAAAATACTTATAAAGAAGTATATGCTTGAAAGGGGTCCAATGTATGCTGAGTCTCAATTGCTCTCGCTAATAATTTAAGTTGTTTTATAAAATTATGTATTACTAACTAATATCAAATCTCGTGTATTATTTGCTTATGTATGTATATATATATATATATTTATTTGTGTATGTATGTGTATGTATATATGTATATATTCTTATGTATTATGCAACGCAACGTAAGTTCATAATATCAAAAGAGTCAAAATCAAAAATCAGCATCCGTAGATACAAAAATCAGCATCCGTAGATAGGTACGGGTCTCTGACCTAGTTAGGAATGCGGATAAACATTTTCACCATAGGATGTGTTCAATCTCTCCCAACCAAACCATATTATGTTAATGGTGTGTATATGACATATATATAGTTATTGTAAATTAATAAATAAAAAATAAATAAATAAATATTACTATGACAGTTACTGTGCCAGGTGGCCTTACGCTACTAAGCAAGTGTTTCGATTTTGCTCGAAATAAAATGAAATGTTTTTTATTGTTTTAAATTCCAATGTTATTTTCTAAGATAACGCATCTTCCAATATCCCTATGACAGTTACTGTACAATTTCATTGTACCTTTTAAATGTACTAACGGACTAGAAAAGAGACCCTCAAAAAAAAATTTTCCGATATTCATGACATAAACACCAGAAACAAATCAAAATACATGTTACCTAAAGCAAATTTAAAAATAGCGAGACAAGTCAAGGAATACTCCGGTTTCTATTTTTTTAATATGTTACCTCCATATATTAAAGATATTAAAAATAACAATATATTTAAAAAGTCCTTAAAAATGTTTCTTTTAGAAAATATTTTTTACACCTTTGAAAAATACGTACAATTCACCAAGAACGGCTAACGAAAGTATTGTGTAAAATCGAAAATTAAATATGTATAAATAACTATTTATAAGTTTTGAAGACGATAAACTAAACTTGAAACTTGAAACATACAATGTAACGATTTTAAATGAAATGATTATAAATTGTAATTCCTTTTCTAAATTTTATATTTTTTAAATTTTATTTGTTTTAAGTGAATGCGACTAAATATTATTATCATTGTGATTTGATATTTTTAAATGATATTTTAATTTAAATTTTAATCGTTTAAATTACACTAATTTTATTTCTTATTCTTTTAATTTAAGTTATTTCTCATGCTTTCAATTATTATTACCTGTTATTTTAGTATGTTTCTACAATCTGTAAAGATTTTTGAAAATAAACAACTTGAACTGGAAAGTCTTGGGCTGAGACAACCGATTTTACAAGCTTTTATTTACCTTGCCATATTGGTTAGTATGTTAGTATATTAGTTTGTTTAGATCAAATTATGCAAGCTGCATTAGAACCACTTCCTTTTATCATAGTAAGCATGACCTGATTCTACAACTTGGGTTGTCGACTACAGCGGGCGAGCCCGTCACCTCAGGAAGTTTTAACGATTAGTCGTTCTATCTCCCTGGAGTGAGCTAGAAGACTTAAGGACAAAACAGTCCACCATCTAGCTACGCCACAAGCCCGTAAGAGGCCAACGCCTTAACCGCGAGATAGCCAGGAGTGTTACCCGGCGGGCTTACACTCACGCCCTTACTTCCAATTGTGACCAGATTACTCCAGTCTCTCGATTGGTTACGAGTTCGAGGTCGCTTGCGCGGTCTCTATCTATCTAATATATCGCCGACCACGGCATCCTTTTCCCGGCTGATCACCCAGGATCGGATAGCCGTTGGTCGTTTCAAGAGCAGTCGACGTAAGGCCCGCAACCAGCCCCGCTCTATAGGAAACAGTACTGCTTGCAGACTCCCCCGACTGTTAGTCAGAGTGCACATTCGATTGGCTTACGCCGCATTGTGCGCAGACCGTCCAGGAGCGCCAGAAGGTTGATTCCCAGGGGAAACTGACCATACGGCCAGAGTTCTACCCAGGCTCGCACTTCATGCGTGGATGCCGTCGGATAGTTGTTGACCCGTGAGTTTGACCAACCCTGAACAGAATGGGTCTTCGTGGCCAACTCAGCAAGGGCCCATTAACTCCCGACCTGATTCTACACCCTGGATCGGCTCCCGACGAGGCTAATCTTCCACGGTAAACAGCACAGACACACAATTTTATATACACATTCAATTATGACATCCAACGAGGGAACTCCTCAATGGTCAAAACTACAAACACGAAATTCTGTACAGCATTCAATTATGATAGATTGTTCAAAGTTCCACTATGACATAGCTTCTGCACCCAGGATTGGCTCGGGACAGAACTTTATTAACCCGTTGAGTATGAGTCAACCAAATCTGGTCGCGAAACAATTATCCGTTGAGTACGAGTCGACCAAATCTGGTCGCGCGTTTTTTTCACTTCTTTGACGTTCTCATATTTATTCATAATTATCTAATTGTTTTACAAAATGATATTTCAATATTCTATATTCGAAATTTCAATGCAATCATTGTGCAGTTTCGTAGTTATAGTACTTTAAGTCGATGTCACCGAAAATCCTGCAAAAGAGACAGATGCATCCATGAAAATACCCATTTACTCCAAGGGTTAAACGCTTGTTTTTAAAAATGTGTGTTTATTGTTAAGTAAGTTATTTAATTATATCTTGGTTTCATTTCTTTTCGGGTTGTCATATTCGCCGATATGTCATATTCGCTTACTAAATGAAAAACTTTATGGGCGAGGTCGGCGGGGTTTATCTGGACATAGCGCACTCTGGCGCAGCCACGTGTATTTTTCAAAGATAATTGCGGGAAGCTGCTGTCGGAGCAACGGCTAACAAACAAACAACCGACATCGTCGTAAAACCCAAGACATAGAGATAGACCTGATTAGTTGCGCTTGATTAATGGCGACTACAAGTCGGACATATTACGAGCTCTTAGTCCTTGTCTTGACTTTCAACGAGAGAAGATCCGCAATATCCATGCTAACAAGAAAATGTATTAAAAGGAATAAAAAACACGACTGTCGTTACAAAAAGTGAAGTTATGTATTTAAAATATTTTTTAAGTTATTTTTAAAGACATATTTGTGGTTTATGCGCATGTTACTTTGCATATGTTTATGCGCATGTATTAATTTGCATAATGCATCATGCATTGCATAGTTAAATAGAAACAATCTTACGCATACTGGTGAGGGCGCTCACGGAAAATTGTGGCCTGAACAAACATATGGTCAAATTCAAGCTCAGAGACACAAAAATGTGCAGGTTCTACCAAGGAGCAGAGGAAAATCCCCAGCACCTCATGTGCGAGTGTGGCCCGCTGATGCGTAAAAGATACAGCCACTTGGATGGTCATTACCTCCAACCTGAGGAGGTAAAACAATCTGGCGCCAAAAGCCTGCTGCGGTTCGCCATGACACGAAGCTTCGCAGAACTATAGTAGGTGGCGATCACAATAGATCAGTAATGGTCGCAGTGTTACAAGGCTCATAAAGATCTTAGAAAAGCCCCACTCAAGAAATAAAAATAATAATAATACGTTCATTAAATGCTAACGTACGGCGCGAAGTTATGGGGGCGAGCAGCCGACAGCCACAGGGCCTTCGTTGTGCAGAAGCATGCAGTCCGCACAATAGCGCGTATGGCGCTTGATACGCCAGCTAGGCCTCTATTTAGAGATCTCTGCATCATGACGCTGCGTCCATTTATATAATGGAAGTAGCGCTATTCGTTCGCAGAAATCTAGCCGATTTTGAAGTGAATGGTGTGCATCACCACTCTCCAACAAGATCCGTAGCATGCTACGTTCGGTAAGTCATGCATTATCCAAGTCGGATATACTAGCCTATATCGCTGGCCTAGCGGTTTACAACAAACTCAGCGAGCACAACAGGCAGGCGCAATCTCTTGACGTGTTTAAGAGACGCCTTAAGAGGTACGTCTCAGATAAGGCGTTTTACTCACTGGAGGAATTTTACTCGAATGAAGTCTAAAATACTTTGGTGGCTAAAGTTTTTAATGATCTCTTTGCATTTTATTTTGTCTTGTATTTTCTCTTTTTACGTTATTCATGTGTTTTTTTTCGTTTTTTTTTATTTATTTTTATTTTTTCTTTACGATAAAAAAATGTTTGGTTATATGTATAGTTGTTTGCACGGTCCTCTTCCTTACGAAGCGGTGGAACGGTGTACACTGAATCTATCGCGGACCACGGCATCCTTTGCCCGGCTGTTCACCCAGGATCGGGTAGCCGATGGTCGTTTCAAGAGCAGTCGCCGTAAGGTCTACAACCACCCCCGCTCTATAGGAAACAGTACTGCTTCCAGACTCCTCCGGCCGTTAGTCAGAGTGCGCAATCGATTGGCAATGCCGCACGGAGCGCAGACCGTCCAGGAGCGCCAGAAGATTGATTCCTAGGGGAAACTAACCATAAGGTTAGAGTCCTACCCAGGCTCGCACTTCATGCGTGGAGGCCGTCGGATGGGTGTTGACCCGTGAGTGTGACCAACCCTGAACAGAATAGGTCTTCGTGGCCAACTCAGCAAGGTCCCTTAGCTCCCCGTTGTAGTGGACAGCTCTAGTTGGCGTATTAGAGATTATTTCAGTAGATATACGCCGGGGTGATATTTAAGAGCTATTAACTACTACAAGCGAACCCGCCACCCCAAAGATTATAATGATATTAGATCATTCTATCTCACATGGAGTGAACGTAGAGACTAAGGGACATTGCAGTTCGTGGGAATCCAACGCCTTACTGCCAGGCACTGAGAAGTGAACCCAGCGGGTAGTCTCGCGCTCTCACTACCAGATGTGGCCGGATTTCTCCGTCGTACAGTCTGATCATGGATTCGCGGTCGCTTGCGCAGCCTCTACCGGATGTTAGCGGTAATTTAATTTGAATTTATCGCGAACCGTAGTGCCCTTTACCTGTCTCACACAAGGATCGGGTGGCAAACGGGTCGTTTCAAGAGTAGCTTTCATCAACAACCACCCCCCCCTCTTCTTAGGAAACATATAACACCATTTCCAATCCCCCGGATTATTGCTGGAGTGCACATTTGATTGGCTGACGCTGCACGATGCGCAAACCGCCCAGCAGCTCGATTTTTATCCCCCCAGAGGTGCTGAACCACCTGCCGTGGCAGGAAAACAGTCCTATCCGGGTTCGACCTTCTTCGAGAAGGCTACTTTCTAGGTGTTGGACTGTGATTTGAGCAGACCCAGGTAAACGAGCGGGTCTTAACTGCATGGATATCATTAAGGGGCCGTCCACATATTACGTAATCACCGATAATAAGGGGGGAGGTTGGAGCTGAAGCTTACACGTGGGGGGGGGGGAGTGCCCATCTTGATTACTTAATCAACTTTGGTCACCGCATAGCATTTTTTTTGGTCTAATCCTGCACGGAAATAGCGCAGTGCCGCTTCGAAGATACCCCTCCGCGCGATGTGCTTGATAGTCCACGCGCTCGTCTGCGATTGAGTGAACCGGTGCTGTTCCTGCGCGCTGACAGCCACTGGCCGCTCTGCGTCGCGGCGCGCCGCTGCAACTCTGGACTAGCTCGCCGCTGCACGCTCCAACTCGATCGCGGAAAGATTGACGTGGTTGTGTGACGCATCAACGTGATTTTAGATAAAACAATCACATTAAATGTGCGTTTTAAAATGCATTCTTAAATATTTTTCACCTTAGATACCGTCTTTACAGCCACTGCGGTCTGAAGATTGGGATCTGTAAAATAAACCAAAGAGTTTGAGGTTTTGTAATTTCTTTGAATTAATAAAGTACATTTTTAAAAACATTCCTTAATATTGTTTTCCATTTTAAACCGTCTTCAAACACTTTACAAACGCTGGGCTCATGACTCTTCACATTTTTCGCAAATTCGGTTGATTACGTAATCTTGAAGGGGGGGGGGGGGGTCAGGCTACTGATTACGTCTGTTGACATGGGGGAGGGGGGCTCGAAAATCCCAAAACCGTAATTACGTAATATGTGGATGGCTCCCAACTGCAAGTTCAAAGTACCATATTTGGGAAATAACTACGAAATAGTAATATGTTGATATACTCCCAATCCTATATTTGAAAATACAGGAAACCATATCGAATCACCTAATCTTAAAAATGTTATGAACTAAGTCGTATTACAACACCATATGAACTGCTTTTATAAGATAATATCTGTGTATGTCCGATAAAACGGTCTTAACATTCCCAATAAAATATAATTGAAACAGGGGTCGAGATTACCGGGGCCGCGGGCGTAATGGCACGCCTGAAGAGTCCATAACTCAGTAGCTAAATAAACGCTGATGCCGTTTTTATTGACGCGCTTTTATTGGCGTACTCCGATACTGAACTGACTGCTTTAATCGTTTCTCAACACTCGTAAAAACGGGTTGAACATTTCAGGCCACTGCTTTTCATGGGCGAATACGTTGGTATGCGTATTGGATTGAGCCCAATATACGGAAATGTCCTTATCTCCGCTCAAACATCCCTACCGCATTGTAAATTATCTCAGTAGATGCACAGCGGTATAATGTTGTAGAAGTAAGCCGGAGTGACAGAGTTAAGAAGTATTTTTTCTAAAATTGGACCCGATTGCGTTTCTTCGACTAAAATAGGGACTTAGTTCAACCGAACAAGACAGAGGAATATGTTAAAACAGAATTAAAATTGAACTGTCGTCGCTTTTCCCGTACCGAAACCACCTGTCGAACTTATAGACGCCCGAATAAGTTTGCACGTTTCGTGCAGTATTAGATTTAGCTACTTAAACTTCGGTGGGTGGTTTTGATGCGGAAAAGTGACAACCGTTCATTTCACATTCTCTATCTCGTTCACAAGAACTTTTTTCCGATTTTAGTTCAAGGAAAACGCAATGGAGCCCATTGTTGATACTTTCTCTATGCATGCCGAAAAGAAATTAAATATAAATCGAAGATAATCGTGTTTGTTTGACGTTATAAATAAGACAGAAACGTATTTACCGCGTTAGGTTTGTAGTATCGGTGGCGGGAACATTTTAAGAAGAGGGTTCGACGTAGAAGAGAGTTTGTTCTACAAACTTGTTCTACAAACTTTGTTCTACAAACTCTCTTCTACGTGGAACCCTCTTCTTAAAATGTTCCCGCCGCCGAACACCGAACGCAAGGACGTAAGACAGGATACAGTGAGTGTTGTGTGCAAGACGGATTGTCGAAATTCGCGCGCTCCGAGCCCGGTCCCCCACCACCGTTATAACCTACTCAGTGGTGGCAGCATTGAACGGCCTACCCGCAAAACAACGAACTGACAGCTCTTCAGTCTACCCTAGACAACGGCGGCTGCAACGTCACCGAAACGTCGGGTCCTACAAATTTCACCCGGGAAATTCGTTTTCTAACCTATTTATAATGCCAAACAACCGCGATAGTCTTCGATTTTATAATAACAATGTTTTTTTTATAAAAGACTGGTTGTTTATAAAGACCAAATAATTTAAACGATGATAACAATAATAATTGTTGTGATGTCTCCGACCTTCAGGCGGACCTTTCAAGATTGTACAGTTACTGTCTCTCTAAAAAAATGACTTCAATCCATCCAAGTGCACCGTTGTCACCTACACCCGTAAAAAACTATTAAATCTTTCCTCATATTCATAAAAGTTTCATACCTTGCAGAGATGCAGCGTGGTTAAAGATCTTGGTGTCATTCATGATTCTCATCTACTGTTCGTTAATCACGTTCAATCTATTGTTTCTAAATCTGCCAAAGCTTTAGGTTTTGTCATGATGAGTGCAGCTTGCTTTTATCGTGCTAAAACTTTCAAGATCCTTTACTGCACTTTTGTCAGAACCATCTTGGAATATGCATCTTAGGTATGGAACCATTGTTATGATAAATATATAAATAGAATCGAGCGCATTCAAATGAAGTTTGTGAAATATCTCTGCTTCCATCTGAAACTCCCATACAGCTCATCTAACTATTTCAATTTATGCAAGAAATGTCATATCCTCCCCTTGATTAAAAATCACTTCCAATAATATTAACTGTCCCGACTTACTAAATAAAATTAATCTCCGTGTTCCTTCCAAACTCAATAGATTTAACACTGCTCTTCATGTTCCTCATGCTGGTACCAACTATAGGCAAAATGCATTTCTCTGACGAACAAGTGACCATTTCAATGATTTGATTAAACGCTTTGACTTTGATCTATTCTGTACGAGTATTAACTCAGCTAGGCAGCGGCTGAACAGTGAATTCTTGAGCATTAATTGTTGAATAATTTTTGATGTATTTTTAATCGATAGCTTTAATTAAAAGGTCACATATGTTCCTACAACTTGCGGTGTCAACTACAACGGGCGAGCCCGTCACCACAGGACGTTTTAACGATTTTCTCGTTCTATCGCCCTGCAGTGAACGTAGAAGACTTTGGACAGAACAAATCTAACGTCCAGCTGCGTCACAACCCGCAAGAAGCCAACGTCTTACCGAGAGATAGCCAGTGTTACCTGGCGGGCCGACCCTCGCGCCCTTGCTTCCAATTGTGACCAGATTTCTCCGGTCCCTCGATTGGTTCCGAGTTCGAGGTCGCTTGCGCGGTCCTCTCCCTTACGAAGCGGTGAGACGGTGTGCACCGAATCTATCGCGGACCAAGGCGTCCTTTGCCCGACTCTGAACCGGGATCGGATGGCCAATGGCCATTTCAAGAGCAGTCGCCGTAAGGTAGACAACCACCCCCGCTCTATAGGAAACAATACAGTTCCCAGACTCCCCCGACTGTTAGTCGGAGAGCACAGCCGATTGGCTTGCGCCGCTCGGTGCGCAGACCGTCCAGGAGCGCCAGAGGTTTGATTCCCAGGGGAGACTGGTTGACCCAGTGTCCTACCCAGGTTCGCACCCTATGCGTGGAGGCCATCGGATGGGTGTTGACCCGTGAGTGTGACCGACCCTGAACACATGGGTCATCGTGGCCACCTCATCATGGGCCCATTAGCTCCCAAATATGTTTCTACAACCTTACTTAAACGTGAAAACCTTTAATTGGCTCTCTCTTATCCTACTCCGTCTTTTTGTTAAATTATAATCAGCTGTTGGTTTTCTCAAAAATAAATAAATAAATAAAAAAATAATATTCAATTATTAGTGCCATCTATTGCATTTCGTATATAGACTGATTATATCACAGACATAATACAAAAGAGATTTAATGCTATGTGTTAGTCTATTCTGAACTTTAAATTGCGTAATTATACATATTACGCATTGAAACCTATAGACTAAATTAAAAATGGGCATCCTTATGTAAATAGTAATAAAACATTAAAATCTAGGATTTAAACATGCGTTTGTTATTATTTTGATACCGTATAGGCGTGTTTAGAGCGCCATTGAAAGTGCACCGCCATACGCTATGTATTATCAATGATTTAGACAAGCGTTTAAGCGCAACGCATAAATCCAAAATAGAAAAATTGAAAAACGCTGAAGTTTTTCATTGTGACGTAAATTTGTCTGGAAATTTGATTAATAATAGGCTAAGTTCAGTTCTACATTTTTAAAAGTATTGTTGCAGGAATGGACCAAATGCAGTTAGTAAGGATTTTTTTACAACCACGACAGCTGGACAGCTGCAATCACTTCTTAAGTAGCCGTTAAAACGACGGCTTTGCTAGTTGACTTTTTACGACGGCTATTTTTGATGAAGTCGTTATTTCCAGTCATGCTCTGCCCATTTCGCTAAGGTCGTTATATCGTTCGTTATTAATAACCGGCGAAAATTCCGACGTAAAACTGAGCAACGGCGTCGGAATTTCTTTTTTAACATGTTAGTAATATAAAAGATGTTGATTTCGACTTAGTGATTAACACATAAAAGAAAACTCGTTTTCTATCCAAAATAACGAAAACCACAATCATCAATTCGATTCCCATTTATTTATTTAGTTCCTATAATAGAATGGTTAATTTCTCTCTCACTTTTTGACAACATTTTGTAACACTCACTCTTTACAAGCAGTGCTAAGAACTATAACCAAATATGAATAATTTAAAATTAAAGAGGGATTTTAAAAAACAAACTTTATTTTACACCAGGGAGTTTCAGTGGAAATCTCCCTGCTTCATCTTCAGACACTCGTCGTCATGTGTATTGAAAAGTACTGAAGAAAACAAAACAAACGAGCCCAAACTCAAATATCTAAGCAGTTTTCATAAGGGAGTTCCATCCAGTGATAATCATCCGGCTTTATCTTAAGCCCCTTGTTTAATGGACAGTACTCATGACAACAAAACAAACGAGCCTAAACTCGACCATCTCAGCACTTTCCATTAGAGAGTTCCAGTGGAAGTCTTCCGGCTCCATCTTCAGATCCTCATCATCATGTTTAATAGAAATTACTCATGATTGCAAAATATACTAGCCCAAATTCGACTGTCCTACCACTTTCCAGCAGGGAGTTCCAGTCCCTTCATCCCGGGTCCATCATCAAATCATCTCGATGGTACCATAATATTGCATTGTCACCGAACTTACATAAAAATACCAAATTTCAACTCATTTAGATACCAACAAGTAGTTAAAAAATGGTTTTTCAAATTTTGATACAGACAACTTACGTACGAACATTGGAAGGTATATAAAGGTCGTAGTAAGATTATTGCAACGACGAAACAATCACAGCTACTCGAGCGTCAGTTTACTTTCCTTGTGAAATAAATTGTAAATTTTGTAAACTATAGGAGGAAAATATTGATGAAGATTTTCCACATGTTTATGTTTAAATTATTCAGGCATGAAATAAATTACTTTAAAAAAATACTAAAGCCGCAATTATATTAGGGCCACGCCGCGTGTTGCAACACTGTCCCACGCAACGGGCAGGTGATTATACTACAGTAGCATGTATTCCGTTTCTTGCAGGTGTCTAAATTGGGGTCTAAAAAGGTGCTAAAACGACGCTTACTTTTGAAGTGACGTTTTGGTATTCCCTTTCATGGGTCCTAACTGGCGAGTGCTTATGTAGAGATCATCAGGTGCTTAAATTGACGTTAAGCACCGTCGAGACCCTTTTTGGTATTCCGTTTCGACAACTGTCATGGCGGATGGGTCTTGTTCGGGGTCTTATCTAAGAACGGTCTAAAATCGATTAGTCTTCGTCTGACAGCCGTGTAACTTGTTTTTGCTTGTGATTCCGAAGACTTTTAGCGTTGCAATTTTCAAAGATGTTTGCTCAGCATTGGATTTTAAATCGAAGAACGGATGATGAGCGCAGATTATTGCCCTGAAAATCCTGTGTATTTTTTTGTAGGTTATGATAAATGGCCCTTTATATTCCTATTTAGGCACATTCTCTTTATTAGTGTTTGCCATTTTATTTCAAAACAAACGAAAACGCGAATCGACACACAAACACGAAACGGCGCGGCGGCGAGCGATCGGGCGACTGAGCGGGCGGCGATCTGTCAAAATTAAGACCCCGCTTTAGAACGGCCATAGACAAAACGGAAATTTTAATATTCAAGACTGGTTCTTAATTTTGATGAAACGGAATACCAACAAAATAATGAAGGTGCTTAAGTTCTTAATTTTTGGCATCAGCTTAGTTTAAGCCCGAGAGAAACGGAATACGGGCCAGTGTCGTGTCGCCGCGCGTACTGATGAAATTTTCGTGTCAGTTCAGTGGGGGCCGTCATCGTCCGCACTTGTCTACAATATTTTCATCCGATACGGTTGCTAAGAAAAAATATTGCCTAGGTACTTACTTATGTTAAGCCTACTCAAGAAGAAACGAAAGTAGAGGAAATATTGGGTGCATCAAATAAAACAGTAAGAGGAACTCGAAGTGAATAACATTCATCTATACTAATATTATAAAGAGGTAAAGTTTGAGACGTTGTAGGAAGTAATCTCTGGATCTACTGAGCCGATTTTAAAAATTCTTTTACCAAAAAAAAGCCACGTTATTATTAATACACGCTATATATTAATCCGAAAAATGAAAAAACTTTTTCGTGGTAGTCGGATTTGCAAAGTAAGTCGGAGAATATGCGGTCGAACGAAAGCGTTTCTAACTAACCCTACCTTAACGATGAGAGATATATGATTAAGTTCTGGAGAAAAGTTGTAGAGCTTGATAATGCCTACAAAAAAGTCAGCGATAGCATATGTCTACCTTTTATATTTAAGTCACAAAAAGTAGTATTTTATATATAAAAAAATAATTTTAATCGTTAGGTCATGTTTATTGGTCAGTAATCAACAATTATGGATTCTTATCAAAATAAGTACATTTATCGTCTCAAGTGTTTAAAACAAAAGACTTTTCCCTTTCACTGCATATAATTTCCCTTTTACTGCATAAATAGTTAAAGAGATAAAACGCTCACAAATAAAACACTTACAAGAAGACACTCACAAATAACGGTATTATAGTCAAATTGGCATGCAAATACATGCATACATATGCAGTAAAAATATAACCCTTCTTTTGGCAGTAAGATAATAAATCAAAGCTCTCAGTACTAACCGAACCACACTCATAATTTCATTACAGGTAAAAAGTTTTACCGCCCAACGAAGTGGGCACGGGTCAGCTAGTTGGTAAATAAACTAGAAAGCGACGAAATTAGATTTCACCAATATTTCAGATTGACAAAAAACAATTCGACTACAGACATAATTTAATTGAAAATATTATTAAAAAATAGGTAGGTATGCGCACTGAAATACGTATTACGTAGGTATATATGCTTACTAAGACTTGCTCTCACTTGCTCGGCCACGCGCGCAAATGCGAGTGCCCACGTCTGATTATACTAAATTTGATTTGGTTTAAGGAGATTCTTTCTGAAGATTATATCGCGCAAGTGGTCCCCCTTAGATATAATATGGATATTGACCTTAAGTTTGTCTTGCGTCCTTGGCTTGTTAATATAAACATTTGACTTCAAGTAGCGCCAGTCAAAATCACATTTTTTTATATTAAGCGACCGGGCCACAATGGCTTCAAAATATCGATTGTGGCACGAGCTGTATGAGGTGGTGCGCTATCTTGTTGAAGCCAGAAATGCTGCATACCATTTTCGGGAACAATCGGCATAAAAAAACGGTTATTATAGCCCTATAACGCACCTTGTTGCATTGCCACTGACGTCTTCGAAAAAGAACGGTCCAATCAGAACAAATTCCGCACCACACTGTAACTTTTTGGCAGTAATGAGGGACTTCTTCAACAATGTGAGGGTTTTTGATAGCGTGGAACGCTTTATTGTGTTCTTCGACGGTGCACTTTTCACTTGCAGTTTGAGTTTTCACTATTGATACGTTATTTTGAATGTGCAGCTGAACAATTTCAATGCGTTCGACTGGTGTGTACTAGTCCATAGCAAAAAAATCCTAAGACTGACATTTCAAACACGTGCTATCATTACTCATTCTCAGTTTTATTTTCAAAGTCAAACGTATTTCCAAATGGGTCCACATAATATGGCCAACCCTGTATTTCAATTATTAGGTATTTGACTAGAAATGTCTATTACCAAATATTTATATTAGTATCTTATTATAACTATTATTTCTATTGCAGAAAATATAAAAATATATGTACAACGTGAGTCGATTGCAGCATAACGAATTAAAAAGAGCTGACATATAAGTAATTATAATTCATAAAAGATCTTTCATATGAAATAATATGGTTTATTTTGCTCTAGGGCTGGCCCGAAAGAGTGGTATTCTCCTTTATTATGGTCTATGTTACTTAACTATGAAATAAAATATAAATGAAATACAGCAATCGGCGTTCTACGGGTCTACTCTTTTTTGCTAGTTTCTTTAGCATAAAACTCGTAATATGACATCGAAAAGTAGCCTCATATACTTGTCGTCAGCTGGCCTGAAGGTACGGTTATGTGTCGGGTGCTTTACGCCCGCAGCATATCTATTATGATGAAAGGCATTTATTTAACTTTCTCGCGATTTCCCCTTTGCTGCTTGATGCGTGACGGACTCAGCACACACTACTCGCCCTCTATGCCCCGGGCGGCTGTCGGCGTCGCGTCCCCAGCTTCGGGATCTCTGTTTGATTTATTTGTTGTCGGACCGACTTCTAGTCCATTACGTTGCCTTTATGGCCGACATACTCATCACAACGTATTATTATATGGCACTTTAGCGAGTTTGTTTGTGGGAGACCCATGAGGAGCTAATGTGGAAAATTTGGAGTTCGAAAGAGAATCGTTTATTATGCTATGACGTAGGGATGCTATATAATAAATAAACTAAAACTATCACGATTATTCTACATCAAAACAGATTCTTATCGTATTGAACTAATTCGGCAGTTTATCGACGTTTCCGAATTTTATATATATTTTTTTTAATAATGAAAGATGGGGAAACGAGTAAAAATCCGTTTTGTTACTTCAAGACTTTCCCGTCAAGTAGCCAAAAAACGGATTTAATCTAGATATTAATTCCATACATAAAATCGATGAGCACAGAATTTAAAAACTGTTGATGTAGCTTTTATATGAGATATTCCAAACAAAATATCAAAATGTTATTTTTGCCTAGCAACGCATCTGTGTACCAAATTTCAAGTCTCTAAGTCCAATATTTGGAGATTGAATTGTTACTAGTGCGCCTCCTTGTGGTGTTCAACCACAATTTGCAGCTATTACTAAATGGAACCTACATACCAAATTTCAGCTGAATCGGAATAAGCCTTTGGGTGCTATCGTGGAGGCAATACACAGACTGACATTTATCTGAAATTGGTCTTAATCGTCACAGGGGGCTCAACATCACAATACTTTCCCTCCTGGTCGGTTAGTGGGCCGGTAAAGCAATTTAAATATAATACGACAATCGGCAATCGACGGGTCTACTCTTTTTGCCGGTGTAGTTTCTTTGGCATAACCCTCGTCATATGGTACTTAAAAGCGGCCTAATAAACTTGACAACATCAGCTGGCTTGAAGTGGCGATTAGTGTGTCGGGTGCTTTACGCCCTGACCATAATTATCTATCATGATGAGAGGCATTTATTTGAGTTTCTCGCGATTTCCCTTTTGCCGCTTGAACGAACTCAGCACACACTACTCGCCCTCTATGCCCCGAGCGGCTGTCGCCGTCGCGTCCGACGCTTCGGGATCTCTGTTTGAGTTATTTGTTGTCGGACCGACTTCTACTCCATTACGTTCCCTTTATGGCCAGCCTACTCATCACAACGTATTATTATATGGCACTTTGCCTTTAGCGTGTTTGTTGTGGGAGACTAACGAAGAGCCAATGGGGTATATTTCTGCTTCGAGCAACAATTATTTACCTTGTGTGTTACAACGTAGAGATGTCATGAGGTTATAAATAAACTCTACAGCTATCGCGGTTATTCTACTATAAGAGAGAATAACCGCGATTTTTTTTTGAGAGACCACAATCTGGAAATGCCTTAACCCTTTATAGCCTTATGTGACATTTCTGTAACAAACTACTAATCCCCCTAAAATCCCCCTAAATAAGGCACTAAATTCATTTAGTTCATTTGAATCCGTCCAGCACTGCTGGACCCTACCACTTAGTATCAAGTAAAAATCATAGATAGCGTAACTAAGCGACTTATGTGAGTTTAAATGTTGCGCGTTGATTAAAGTGATAAATTAGAACTAAGGCAGGTGTTTGAATGACTGATTAAAAAATACAAAAAGTGTATAATATTGCGTGGTTTTCGTGGAAACCTGTAGGTAAGAATATAATTTTATCCATTCAAAATTTCGAAGCAAAAGATGGCAAGTTAGGATGTTCTAACATTTACTGGAACTGACTATGGCAAATTCTTGGTTATTATACCGAAGAGTAAGGAAGGCAAAATATCTCAACGGCAAACAAATGTCTTCAGCAGAATTTAGACTTGAGATAGGCGAGACCTCATGCGAGCTTGGCCTGAAGCCTAACATCAGGAGTCGAAGTTCTTTAGAAGACGAAATTCAAGCCAATAAACATAAGGGCCCTGCGCAACATGTTCCTCCATTGGCAGTAAGGCCGGACCAGGTCGGTCATTGGCCAATTTGGATTAAAAAAAGGATACGTTGCAAGATTCCCAAGTCCACTGGCTTTTCACAAACAATTTGCGAAAAATGCAGTGTAGCATTATGCTATAATAAACAAAATAATTGTTTCAAATAAATGATTGTATCAAATTCCATACAACATAAATGTTTTTTTATACGTTGAACTTAATGTTACAGTAATGTCCACATTTCCTTAAATGTCAAATAAAAGATTAATAATAAATATTTTTAATTTCTGAGAAATACGTGTTTTTTATTTGCTTAAACCTATCTCATTATCAACATTACTTTTGGTTTGAAGATCTTGGGCTACAAACGGTTAATCGTCCCAGGGGACCAAACATAGGGGGGGGGGGGTCAACATATGTATATCCGACTTCATCTCGAAACTATTTTTAGGTTCTTCACAGTATATTGCCTCTGTATATTGTGAAGGAGCTAAACGTCTTAATTGTCCTAGGGGGGGCAAACATAGGGGGGGAGGGGGTCAAAATGTGTATATCCGACTTCATCTCGAAAAATATTTTTAGCTCCTTTCTTCACAATATATTGCCTCTGCTAGGTAAGTAATATTGCGAAAAGGCGATTTGCGAAATAAGAGCATATTACTGACTGCCAAATAAAGAAATCCCTCCAATGAGTTTGATATTCTCGTTACCATTTAATTTATAGATGCCATTATTCATTTTCCAATGGACGGCAGAATGTAAAAATAAAGACTACCCGACATTCTGATATCCTCATCACTTATTCAAAGGCAGGGTGAGTAATGCCCGGATCGCCCGGGCAGCGATCCCGCTGCCTGCCGCGCTCTCGCCGAAGGGTAGATAGACATTCTACTTTATTTTTTTGTTTTATACGTAACTGAATTTTCGACGAAGGGGAAGTAAGTTGCCGTATAATAATGACATATGACAGTTTTTACGTTACTGTTTTTCGCTCTGAGGTCGTACTTTTTAATCGTGCTTCACGCAGCGACACAAATTGTGGTGCGGTAACAACAACTGCTACGGAAGAAAGTATGCGTTTTTTGTGAAAGGATTGCTCGCGTCGCGTCGCGTCCGGGCAGCTCTCAGCAACCGCAGCCAAAACCACTCGGTAAATAGCCAAAGAGCTAACAGTCGGGCCACTAAAACCTGATCGTTACATATATCGCCTAATTTCACGGTTCAACTCATATCCGGTAGCATCCTCAAAGAAAAACTTGCACGCAACCTCACTAGATTAAAAATGGACAAATTCCGTAAAGTCATAGGTACTATGACAGGCCACTGTCCCCTAAACAAACACCTGTTTAACATAGGTGTGACAGACAGCCCTCTATGCAGAGGATGCATGGAAGAATAAGAAACGCCACAGCATGTACTCATGGAATGCAGGAGCGTGGCAGAGCAACGGGCAAAAATACTACAATCTCCATCATCTGTCCCGGAGGCCTGTAGCAACCCAAACAGGCTGCTAATCTTCTGGGACAGCCTGGGTTGGCTGGAGTAACATAAACACAAATAGAAACATGAGCCACGCACAACGGCCCAATCAAGAGGCCAAGTGCGAGAAAAAAAGCCCAGACAAACTAACTAACTATCCTCAAAGAAAGTGAACCTGAAACGGACTTCGTTTTCCCTTACCCCGGCAGGTGGGTCGGTGCCTCCGGGATCTTACGGCGCTACTGGGCGGTTTGCGCACCGTGCGGCGACTGTGTATTCCGATTAATAACCGGAGGGGCCTGAAAATTCTCTTATATATTTCCTATGAATCGACGATCCTGATCTGGTGTCACCTACTCTTGAAATTACCCGTTGGCAACTCGATCCCGCGTAAACAGACGGGCAAAAGACGCGATATATTCGGACTGAATTACAGCTATCAACGGGTAGAGGCTGGGCTAACGACTTCGGTCCCGTGACCAAATGGGAGGACGGAGACATCCGGCCAAGTCTGGTAGTCGTTGTTTTATTTTCCAGTGTCACGCGGTAAGGCGATGGGCTCTCACAGGCTCGGCGGTGGAGCTAGATAGTGGGCTATTTCGTCCCCAAGTCTCTATGTTGCCTCCAGGTTGAAAGAACTATCAATATCGATTAATCGATATCATAGCATCCCTACTAAACATAGCATCCCTACGTTATAATTCTCGCTCGAACCCCAAATCTACCCCATTGGCTCCTCGTGGGTCTTCCACGACAAACTTGCTAAAGGCAAAGTTCCATATAATAATTCGTTGTGATGAGTACGCCGGCCATAAAGGGAACGTAATGGAGTAGAAGTCGGCCCGACAACAAATAAATCAAACAGAGATCCCAAAGCGGGGGACGTGACGCCGACAGCCGCCCGGGGCATAGAGGGCGAGTAGTGTGTGCTGAGTCTGTCACGCATAAAGCAGCAAAGGGTAAATCGCGAGAAACTCAAATAAATGCCTCTCATCATTATATATATATATGCTGCTGGCGTAAAGCGCCGGACACACTAAGCGTCCTTTCAAGCCAACTGACGTCGTCAAGTTTATTAGGCCGCTTTTAGGTATCATATGATGAGGGTTATACTTAACCCTTGGAGTAAATGGGTATTTTCATGGATGCATCTGCAGGATTTTCGGCGACATCGACGGCGCTTGACTTAAAGTACTATAACTACGAAACTACTACACCAATCATAAAAAGAACAACTGCACAATGATTGTATTGAAATTTCGCATATAGAACATTGAAATATCATTTTGTAAAACAATTAGATAATTATGAATAAATATGAGAACGTCAAAGAAGTGAAAAAAAACGCGCGACCAGATTTGGTCGACTCGTACTCAACGGATAATTGTTTCGCGACCAGATTTGGTTGACTCATACTCAACGGGTTAAGAAACTACACTCTGGCAAAAAAGTAGACCCGTCGATTGCCGACTGTTGTATTTATTTAAATTGCTTTCCTGGCCCACCAACCTGCCAAGAGGGAAATTATTGGGAAGACGGAAAGGTATATTTTGAGCCACTCAGAGACACGACAAGGAGGGAAAAGTATTGTGAACGACATAAAAAAAAACGATTAACACTGTAACGGACCTTAAGTCCATTACATGCGATCAACAAATGCATCGATTTTCAGTGAAATCCACTGACACAATTCAGCTATTATTTTAACCCGTGCAGCCATGAATCAGCACGATGAAACAATACTTTACTCGGAATATTTTGGATTGCATCATTTCTCGGCCTATATAAACTGGCGAAAAAGCAATCAAAGTATCATTTCCCGAGTGATCACCTTTCCCCAAGGTTGCGACGGCATATTCGGTACCCTTCTCACGAGGTGTGTCAACGAATCCGGCTCTTTGGTTTCCTTTCCTTACCTTTCCCAGTCACGAAGCATCGGTCTGCAATCCCACAGAATCGAGCCGTGCCCAGTACAAGATACTAGGAGCACACGTACAATCCTCATCCATATATCCTCGTAACCTCAGTCGCGCATCTATACACTCGCGTCAGCGTAAACTGTTCGGGAAGCGCTATAACTGGCAATATCAAACCTTCGATCAATAAATTCCTTCTACATCATTCAAAACCGCCTTTCAATACGGAGATAGCTCGTTAGTTGATACCACCGCCTCACACCGAACAATTTGGAGTTTTGTGAGGGGTGGTCCCTCACAAGACCATTAAAACCGTTTCCAGATCGATGCCTGTCTGTGTCTCTGTCTGGGCGCTGTCTTTATGTATTCCTCTACGACAGCGACCAAACTCTGAATCCGAATGAGGTAAAATTTGGCATGCAGGCATTATTTGGTGATGATAAAAGCTGCAAAGATTGTGTTAGAAACCGGTTCACTAGGGGGCAAAGTAGTCATATTTCAATCTCGAAGTATAGGACTTAGTGACTTAATATTTGGTACACAGATGCGTTGGGCCGAAATCACATTGTGAAATTTCGGTTGAGATATCTCACATACAAGCTACACTAATAATATTTAAATTTCGCCATATATTTTAAACAAATATTAATGCCGAGCCGCCCGAGGCTAGCCGATAAAGAACCGCGCTGCCAGAGGTGTTTATGTAACGGATCCCAAAAATATTTGCCCTCTGGCCGATAGAGGGAGCGCTAATCGATTTTATTTATGGAATTAATATTCAGATCAAAAAATAGGGAAGAACCTAAAATCAGTTTTTGAGATGCAGTCGGATATACAAATTTTGACCCCACAATGACATTTCAGATTGTAGTCTCTCAATTTTTTTTCAGTTCCACGATATATTGCCTCTGCTAGGAAAGTAATATTGCAAACACTGCGAGAAGGCGATTTTCGAAATAAGAGTATATTCATCATCATCATGATTAATATGCTCTTATTTCGTAAACCGCCTTCTCGCAGTGTTTGCAATATTATTTTCCTAGCAGAGGCAATATATTGAGAAGAACCTAATAATAGTTTTTGAGATGAAGTCGGATATACACATTTTGATCACCCCCCCCCCCCCTCCCCAATGTTTGCCTCCTTGAGACGATTAAGACATTTCCAGATTGTAGTCTCTCAAATTTTTTTTTCAGCTTCACAATATATTGCCTCTGCTAAGAAAGTAATATTGCAAACACTGCGAGAAGGCGATTCTCGAAATAAGACCATATTCATGATGAATATTACTTTCCTAGCAGAGGAAATATATTGTGAAGGAGCTAAACATTTTTTTCGAGATTAAGTTGGATATACAAATCCCCCCCCCCCCCCCATTCCCTATTTTTGCCCCCCTGAGACGATTAAGACATTTCCAGATTGTAGTCTGTCTGTCTGTCTGTATTTCTGTGTGTGTATTTCTCCACAACAGCGCCCAAACGCTTCATCCGATTGGGCTGAAATTCAGCATGCAATCATCATTTGGCCAAGGCATGAGTTAAAAAGATTGTGGTTGAAATCGGTTCACCAGAGGGCGCACTAGTCATAATTCAATGTCGAAATATTTTAGTAGGAGACTTGAAATTGGGTACACAGAAGCCTTGTTGGACCGAAACCACACTGATTTTTTTGTTGAAATATCTTATAAACGACCCGGCCCGGTGGCATAGTGGCTAGGTCGCCTGATTTTACATTGTAAGGTCCCGGGTTCGATTCTCGGCTGGGTTACCATTTTTCGTTGGGATAAAATTAACGGAATTGCATTTTAATTCTGTCGATCGAATGCAATAACAAGACACACACGTACATGTTAAATGCACACATACATATAAACATTTTAATAGTAGGGTTGGTTGTAAGAGATTGTCGTACGACAATAGATCCGCCCGTTGTGAAATTTTACACTACAGTAATAATATTGTAATTCCGCCATATATTTTAATTAACTATTATCATCGATCCACCCGAAGCTAGCCGAGAAACGAATCGCACCACCGGAGGCCGTTATGTAATAAAACCTAAACGGATTCATACGCTGACCGAGAGAGGCTGATCGCTGACCGCGCTCATCGTTTTGTTTTAATTAAATTAATATTCAGATGAAATCAGTCCTTGTCTTCTTGCCGGGAAGGTTTTTCGGGTGACACAACCGTTTTCTTCCTTATGACGACAGTGCTATTTATTATATTTCTTACCGAGAGAATTGTAAAATTCCGCGATAAAAATGCGAAAGGCCGCTTCTGGTTTCGTGCTCGCTGCTCCCCATTGTAAACTTTGCAAGAAAAGTGTCGCACGAACACGACAGACGAACAGCAATAAAGATATATTTATGACCGCGACGAAGCTGAAGGGAACGCGCCCTACTAAGCTATTACTTACCTACCGCGGAACTCGCCGGAGATTCGCCGGAGAGACATTATCCAGCTACTCAGACACACGGCCCAAACGACCAACATATTTACAGAACATACATAAGCCAGTCAATTTGTACGTGAAAAACACCTCGACCTCGACCTTACTCGGCTTAAAAGGTCACTTCCAAGAAATGACCTCGATTTTTAAACAATTTTTTTTTATACTACATATTCTCCTACCTCACGATCTGGTTTTAGTCCATCATGTATTATAATTAGCTTTAAATTTGAATACCTAAATCAGAAACCGACGTTCCTTATAGTAGCGGCGTAATTTCATGGCAGACCGCGGCAATTTATTGGATTTTCTAGCAATAGGGCCGCGCTCGACAAAAAGTACTATAACTATGGAACTATAGCAATCATAAAAATAATATCTTTTCAATGGTCGCATTAAAATTTTGTATATAGAATATTGAAATCTCATTTTGTAAAATAATTAGATAGTTATGAATAAATATGAGAAAGTCGAAAGAGTAAAAAAAACTCGGCGTTTCTAACTTGTACTTGTCTTACGGGAAAATTCGGAATCCTATTTAGAAATTTTAAACACTGTCGTGATCTTTATTAGATTCTCTATCAAAAGTAATATTTCGTACAAAAATATTTATATATTAGCTCAAAAAACAATATTTCTTTAATGATTTCTCGAAAAAAAATATGATGTTGTTTGACAATGGAATTTTACCAGAAATATTCGTGAAATGACGCGCGAAATTATTCTAAAGGCCGTCTATGTATCTATGGTAATAATGAGATATTTCGTATAGATTTTAGGATGCGTTCGAATTAGAAAATAATATTACTGTGCGCTCCGGGAGCAAGCCGCCGATGTTGGTCGTTACGTAGTCAACGGTGCTCTGATGTGTAACCAAATTTGGTCGTCACGTAGCCGAAGGACAGCATTTGCTACGTAACTATAAACAGTTTTCTAAAATATTACACGGCCTCGCAACGGAATGTGTTAAACAAATGAAAGTGATGTAACTAAACATTGTGTCTGATTTGTGGCGGTTCGATGAGATGAGCAACAGAGTTATAATTAAAAAGCATGAAATAGCCGGAAATAGCCGAAGATGTAGCAAAGAGGAATGCACGTATCAATAACGACTATTTTCACTGATTGGCCCGTATACCGTTTCTCGCGGTCTTAAACTAAGCTGGTGCTAAAAATTAAGAACTTAAGCACCTTCGTTATTTTGTTGGTATTCCGTTTTATCAAAATAAAGAACCGGTCTTAAATCTTAAAATTTCCGTTTTGTCTATGGCCGTTCTAAAGCGGGGTCTAAATTTTGACAGCTCGCCGCCTGGTCAGTCGCCCGATCACTCGCCGCGCTTCCCGCCGTTTCGTGTTTGTATGCCGATTCGCGTTTTCGTTTGTTTTTTGAAATAAAATGACAATAAAATGCCATCCGCCATGACAGTTATAGAAACGGAATACCAAAAAGGGTCCCGCCGGTGCTTAACGTCAATTTAAGCATCTGATGATCTCCACATACGCACGCGCCAGTTAGGACCCATTAAAGGGAATACCAAAACGTCACTTCAAAATTAAGCGTCGTTTTAGTTCCTTTTTAGACCCCAATTTAGGCACCTGCGAGAAACGGAATACGGGCCATTCAGTTATTCTTGAGCAGCTCAATGGGGAAGAAGAACTATAATAATAATAAAAATCAGCCAATATTTTACATTTCAAAAAAAAAAAAAAACGACTTCAATTTTTTTTATAAGTGCAGCAGCCATTTCACGGTGAAACTTAGTACGGGCTATCATAATTGAATGCGTATACAAAATTTTGAGTCTATGCTATTGACCGTTGAGGAGTTTTCTCGTTGGAAGCCTACCCTGGGTACCGCAGTCCTGTCTTTGTGAAACTTAGATCGGGCTGTTGTAATTGAATGCATATATAAAATTTCGTGTCTTCTCGTAGGGAGCCAACCTTGGGTGCAACTGGCTGTAACTGGAAGTAAGGGCGCGACTGTCGACCCGCTGGTTGCATACCTGGCGAAAAGGCGTTGTTCTCTTACGGGCGAGTGACGTAACTAGACAGTGGACTGCTTCGTCCCAATTCTTCTACGCTCACCTCACAGGAGATCAAATATCGTTAAAACTTCCTGAGGTGACGGATTCGTCCGTTGTAGTTGACACCTCTAAGTATACATTTAAATGTTGTCATGTATACGACATCCATTTGCAACCTTTTGGTTAATTGTTTCTTCTATAATTACACTAATTTAATCTAATAGCCTAACCTAAAAATTGGATTACTACTGTTTAATATGATTCATACATATATTTTTTTCTGATTCAGGGCTCAATAAAATTTTGAAACGTAATTAAAGGCTTTATCCGGTAAAAACTTTTTACTGAACGGCTTCAAGCAGACTAGCCGTATTTTTAATTTAATTTGGTCCATTGCGATTTGTGGGGGTGGAAATGTCATTCCTGCCATAGCCATAAAAAAGAACCGAACGGCGACGGATGTCCTCGTAAATTCTCGTATTTATTTTTTATTGCGAGAGTTCGTCGAATATTTCAGTCGTTTTAGGATTCATTCGGCATTCGGCGAAATTTCTCAGTAAAATAGCTTTTTAAAATCTGAACGATGTTTGAGGAGCTATGGAACAAAACTGTTTAAGCCCAAATAACTATTTCCATTGGATATCAAAGAACTGAAAATATATACCTTTTTTTAATAATTCAAGGAAAATACCTTAAAAAATACTTTAAAACACAATGCTTCTGCGTCACATTTAACTCGGCAGCGCCTGTTCCAAGGTAGTTAGAAATGTTATATATTATTATTATTATTATTATCACTTTTACAAACAGGCAGCATAATTGCTGATTTAAATGCTTTCTAAAATCAAAGTAGGCGATATCTATGTTTTCATTCATGTCTTTATTATTGTATGTATGGATATAATACATTTGGTCGTAAGCCTCTTTTGTTTGTTGTTGTTTGCTATTATATATATAATTTCTTTAATAAAATTGTCATCTATCGTATCTGTCGTAATCCTTGCTGACATAACTGAACATATCGCAAAATGCTTGCTTTTTGCATTCTTGACAACAGGAATAACCCCCAGTATGTAGTTTGTTTGAAAAAAAAAATACACATTAAAGGCAGTTCGTTTAACTTGATTTAAAAAAGTTTAAGGCGTTCTTAGCACAGGCGTTGCCTAGTTAGATCTGTCTAAATAAATATGTGAACAACATTTTTTGAAAATCAAAATCTGAATCTGAAACATACGTACATGTTGGGCTCGATGTCTGAATAAAAACAAAGCACAAGTATAATTTCTGTTTAAGATGTGCGTCAATATATTGACACTACACGCTTCAACCACTTCAGCAGGTAAACTATTCCACTGGTCCACAATCCGGTTGGTACGGCGGAGCGAATCCGCGGACCAAATCCGTTCTTGCAACAGACATTATGGTTACACATTGGTATATATAAAGCAATATAAATTATTTATTGAATAGTCAGAAGATAACCATATATTAAAAACTATAGAAGCAAAAAACAAAATAATATTTAGTATCTAAGTCTTCTTCTCCGTCGTTCCCTGATTACTGAGGATCGTGGCCACTTGACAACAGTTTGCCTACGAGGCTCCTCCACTTCGACCTGTCTTCTGCATGGCGGGTCGCAGATTGTATTGACCCTTTTGTAACTTCTTTGATGAGGTCGTTCCATCTGGTCGGTGATCTGCCTCTTCTTCTTCTTCCCTCCACTTGACCCCCGGAAAGCATTTTCTCCAGATTCCCTGGGTTCCTCCTGGCAACACTTAACTCAAATTGCATCACTAGTTGATTGAAGAGGCCAGTGAACATGACTAACGAGGGAAGGTGCGAATGAGATACGTGAAAAAAATGCGCTTCAATGGGTATTCGTGCTAGCGAAAAGTATAAAAGCGCCACATGAATGAGCGAGCGAGATAGTGCTACATGTGCACTTATGTGCGGCTTTCCCAAATGATTCGTGCTTCAAGGTCGTGGACGCTTAAGAATAAAAAAATAATAATTGTACATATTTTTATTTTTTTACAACTGTCCACATTACCAAAAACCCTATGTAGGCGTTCAGTACTGTTCAAGCTGTCAAGAAACTATTAATGTTAGTAAATTTAGGAAAATTCAGGCAGGGGTCTACGGAAAACAGCAAGGGGTCTACGAGTCAAGAAAGTTTGGGTACCTCTGGCTTAAAGGATGACTCATGAGTTCTGCCTTTGTCTGTCTAGCTGTGTGAGAGCTGGCATTGTCATAGTGAAAGATGATGCAGTTTTTGCAGTTGCTTTAACCGATCGAACGCCAGCCTTCACGCGCAAAAACTGCGCCGCAAATTTTAGGTTGATGAAAATACTTACAACATAATTTTTCCATTAATTCACTCTTGTTCACTAGTAAATAATCTTGTAATTCGTGTATATTATATATTTATATATTATATACGGGGGCCAGCCGAAACGGTTACGCGCGGATCTGTCAAACGATGCAAAGTGTCTATAGGCACTGTTGTCGTCCGACGGGTTAACGGAGGTTTTCTCAGTTTAAAAATATGAATTTTAAAAAAATTATCCGAAACGCTTTGTTTATCTATTTACCCATTTTTTAAAATTACTGTACTGACCGGGAAATAACTTTATCGATCTATTTTTACACGACTATCCAAAAGCAGTTATGTGTTCAGGATTTAACTGTGTATGTTTTCTGGTTCTTTATTCCACCATAAGTTCTTTATTCCTCACCGCGTTATCGACGCACGGCCGTCCCCTGAGATCAGAGGGCAATAACCTGTTATCCATCCCTGGTCATAGCAGTATTTTTTTTTCATACTCCTTCTCCGTTGAAGCTGCACGACTCTGGAATGCTTTACCAAATGATGTTAGAACAGCCCCCAGCATCTCCTCGTTCAACGCCAGGCTCAAGGAGCATATAACCCTAAAATCCATAAATTAACCAATCCACCTCTCCCCCTCATTTTCGCTTCCCTTTCCTTCCTTCCTCTCCTTCCTTTCCTCTGCGTCCTTAATTAATTTTAGTCATTTGTTTTACTTTTTTATTATCTGTCTCTTTCTAGTTTCTGTTTGTTTCTTTTTATCATTTGTGTTTTTATTGTTCTTTTGCTTAGCCAACGTTCTAAATTTGTTATAAACTTAAGCTATGGTTAGCTGATAGTCATTGCTGCAAGGCAATAAGCTCGTCTTTTTTATTTAAAATAGAGTTTTTTATTATTATTATTATTATAACTCCTAAACCGATTTAGAAGTCTGTCGTATTGTTAGAATAGTTTTGTTCTCCCGAGTAGCATAGGGTACGCGCCGCGACTCTTTGCTCTCATGTAAGAAGAAAGCAGCGTCTTTAATTTCGATCGCCGTATTACGGGGTGCGTATTGACATTCATCATTTCACAGTTTAGTGGTTTTCGTCCTTCCTTTTCGCCGCCGTCCGGAATAGATCCGGCAGGCTTAGTAACGAAGAGAGATATTTGGAGTATTAATACTCTTCGTTACTAAATATACAACGTGTTTAATTTTTACACTCCATAAAATATTGCCGATTTTTAAATAACCGTTTTTGGTTCTTACGAATTGCTTCCAATCCAAAATTTTGGAAAATTATAAACTACGTAATTGCACTCGGAAAAAAACCGGTATGTATTATGATGAAATCCTTTTTTTTTATTCTACCATAATTTCGTTTGAACGTTTGAACTGATTTAGAAGTGTGCGATATTGTTAGAATCGTTATGTCATCCCGAGTATCATAGAAAATCTAAACTGTCCAAATGTCAAATAATACTTGTCTAAATGTCAAATCAAAGGTCTGATTGAGTATGTTCCGGAAATATACCCAAATAGGTTTGAATACATTTCGTGCGGTGTTAGATTTACCTGCTTTATTATCGGTTGGTAGTTTTAATGCGGAAAAGTGACAACCATTCATTTCACATTCCGCTCTGATGTACTGCTCTGCCGCGTTCACAAGAACTTATTTCCGATTTTAGTTCAAGAGAAACGCAATCGAGACCTATATATATTTACCTTAAACTTATTATAATTCGTTTAACGTCATGATCTGCGCTTCGGCCGTCGATTGAAGTATCACATCAATAGTATTCCTCGCCGAGAATGATACAATTCTGAAGGATTTGTAAACGTTTACGAAAGAGCGAGTGTTCATATGTACGACCTACTTGTCTCCTCATTCGTATATTCTTTCACAGTATCTGACGGCGCAATATAAATCCTATATAGACTGGGCTAATGTCGGTATCTGTTCGTGACTTCATGTAATACCCCCATATATATTCAGAGAAGCACTCGGATACTTCGGGCATGACGTCATCGTAAGGAATACAAGGCAGGGTTTTTCTTAAATATGTATGAGTATCTATCTTTCACACTGCGGATAGGGAAGCAACTTGGAATAAATATAGTTTACAATATCATCTTATAGAATAACGAGAAACGGGACTATTCTCCACATTATTGAATATTTTTTTATTATTCAATATAGAATACTTTATTTAATATTATTTAAAACTTTGTTATAATTTACCGCGATTATCTATTTTCCGTATTTTAGCGTTTATAGTCCACAAATCTTCCGGAAACAAAACTCACCGCAGTGCGCGGTTAGCCTAAGTATGCCCTAGGTACGGAGACAATTTATTCCAATATTACCTTTTTCCATATCTATCAATTTATCTATTTTGCTTATTATTAGTTATTATTAGCTAAATACGTATTTGTAATGATTATAGTGTTATAAATGTTTTTCAACTTGCCGAATATACGTACATTTGGACTTGTCGGCTACAACGAGCGAACCCGTCACCCCAGTAACTTTCAACGAAAGCTATCTCCCGTGAGGTGAGCGTAGAAGACTTTGAACCCAAGACTGAATAACATACATACAAAACTGAAGGTTTATATGTATGTTATTCATCTATATCTATATCTATATCTACTTCACTAGTACTCAAATCTCAGGGCGTCCGGCTTACGTATGCATTTCGCGTCTTGTTCGTTTACGCCCTACGATTGATTTAATTAGTGGTTTAATATAATAAAAAGTGTATATGTTACCCTTCTGACGACCTGTATGTTGAGGTACAATTGCTTGATTTGAGGCAGTTGTATTGCCTCAAATCAATACTTCATCTTAAAAACAACAATGAAGACGAATATTGTGTTTCTCCGGAAAACAGGGAGAGATCGGGTCGTTATAAGGGAAACTTTGAAGTGCCGAAACGTCTAACGTCTTTTGGACAACGTGATACAGCTTTCTTGCTACAAGAATAGTCAATATCATGAGTAAAGAGAACATATTGGAAATTAGCAGCAACCAACAAAAATATCAATTTACATTATGGTAAATAAACCTTGGTAGGAGAGAGACGGAGAAAACATTAATCACAATTGTAAAATAAATAAATATATTTATTTTCTATATATTTTATATACGTATTATTACTAATTGTTATATATTATTAGTTATTATTATAAATGATTATTTATTATTGCTATTATATGTTATTATTATTATTATACATTATTATTTAGTTCTAATATATTACTTGTTTAGAGTTCTAATATTATTTGGTGTAGTGAGAATTTCACTTTAACTTGATTTGATTCAAATTTTTTATTTTAATTTTGGAAGTATGTAGTTTATAATCATTTGTATTGGTGTTCTCCTTAGAACAGGCTCTGCTTAGTTAGGAGCAACACAATCTATGTTAAGTGCTAACGGTGTAAATTTTTTTGATGACCAATAAATAAAATAAATAAATAAATCTGTCTTTTATTTAGTTTTATATTTTTATGTTTTTTTCTTGTTCAATGTTAGCATCAATTTAGTTATGTAAGTATTTAATTTTTAGACTTACACTCTAGCTTTAATATTCAAGGGCGAATTGGATTCGTCTGCAATGCTCTTGAATAATATTTGAAACTAATAAATAATAATAATAAGTCACGAAATTTTGTATACGCATTTGATTATTATAGCCCGTTATTAGTTTCACCATGGCATGGCTGCTGCGACCAGGGTTGGCTCCCGGCGAGTTTAGGTACTTCTCAACGGTCAACAGCACAGACACGAAATTTTGTATAAGCATTCGATTATGATAGCCCGTTATAAGTTTCACCATGACATGGCTGCTGAGCCCAGGGTTGGCTCTTGACGAGGGGACTCCTCAACGGTCAACAGCATAGTCACGAAATTTTGTATATGCATTCAGTTATGATAGCCTGTTATACGTTTCGCCGCGACAGAGCTGATGCATCCAGGTTTGGTTTGGGACAGAGCATTTTAATTAAAGCTTGTTTTTTTTTAATGTTTTTTTACTATTAACTTATACATAATTCTTCGACTACGTTGATAGAATTCCATGTGGACGTAGCAAATTGCGCCTAAATTCTTTCAGATCTACAAGAGTTATATTCCAGAGTGAGTATTCTGGAACGATGATCAAAGGCGATAGCAACATTGATATTTACTAATAATACCGAAAAGTAGACTAGGCCAGAAATGATTTATTTCGGTTGTGAAAAGAGGCGGTTATAAATAACGGTAGAAGAGCGTTGACCAAAGCGGTGCGACCTAGACTAACCTATATTCCTAGACGTCCTGTATAGTCCTAGACGTCCTCTATAGTCCTGTATAGTCCTAGACGTCATCTACAACCTATAGTCCTAGACCGCGGACACACAAATGAAGGTGAGTTTTAAATAACCGACATTATTGAAGTCTGAAATCGAAGACTATCGCGGTTGTTTGACATTATAAATAGGATAGAAAACGAATTTACCGCGTGAAATTTGTAGGACCCGACGTTTCGGTGACGTTGCAGCCGCCGTTGTCTAGGGTAAACTGAAGAGCTGTCAGTCCGTTGTTTTGCGGGTAGGCCGCAAACCGCTGCCGCCACTGCGTAGGTTATAACGGTGGTGGGGGGCCGGGCTCGGAGCGCGGGAATTTTTAAAATCCGTCTTGCACACAACACTCACTGTATCCTGTTTTACGTCTTTGCGTTCGGCGTTCGGCGGCGGGAACATTTTAAGAAGAGGGTTCCACGTAGAAGAGAGTTTGTAGCCGTCATCTCTATTGAAGTTCGGAGTTCTTCTTATTTCAATGGCTTCCCGGATCATGCGAGGAAAGTAGAATTGTTCCTTGGATAGAACAATGGGATTTTGAAACTGCATCCAGTGGTTACTTCCGCTATCCAATATATGTTCGCAGATCGCCGATTTTTCTCGCTGAACGTTTTTAACAGCTTTGATGTGTTCTGTCAGTCGCGTGGCTATGGGCCGTTTCGTTTGTCCAAACGAAACGGCCCATAGCCACGCGACTGACAGAACACATCAAAGCTGTTAAAAACGTTCAGCGAGAAAAATCGGCGATCTGCGAACATATATTGGATAGCGGAAGTAACCACTGGATGCAGTTTCAAAATCCCATTGTTCTATCCAAGGAACAATTCTACTTTCCTCGCATGATCCGGGAAGCCATTGAAATAAGAAGAACTCCGAACTTCAATAGAGATGACGGCTACAAACTCTCTTCTACGTGGAACCCTCTTCTTAAAATGTTCCCGCCGCCGAACGCCGAACGCAAAGACGTAAAACAGGATACAGTGAGTGTTGTGTGCAAGACGGATTTTAAAAATTCCCGCGCTCCGAGCCCGGCCCCCCACCACCGTTATAACCTACGCAGTGGCGGCAGCGGTTTGCGGCCTACCCGCAAAACAACGGACTGACAGCTCTTCAGTTTACCCTAGACAACGGCGGCTGCAACGTCACCGAAACGTCGGGTCCTACAAATTTCACGCGGTAAATTCGTTTTCTATCCTATTTATAATATTATTGAAGTCGATTTCGAAGGAAATGTATAGACAAATGTATGTATACAGGATTAGATAACTGCACAGGCATTTTAGTGGGTAAATTAGCACAATAAAATAAACCACTTTTGATTAAAAAAAAAACTCAAAAACAAAAAAAATCCTCTTTATAATATTAGTATAGAAGATTACGACACGGCTGTAGTTCCATACCTATGTCGTATTATCTCTTTAACTATTTATGCAGTAACAGGGAAAAGTCTTTTGTTTTCAACGCTTGAGACGATAAATTTACTTATTTTAGTAAGAACTCATAGTTGTTGATAATATGACTAATAAACCTGACCTAACGATTTAAATTATTTTTTTAATATAAAATACTACTTTTTGTGACATAAATATAAAAGTTATACATATGCTGTCGGACTTTTTTGTAGGCATTATCAAGCTCTACAATTTTTCTCTAGAACTTAATCATATATCTCTCATCGTTAAGGCAGCGTTAGTTAGAAACGTTTTCGTTCGACCGCTTATTCTCCGACTTACTTTGCAAAACCGACTACCACGAAAAAGTATTTCTAGTTTTCGGATTAATATATAGCCTATGACACTCACAAATAACGTGGCTTTCTATTAGTAAAAGAATTTTCAAAATCGGTTTAGTAGATCCAGAGATTACTTCCTACAACATCAAAAACTTTACCTCTTTATAATATTAGTATAGATTACGACACGGTCGCGGTTCCATACCTATGTCGTATTATCTCTTTTTAACTATTTATGCAGTAAAAGGGAAAAGTCTTTTATTTTAAACACTTGAGGCGATAAATTTACTTATTATTATATTATATAATTTGATATGATGAATTC
Organism: Micropterix aruncella; assembly: GCA_944548615.1. Lineage (NCBI taxonomy): Eukaryota > Metazoa > Arthropoda > Insecta > Lepidoptera > Micropterigidae > Micropterix > Micropterix aruncella. Next base: position 20,026,484 of record OX155967.1, on the reverse strand, counting down.
ATAATTGTTGATAATATGACCAATAAACATGACCTAACGATTTAAATTATTTTTTTAATTTGAAAAACTACTTTTTGTGACTTAAATATAATAGTTAGACATATGTTGTCGCTGACTTTTTTGTAGGCATTGTCTAGCACTACAACTTTTCTCTAGAACTTAATCATATATCTCTCATCGTTAAGGCAGCGTTAGTTAGAAACGTTTTCGTTCGATCGTTTTTTCCGACTTACTTTGGCAATCCGACTACCACGAAAAAGGCTTTTCATTTTACGGATTAATATATAGCCTATGACACTCACAAATAACGTGGCTTTCTATTGGTAAAAAAAAATCAAAATCGGTTCAGTAGATCCAGAGATTACTTCCTACAACGTCACAAACTTTACCTCTTTATAATATTAGTATAGATTATTCGTTTTTTTTATATTATGAAAAGTTATGATCACGATGCGCCATCTAACGGTAGCTAAAATGTAGCTAATATTGTTTAATGACGATATAGTACTTACCGCTAAATGGCGGATAGCGCTCAAACGTTTCAGACAAAGCGACGACCATGTGGTACAAATTGCTATGAGCAAAAGAAAGGAAGAGGCCGCTCGCCACTGACCTGGGGGTCCAACAACGAAAGAGACCTCAAGAAAGCCCGATTGTCCGAACCGACAACCCCACATCGTTTGGCCTCGCGCAGAAAAGTGAGGGACCCGACCCTAAATAATAGGAATAGGGGAGGACGAAGAACAGGTGATACGCTGGCACAAAGAGTCTAACATTTCAAGATTTTAGTTACTGCTAATTAATCATCTCCGTTCGTTCTGTCGGTTAGCAACATTAAAAAAACCACTGAGTCACTCCCGTTCAGCCGAATCTTTCGACATAAATAAAAACGCGAAAAATGCGAGTGTGACGCTTCTAACAATTTTATAAGTGAACCTGAAGCGCCGGTCATGTTTTTTTCAGCAAGCTTTTAGGCGGTGTCGCCTGAAAATCGAGGGAAGGCCATTATGAGAAAGCAAAAGCACTTAATCACCATCAACTTGTGTCGACAAAATAAACTCCGGTGCAGATGGAGAATTAAAGGAATTATACCCACGAAGCTTTCAGACATAGACAAGTACATAAAAATAAACAATAAATCAATAGTTTGAAAAAAAAACACTAAAAACATGCTTTTATAAATGCACGTAAAAACCAAAAAAGGTTTGTTATAACCTTGAAACCTGATCGTATTCAAAGTACATTACGTGACCTTTTTCACAAGTGCAAATACGACTATGATACGATATTCCATCATGGAATGCCAGTTCCTGACTTCCGGCTTCATCATCAGACCTTGAAACTTAATCGTGGTCAAAGTTTATTACAATACCTTTCTAACAAGTCCAAACACGGCAATGATACGATATTCCATCATGGAATGCTAGTGCCTATCTTCCGGCTTCATCATCAGACCTTGAAACCTAATCGTGGTCAAAGTTCATTCCAAGACTTTTCTAACAAGTCCAAACCCAGCTATGATACGATGTTCCATCATGAAGTCCAGTTCATATCTTCCGACTCCATCATCAGATCAGTTCGACAGTACCATATTATTGTATTGTCATCAGAACTGCATACAGCTGCCAATTTTCATGACGCTACGATCCTTGGAAGATAGTTAAATTAGTTACCTTAGATTCCATTACATAGTTACATACAGGTCGACCTAATAAAAGCGTGTTAAAAATACATACTCTCGTTTCTAGACTATAGTGAATGTGACTGGACTATTCAAAATATTCAGCGAACTCTGAATCAAAAAAAAAAAATAATCTAACATTGTGCCCGATTGCGTTTATTCGTGAACTAAAATAGGAACTTAGTTTAACCAAACGAGACAGAGCGATACTTTAGAACGGACTCGATAACGAAGAGAAGTTTAATTGCCTACATGTTAGAAGCATACCTAACTACTTGGGAGTAGTCACCTACAACGGGCCAACCCATCACTACAACTAGGGTTGTCGACTACAGCGGGCGATCCCGTCACCTCAGGAAGTTTTAACAATTAGTCGTTGTATCTCCCCGGAGTGAGCGCAGAAGAATTGAGGACAAAACAGTCCACCATCTAGCTACGCCACAAGCCCGTAAGAGGGCAACGCCTTAACCGCGAGATAGCCAGGAGTGTTACCTGGCGAGCTTACACTCACGCCCTTACTTACAATTGTGACCAGATTACTCCAGTCTCTCGATTGGTTACGAGTTCGAGGTCGCTTGCGCGGTCAACTCCCTTACGAAGCGGTGAAACGGTGTTTACCGAATCTATCGCGGACCACAGCTCACCCAGGATCGGATAGCCGATGGTCGTTTCAAGAGCAGTCGCCGTAAGGTCCGCAACCACCCCCGCTCTATAGGAAACAGTACTGCTTCCAGACTCCCCCGACTGTTAGTCAGAGTGCACAGTCGATTGGCATACGCCGCACGGTGCGCAGACCGTCCAGGAGCGCCAGAAGGTTGATTCCCAGGTGAAACTGACCATAAGGCCAGAGTCCTACCCAGGCTCGCACTTCATGCGTGGAGGCCGTCGGATAGGTGTTGACCCGTGAGTGTGACCAACCTTGAACAGAATGGGTCTTCGTGGCCAACTCAGCAAGGGTCCATTAACACCCACCCATCACTACAGGAAGGCATAACGATATTGGATCATTATTTTAAACATGGGCTGAACGCAGAGAAAGGATCGCACAGTCCACCGTATAACTACGCCTTCAGGTCCGTGATAGTCCAACGCCTTACAGCGTGGCACTGGGAAGTGGGCCCAGCAGGCAGCCTCGCGCCTTCACCGCGCCAGAATTGGAAAGATTACTCCGCCGTTCAGTCTGGTCGCAGGTTCAAAGTCGCTTGCGCAGCCTCTACCTAATGTTAGCTGTAAGATTTTTTATAATGATTTTTTTCATCCAATGGCGCAAAGAAGAGTAACTTCTAAAGAGTAAAAATGCCACTCTAATATCTAATATATATAATGGTCTAATCGCCTCTTCGTTAACTTGTTTGATACCGCATTTTGTAGTAGACTCTCTTCTTTTTTATTTCTATCTCTTATTTTTACAAGTCACCAGCCTCAACGGGCCTCCACAAAAGTCCGACGAAATGGGAGGCAATTTTTAGAGCGGTGAAAGGAAGCTGTAAGCATGACACTGCCGTTTTAATTACGAGCTAATTTATGCTCGAGTCAATAATCCAGAAAACGTTAATAAATTTTACAGAGGCGGCGTTAAGTTATTTTTATTTATAAACCATGTATATAAATGTTATATATATATATATATATATATATATATATATATATATATATATATATACATGTAAATATTAGTATATATATGTTATATAATATATATTATAATAATATATATATATATATATATATATATATATATATATATATATATATATATATATATATATATATATATATATATATATATATATATATATATATATATATATATATATATATATATATATATATATATATATATATATATATATATATATATATATATATATATATATATATATATATATATATCTATCTATATATGGTATATATCATATTTATATGTGTTTATATCTAATATATAAAAAATAATTATTATTCCATATAATTTAGTAGATTGTCATAAATTTTAATATAGTTTATAATTTTATTGATGTTTTTAAATTTAACTTTAAATTTTAAATTGTACTCAATTATTAAACTTGCCCTCTCGTCTCAAAAGAATTCATCGATGTCAGTACCACCTCAACACAGGTTCATACCTAGTGAGGTGGTAAACCGTTATGTCAAAAGATGAATTTCCTTTCTAAGCTAGGTATAATATATACACTTATTATAAACTGTTTTTTTTGTTAGAATAAGGATTTTCTTTGTAATTTGTAACTTGAATTATGGAAATAAATAAATGTACAAGGTCGATTTCAATTTATTTCGTTTGTACTCACTCTTTTTATGTTCACATAGCTACTAAATCCATATAATCAAAATGAGTCGGGTTTTATGTATGTTACCTAATAACTCACTAGCGACTGGCCCGATTTGGATGATTCTTTTTTTTGTGTTTGTTCATAATCACTTTGGTCATAAGAGTACTATAGGCTATAAAAAATCGATAAAACTCTCGGAAAAGTGAGAAAAATGTGAAAACCCGAAAATTATTTTAGTACCTAGCTTGATCGTAGATGGCGTTGTTTGACAAGAATAAAAATACGAAAATAAAGATGGCGGCACGGCGCTAAAACTGACATTTGACAGTTAATTTGATTTTTACGATTTTTTTTACAGCGTTGAAGGTAAATCAACTGAATTAACTAAATTTCTGTAATTTGTGTAATTCGTGAATGTTTTCCAGGTTTTGCAATCATTTGTCATAGTTATGCCCTTGCGCAGATGCTCCAATCTCAACAAGCAATGACCGCTCGATTAAGACAACAAGACGACAAAGAGACAGGAGAAATTGAAAGCGATGAGTATCGCCAAGATTAAATAAAGCGGCAAGGATCCGTAATCTTGCAGTGCGAAGACGATTGAATTTGAGAGACAAAACACGAGGCATATTATGATCTGGCGATACAATTCAGCGATTATGAATGCGTGCAAATTCGATAATTGGACCATTTGTGCCAATATTGCAATGCCTTGAAGTATGTTTGTTTGTTTGTTTATACTCTTTATTGTGAAATGTCACAATGGGCGGGTTTATTGTCATATGACAATCTCTCACAACCAACCCTACTATGACGTGTTATATAATATATATTATATGTGTGCGTGTAACATGTGTGAAAGTGTGTGTCTTGTTATTGCATTCGATCGACAGAATTGAAAATGCAATTCCGTTAATTTGATCCCAATGGAAAATGGTGACCCAGCCAGGAATCGAACCCGGGACCTTACAATGTAAGATCAGGCGACCTAACCACTATGCCACCGGACAGTACCGCCACGAACCACTCAGTTTGTGTTGTGCATGGGGTAAAATGAGATTAACATCATTGCTTCCACCACCAGAACCATTTCTATATAAAAACATTAATAACTGGTAGTAAAAATAAAATTTTGACGCTGACAGTTAAAATGACCCAAATTTCTATCCATAAGCCGTGGTCAAATTTCGATCTACGAGTATGTTTTACGATAAAATTACGACTCGAAACAATTTTCACATTATTCGTATTTCTCATTTGTGGCATACATAAAACTTCTAAATAAATTAACGTTATAAAATAAATATACTTCATATTTCCTTGCTTAGTGCACCCCTTATTTCATTTATTAATAAAATGCACCCGTGCGAATCCGCGGCGGGTCGCTTGTAACGAATAATAAAGCGATGTACAAAAAATTCCTACGTTATTTCTAGAGGTTTATAATAACAGGATTAACCTTTTCAAATACCGTAATACCGGTATATGAGTATCGGCTGATGGGTCATTAAGTTCGAAGGACCACAATACTGGGTCATCACGAAACACTATAATGGCCACTCACGACTGCCTAACAAAAAGGGAGTGTAATGTGTTCAGGGTTCATCTGCATACGTTTTCCGTTTCCTATTCCACCATAGCTTCTAAACGCTTAAACCGATTTAGAATTGTGTGGTATTGTTAGAATTGTTTTGTCATCCCGAGTGTCATATGGTACATTATTATTTATTATTATTATTATTATTTATTCCGTAGCCGGCGATTGGGGAGGGGGTCGCCCTCGCAGCCAATACGCTGCTGTCGGTGCCGCTGGATCTCGTACTCCATTCACGATTCGCTTCCATTCTTGACGATTTTTTGCCACGTCTCGAGCATCCCTAGCCGACAATCGTTGATTTTTAAGGTCGTCTTCGGTGCCGATCGCTGAATTCTCTATTCTGTCGGACGGTCTCGCCAAAGAAGTTTACGTGGCAAGCGATTGTCGTTCATTCGGCAAACATGGCCGAACCATCGTAGTCGACGTTTTTGTACTTCTTCTTCGATCGTTGTTACTAGATCGCATCTTTTTCTAATGGTCTCGTTTCGAATTCGGTCGCGGAGTGAGACACCGAGAATCTGCCTCAAGCATCGCATTTGGAAGACTTGGAACTTTTTGAGGTCCGATTGTAGTAACGTCCACGTTTCCGATCCATAAAGAAGAATGGGAAGAACCAACGTTCCGGTATAGTCGTACTTTGGTTTTGATGGTAATATTCATTCGCTTCCATATGCACCACTTGAGCGAAGCGAATGTTGCTGTTGCCTGACCGATCCGGCTATGGACATCGGCCGTCGATGCCACTTTCTTTTCCGTAACCAACGATCCTAAATACTTGAATTGTGGGACCTGTTCGATTTGGGTTCCATCGAGGTAAATGCTGGCCTTCGAACCGTCCGTAGTGAGCACTTAGGTCTTATCCGCATTGATTTTCAATCCATATGATTGAGCAATTCCGGATATGTCGTATAAAATGTCCGTTGCTTCGGCATCAGTGTCGGCGAAAACGGCGCTATCATCAGCGAACATCAAATCGGTTATGGTATATTAACTGTCCAAATATCAAGTGAAGCTTTGGTTTCCCAGAAAAGCGGTGCCGTTATCTAACGGCCGTGATGTGACGACCGTCTCGGTTGGCGCGACAGTATTCAATCGTTGTCACTTAGTACTCACTAGAGAGGTGTGACGTGCAGCGGTGGAATATGAACGATATAGACATAGCACTAATAGTAAATTTGGAATATGAAGAGTAGGAAGACAAAAAAAACAGTGTTATTCCGATATTGTTTCACAACTTATGCTTCAACTCGGCTGATTGTACAAGGCTTCGTGACTTATGACAAAATAAATTAATTGTTCGTAATTTTCTCTCGTCCAAGTCACTTTTCCAGTCATAGTCTTTAACTCAATGCTCATAGCTACACCCGAAAAAACGTCCCACAACTATGCTATGCCGGCCGTTGTGCAACTGACAGCACCGCTATTTGACGTTACGGCGACACTCGACGTCCTCTAAGAAACCTACGCCGATGGTTTTTATAGACAAAGTTTTGATGACGTCACCCAACGCTACATTACGGCCGCTGGATAACAGCACCGCTTTTCTAGGAAACCAAAGCTTAAGTAGTTATCTAAATGTACAAATATCTAAATGTCAATAAATTAACATATATACATCGTGTTTAGTGTCAAATGAACGATATGTATCTATATGCGTAAATGTTCATGTTTCTATAGCAACAAATGTTTCTTAAAAAAAACGTAATAAAAATAATTATAAATACATTTGCACACATACATTATAAATACATGCTTTTTTATATAATGACTTGTTATCCAGTTCGATTTTAGTTAGTTATCTATATCGGCGGCTAAAGGTTTTGTGAAGCTTGAGCCATATAATAATATTAATTTTAATATTATAAAATCGAAGACTATCGCGGTTGTTTGACATTATAAATAGGATAGAAAACGAATTTACCGCGTGAAATTTGTAGCACCCGACGTTTCGGTGAGGTTGCAGCCGCCGTTGTCCAGGGTAGACAGGGTCCAGAGTCTACTTTAGACAAAGGCGGCTGCAACGTCACCGAAACTTCAGGTGCTACAAATTTCACGCGGTTAATTGTTTTCTGTCCTATTTAATATTAATAATAATAATAATAATATTAATAATAGTAGAAGAAAAATAAAAATATCTAATTGAATAATACCTATTAAAAATAGTAGAAGAATAATCATATTCTCTAGTAGAATAATAGTAAAGCCTAGAATAATAGCATAGAAAAATAATTAACGATTTGGAATTATCTGTAAGGTTAATTATGTTTTGGGAAATAAATAAATATGTTCTGATTGTTATCTTATGTCGGCTCAACTTACGGTTCAACATCCAACCGCTAGCCTCCTTAAAGAGGGACGGACCTGAAAATGACTCCGGGAAACTTGTCTCTGCTGTGTCGTGGATAGGTGAATCGGATCCTCTAAGGGAAGACCTCAGGTTCTACTGGGCGGTATGCGCATCGTGCGGCGTTAGTCAACTGTGCACTCAGGCGAATAACCGGGGGAGCCTGGAAACGGTATTATACGTTATCTAAGCAGCGAGGGTAATTGTTAACCTGATGTCAGCTGCTCTTGAAACGACCCGTTGGCACCTGATCCTGCGTGAAAGACAAGCTAAGGGCGACACGATATGGAAAAATCGATACGAAAAGAGAATGGAAAAATCCGGGAAAATCTGGTAGTGAGGGCGTGAGGTCGGCTCACTCAGTCGGAGGTGGGTTTACTTATTAGTTCCTAGCGTTGAACTCTCACGGTCATGTTGGCGTAGTTAGACGGTGGACTGTATTGTACTTTAGTCTCTGCATTCACCCTGTGTTTGAAAGAATTATTTAATATCGTTATAACTTCCTGGGGTGATGGGATCTTACCCGTTGTAGTTGACAACTCTATAGTTCGGTAGACACCTGCTGCTGTTCTGTAATGCAATCCTTGAAACTAGTCGCTCTGCAAGCCAACGTCCCAAACAAATACATAAACATGACTACTTGGAAGCTTATGAAATTTAGTATCGCTATAAACTTTAAAGCATCTTATTTGGGCGCATTGGGAATCGCAAACGAAGGCAAATTGCTTTTTGCTTTACTGAATAGCAGCAAATATCGTTCTCTTTCTGTTGCGCATCCCTCTCAGCAAGAACGTTTTGTTGTCTATGCAGCGATTTCTTCTTTAAAGTCAGCGATCGAGACGCCAGCTTGTACACGCTATTAGCCTAGGTTTCTATGTGAGTGTTACCTTGCCTTTGCTATTTACCGACTACTTACTATTTCAGCAACATTGATTGCTAAGGTCAGTGACTGAAAAATTACTTTTTAAAAGGGACAGAAGGGACATGCTTCCTTTGATTTTATTTCACTAAATTGTAAATTCATAAAAAATTGATAATGTAATAGCGCAGTGATATAACTAGAATATAGGTAAGTGTTGCTGTCGTTTTTCAATGCAGCAGATTGCCATTTCTCGGCAAAGTTCCTATGGCCTCGTCGGGGAACGAGGCTGCCCGCTGGGTACCTTTCCGTGTGCCTCGCCGTAAGGTCCTGACCTCTGACGGCCGAGTGGCGTAGCTAGACAGTGGACTGTTTTCGTCCCAAGTCCTCTACGCTCACGTCACGGAAGACAGAATAACCCAGTATTGTTATAACTTCCAGAGGTGACGGGTTCGCCCGTTGTAGTTGACAGCTCTAGTTGTCTCTCAACAATGGAGAAATTTTAGTATCGCACAGGTAAACAAACTCCTTCATTTGAAAGAGGAATAGACTCGGGAAATAAAAGATGACTTAGTATTTGTATACAGTGAAGCCTTCACTACATTTACAACGGTCAAACATTCGATGGCCGAGTACAAACGTGGTCATACGAGCATTTTAAACAAGGAAACTTTCGAAATGGTCAATTTAGTGCATCAAAATGTTATAAAAGATCATTCATTGATTGTTAAGGATATCTTATAGGATATCACAAGCTATAAGATATACTATAAGATATCTTGGATAGGATTATAGGATATCACAAGATTTGGATATGACAAAATTATCCATCCCGCTGGGTGCCGCGCTTGTTGACGATCGACGAAAAGCGTATACGGAGGAACATGCCGCGCGAGTGTCGCGTGAGTTTGAATTGCTTCCGAACCCGCTCCATTCACCAGATAGATCTGGTGAATGGAGCGGGTGACTTCCAGTGACTTTTTTCTGTTTCCAATTTGAAAGTAAAAAAAAACAGAAACCAGTATTTTTCATGTTTGTTTTCTGACAATCAATTGTTTTCTGACGAACGATGGGAGGAACTTTGAACCAAATCTATCTATCGAGTTGCAGGGAGACTACGTCGAGAAATAAACTTTGTTTTGCTTCTAAATATGTTTTTTTCCTAAACAAGCTGGATACTTTTTAAATAACCCTCGTATTTTAACATCGCAGTGATTAACAATATTTAACAAATAAATATAGGCATTAAACATATTAAAATTATTTTACTACATCTTTGTTATTGAATAACTATTCTTGTGTTCATGATTCATTTCATACCGTTGCCCAGTGATGTTATACAGGTACGTCATCAAGCAGAATTTGTAATATTCCAACGCTCTCGTGTTGTTTTATTAAACATCATGCATGAATGGCATATTGACAGTTGCCAAGGCGCTTTTCATTTCCAATGGCAGACAAGTTTATTTTAACAGCAGAATGCACAGACGAAAAATCACCGTCAAGAGTGTTCATGCGAATTTAATGATACGAATTTAATTATTTCTATTTTGCGGTAAGTGTAGATTTACGTTGTTAGTTATAGGCGTTAGTGCTAATGAAGAGAACTGGATCACATTTTTTATATAGAGTCAGTCACTCGAATGTATTCCATCAGGGTGTACGCACGTCATTGAAGTCAGTCGGAAAAAATGCGTCAATTTCGAGTAGCAGCATAATTTCAGCAGCCCTTCGAGTAGCAGCATAATTTCATGGCAGACCACAGCAATTTATTGGAATTTCTTACACTATTGCCGCGCTCGACAAAAATTACTATAACTATGGAACTACTATAGCAAACGTAAAAAAATAACTGTGCTATGATCGCATTGAAATTTAGTATATAGAGTATTGAAACATCATTTTGTAAAACAATTACATAATTATGAATAAATATGAGAATATCGAAAAAGTGAAAAAAACTCGACATTTCTAACTTGTACTTGTCTTACGGAAAAATACGGGACCCTATTTAGAAATTGTAATTACTATCGTGATCTTTATTAGAATATCTATCAGAGGTTATACTTTTTTTTTGCTTATTGACATACAAAAATATTTAGATATTAGCTCATAAAAAAAAGATGATGTTTGACAATGAAATTTTACCAGAAATATCCGCGAAATGACGCGCGAAATTATTTTAGCGGCCGTCTAGGTATCTATGGTAGTAATGGGATATTTGCTATGGGTTTTAGGACGCGTTCGAATTAGAAAATAATATTAATATTATATTGCGCTCTGGAAGCAAGCAGCCAATATTGGTCGTTACGTAGTCAACGGTGTCCTGATGTGCAACCAAATTTGGTCGTTACGTACTTATACGAGGCGACCAACTAATGAGTTCAGCGTTTAGACCTGGTCAGTAATGTGTCGCTGGGGAGTGGGGGAGGAGGGGTAATTGACGCGACAGCGCTGTACTAACTTGAAATCAATTTACAAGATCACAGTAACGGGACAGCTCTGAGTGGTTTTTTGTAGTCAGCTTCAACTCTGACTCTAAATCAACTTAAATCAGCCTTAACTCTAGCGGAATGTAAGTTTAAACTTTCGAACTCCGCAGTGGACAGCATAATTAAGAGCTCAACACTATAGCGCAAAGGTAACTTGCAGCTCTATCAAGAGCACTCTCGCGATCCAACTGTTTTGGCTAGTGAAAAGCGAGTTCAAAATAATGTACAAATTCTTTGAATTAGGATTTTGTTATCGAGTAAAAGCCATTTCGAGTTTTTAGAATATCTCTTTTGGACTTTGGGATATTATTTTTTTCTCAGTGGAGGCCTAAATCAAAAAAAAATAAGATAACTTTCAACTAAATTTTTTATTTTAAATACACGTCACGCATTCTACAGTATACAATATAATGGTAAAAGTATTCTAATTTACTTTCTCATTCTTTTAATTTCAATTATCTCTCATTTTTTAAATTATTATATTTGTTTTTTCCTTATATTTTTTGGTTTCTTAATTTTAGTATTGATATTAGAATTTGTTCTTGAATTTTATTTGGCCACATGAGGGGATTTAAATAATATTTTGACTAGTAGAATAAATATTATTTTGATGACTAATTTGTTATTATCTTAATGTGGTTTGAATTTTCTGTAAATTGAACTGAACTGAACTGAAGTCCTAAAAAGAGTTGAACATTCCATATTAAAAAAAAACTAATAATTACTTTACCAAAAAAACAACATTTTGTAATAGAAGTAGTAGCAGTTTTTTATTACGCTGCATTACATTACGTACTTACATTTTCAGGTATTCACATCATACAATATTATAAAAATTACCCAGAGAGCATACAATATTTTAATATAATATTGGTAGAGGGCATACAAAAACATGTATTTTTTTATATTTAAGATATAACTAATTTCATTTAGCCATAAAAAAACTGAAATTTATAATGGTCATGTATACAAAACTATTCAGAAAACAAAAAATTTAAATAGTTAGAAAAAAATATGCAATAATCCTAATTATCCATAAACTAAATGCATTAAAACAGGAAACGTTAAGATATCAATGAAAACGAATTACAATAAAAATAACTGGAATGTGTCCATAAAATAAAAATAAAGAAAACATATATTTTTAAATTGTCCGTTTAAAATAGCCAAAGTATCCCTTAACCGCTGGGTGGCCACGCACGTCGATCGGCGTTTTTCGTATTATCCGTATTTATTAATTTGTCGGCTCTGCATCTCCCTCCACTACGATGAAAGCCTATCATTGAAGCCTGCCATTGAATAAGCCACCGTTATATATTAGTATGCTTGCACACACCTTCTACAAACAAATATTCGAGAGCTTTAAAATTTTGTATGGAATCACTGGCTTCCGAAAGGTTAAAATAGTAGAATAAAACTAAAATAGTAATTATCTGTAACACAAAAAAATATATAATCAGATCAGTAAAAGTCATTACAATCATAAAAATCTACATTTTCACCGTGCAGAATAAATAACATGATAAATATAATTCTTACCACACATAAATACAAAATGTATATCAAATTGAATAGGAAGGCTTAGAGGATAATAATAATACAGTAATGTATTGAATTTCATGAATTTTCTCTGGATAAATTTATGTATTTCTCAAATGTGTAAACGCATTTCTCAATAAGAAATATTTATAACGTTTTACTGTAGATTTTGGGATTTTCATTAATTTTCAAGTAATTTATTATAAGGTTGAATAATACGATCCATAATACGCATTCCTCGTCTAACAACTTTGTAGCAAGGTAATCATAATCGATATAGACCTTTTGGGCAATATACAGGAGTAGTTTTTGATTAGTGACATTCATTTAGTGGGTGAATCAATGCGAGCAAGTGTGCAACTTTTAATAATATTTTTTGGGAGAAACAAAAAAAATATATTTTTTATATTTTTTTTTGTAAATCAATAGTTGCTTACATGCTCGTAATGATTTACCCAGTATAAGGATGCCACTAATAAAACAAACCATCCTTTATGTTGGTGTACCTGCGCCGATTTTGTGTTCTTAGGCGGGAACAATGTCTCTTCTTGCGCGCGATTAAGATTTAAAACAGTAGTTAAACAATACATTGTATTTACGAATAGAGAAACAATTATTCGATAAATATATGTTTGGCTTTCACTTTCTTATAAGGCAAGAATTGTGAACGCACTTCCTTGTGTCTGTGTGACTTCTGTCTGTCTGTCTGTGTGTATACCTCCACGATAACGCCCAAACGTGTCATCTAATTGAGCTGAAATTTGGCATGCAGGCATAATTCGGTCATGGCAAGAGTTGAAAAGGTTGTGGTTGAAATAGGTCCAGCAGGGGGGGAATATCGAATTATACCTTATATTTTTTATCAGGGTGTAAAGAATTAACAGTATTCCATATTTTAGATTCACTCTCGAATGACAATATTGACTCCGCCCAGAATCTAAAAATCTAATGGAGAATACCCCTCGCGCTTGAGAGAGAGAGATTCCCTTTCTTTAGTATTGTTGATCTTTAACCTTAATTTGCTGTTTGCTATTCATGAAATGTTGAAATTCAAATTAACCCTTTTGTGCTAAGAAAGGCTGGCTCTTTCTGGGCGATTCCACTCATTCTTGGTTTGTTTATAAGCACGACGACGCGGAGTTATAACAAACCCCCCGCCGCCAGCGAGACTTCTTTTACGAGCGTTTGCCTAAATTTGCCACCAAATGTCTGCCACCAGCTAAAAACGACCAAGCCACTCTTTACAAACCCTAACCGCATTTTCTTCTGGAGTGCCTTGTTTTTGGTGTCAATCATGGTTTGCGAGGTATAGTAATTCTGTTGATTACATACATATTCTTTTAGATTTATCAATGCCATAGTACCCGTTATCAAATTCGTCACTTCAGGAAGGTTTTAACGATAATGATCGTTCTGTCTCTCGTGCGGTGAGCGTAGAAGGCTTTGGGATGATACAATTCTACCGTTTATCAAAGTCACGAACCCGCCAGAGGCCAACGCCTTACAGCGAGGCAATAGGAAGGTAACCCAGTGGGGCCGCCTCGCCCCCTTGCAACAAGTTTAGCAGTATATCCGTCTGGAATTAACCTTCAGGATACCTCCGTCCTACGGACTGGTTACGGGAACGTAGTCGCTTGCGCGGCGTCTACCGTGTGTTATACAGCGGTAATTCGATATAAATGTATCCTTTGCCCGTAATGCCACTCAGGATCTGGTAGCACAGGTCGTTTCATAAATGGCATGACAACATTTCAACATCCACCCCGCTGCTTAGGAGACAGTATATTTCCATAGTCATCACATTCCTTCAGTAATAGAGTGCACAACCGATTGGTTGACACCGCACGGTACGCAAACTGTCCAGTACCGCCGAAGGGCAATCCTCCAGTGGAAACCGATCCAACAGCCGTGAGGCCTGAGACGCGACAGTCCTTTCTAGGGTAGTCACACTGGGCGGCTACTGATAGTAGCTGAATCGTGAATTTGGCCGACCCGAGAACATCTGGATTATCTTGGATCTTATGGCCCCAGGTGCACGAAACCGTTCGCTACTATTGGGAATCGTAGGTATGTAGTAGCAGTAGGGCGGTGTTGAATACAATGGGCTAACCCGTCACCCCAGGGTGGTATAACGATGTGTGATCGTTCTTTCAGCCGTTGGATGATTTTAGAAGATTTGGAGACCAGACAATCTATTTATTTATTTATTTATTTTTAGGAAAACCAACAGCTAATTATAATTTAACAAAAAGAGGAGTATGATAACGGAGAGCCAATTAAAGGTTTTCACGTTTAAGTAACGTTGTAAAAACATATATGACCTTTCAATTAAAGCTATCGATTAAAAATACATCAAAAATTATTCAACAATTAATGCTAAAGAATTCACTATTTCAGCCGCTGCCTAGCTGAGTTAATACTCGTACAGAATAGATAAAAGTTAAAGCGTTTAATGAAATCATTGAAATTGTCACTTGTTCACCACAGAAATGCATTTTGCCTATAGTTGGTACCAGCTTGAGAAACATGAAGAGCAGGGTTAAATCTATTGAGTTTGGAATCTACTGTACTGTATCTACTGTCTAGTTCCGCCAACAAGCCCGTTAGAGGCCAACGCCTTACGGCAAGGCACCGGAAAAGGTACACAGTGTGCAGCCTCGCCCCCTAACTACCAGTTTTGGTAGGATATCTCCGACAGGATACCTCCATCCTTCCGACTGGTTACGGAAGCGAAGTCACTTACGCTGCCTCTACCTGTTGTATTACAGCGGTAGTTCAATTTGAACTTATCGCGGACGTGGGGGTTCTTTGCCCGTAATGTCTCACGGGATATGGTGGCCCATAGGTCGTTTCAAGAGTGGCATGACAACAGGTCAACATCCACTTCCGCTACTCAGGAGACTTGATATATTTCCATAGTCTCCAGACTCCTTCAACACTAATAGTCAGAATGCACAACCGATTATCCCGCCAGGAGAAACCGATCCACCAGCTTTGGGGCCTGAGACGCCAGAGCCTTTCCCGGGGTAGCCCTCCGCACGAGGAGGCTTTTAAATAGCAGCTGAATCGTGAGTTATTTGGTTGAGGTATGTAGTATTTGTAAAGCAGTGATCCCTTTCGGTTAGAAAGGGAGAAAGGGAGGGGCGAGGATCGCGTCGGAGGAGAAATGGCGAGAGATATCCCAGCTCTCCCATAAAGCGGGAGCGGGACAAAATGGCGTTACGGATTCGGCATAATCCATTTTCAGTGGCGGAGATAAAAACATAAATAAAATCCACCTTCGGGGGAGGCGAGAAGGGTTTTGCCTTTAAAATTTGCCCTCGGAGATACGAACGACCGACAACGATTCACGACTGTTTAAACTGCCTGTAAGAAATCAAGAAATGCTTGGCATGAATCACGCCATTTTTACAGATGGCGACTTTTAGATTTTTATTAGAAGTGAATATATTAAAAAAATAATAACAAGACTGCCCGCACAGAAAGCGAACTATTGTATTTATAGCTATTTTTACTACGGTTTTCTTATGAAATATTTATGATTTATATATTTATCCATATACGTACATAAATGTAAATTCCGAAATTTATTCAACAAGACTTTTCATTTGACACTAAACACGATAAGTTTTTGGTATTTTTTTGACATTTGGACATTTAGACAACTATGTATTCTTCTTCTTCTTCTTCAAGTGCCTCTCCATTACTGGAGGTTGGCCGTTTGTTCTGAATACTTTTGTCGGTCTTGCGTCATCCGGAAAAGCTGTTCCGTACTGGTGATCTCGGTCCACTCTCTGACACTGCACAACCACGACTTTTTCCTCCTTCCACGGCTTCGTTTACCCTCAATTTTTGCCCATCAATATCAGTTGGAGCAGCTGATATCTGCCATGCCGCAGCACGTGCCCCAGATATTCAATCTTGCGCTTTTTGACGGTGTGCAACTTTTCGGGTCGTACCAGCACGCTGAAGCTCTTTTAGGTTGCTAACTTTATGGAGCATTCGACGGTAGCACCACATCTCAACAGCTTCTAGCCGCCGTTTGGTGTCTTCTTTTATGACAACTACTTACATATGTAGGTACTTGATATTTGGACAGTTAACGTACTCTATAAGACTCGGAATGACATTACGATTCTAAAAATACTACACACTTCTAAATCGGATCAAGTGTTTAGAAGTTATGGTGGAATAAAGAAAAAAACATACATAGATGAACGCTGATCACATTACACACCTTTTTATCCGACTTGAAAACAAGGAGGAGGTTATCAATTCGGTTGTATCTTTTTTTTTAATGTTTGTTATCTCAGAACCCTGCCATATATGAACCGATTTGAAAAATTATAGATTAGTCCCATTTTTATCAACATCCTGTTCTGATGATAGAATCCATGAGGAATTGAGGGAACTCCACAAATATTATCATATGAAGGTAAAAATTTACATGGTGGTTTCATTACGATGACAATGCATTTTTTATGATAAGCATGATCTGACTCTACACCCTGGGTTGACTCCCGACGAGGGGACTCCTCAACAGTCAACAGCACAGACACGAAATTTTGTATACTCATTCAGTTATGATAGCCCGTTCTAAGTTTCACTATGACCTGGGTGCTGCCACCCAAGGTTGGATTTCAACGAGGGAACTCCTCAACGGTCAGCAGCACAGACACAAAACTTTGTATGCGCATTCAATTATTCTAGCCCATTTTATTATCACCATGATATAGCCGCTGCGCTTATTAAAAAAATAGAGTCGGTTTTTTTTTTGTTTTTTTTTGTAGTATTTAAAATTTTAGTATTCGGCAGTTTTGTAAAAAGACTCATAGATGAGTATAAAGATATGTTAGGCTAGCAGATGATTAAAAGGATGTGTGCTCCTCTCTTTGGGCATTTCGTACCACGTCTCTTTTGATTCGTGAAATTCCGCAAAGTATTTAAAGCCGCGTCTAAACATCTTCTTCTGCTTCTTATTCTTCTTTCTTATATATAAAAATGAATCGCCGTGAGTTCTCGCAAGATCTCGAAAATGACTAGACCGATTTGAATTATTATTTTTTTGTTTTGTTTGCCTTGATTCAGGGGTGGTTTACAAAAAATATTTAGAAAAAAATAAAAGAAACAACTGAAATTCGAAAAAATCGAAATTGGTCATTTTGGGAAATGGGCCACTTGCAATAGATAGCGTTCGCGGCGATCCTATTGTTTAACAGCTGCGCCATCCATAACTGTTATTCATTCCGTGCGATTGTGTAAAATTTAAAAAAGTCAAAAAGTCGGAAAGTCGAAAAAGTCGAAAAGTCGAAAAAGTAAAAAAAGTCAAAAAAGTCAATAAAGACGAAAAAGTCGAAAAAGTCCGAAAAGTCGAAAAAGTGGTACGAAGTTCACCGGGTCCATCTAGTTCTTCATATTTTTTAAACACATCATTTTTCTTTAATATTGTGGGTGGGCTTATGTCCTATTTGTTATTTTGGTACGGTTTAACTCACGGTTTACCTCCTATTCGGTGGTCTCCTCTAAAAGGGGCTAACCTGGAAAGGACCCTGTTAACCTCGGGGGATTGCTATTCGACTGTGCACTATAGCGAATAACTGGGGGTCTGGAAACAGTCCGATACGTTTCCTACGGCATTAGAATTTGATAGACAGTACAATCGAAGGTTAGCAAAAAGTGTTACGTTTAATGTCAGTAAAGTTCGAAAATTGAAAGTTTACAACAATACCTAATAGGAGACCATTTGCTTCGATGAAATTTGCAAGCTTCCGAGCCAACCCATACTGACCATACATTTGTCGAACGATGAAACGAGACAGATATCAAATCAGCAGATTGCAATCTTAGAGAATCACACTCCAGTCGCGCGTCGGAGCTGACACGCACATTTTTCATGTTTACCGAAATGTCCAAATTTGGCAGTTTTATGCCAGTGAGTCACGTGACTCCCTGGTATATAATCTAATTACCGGTAATTAGACGTAATTGATTGATTGATGATTGATTAATTGGTTGATGATTGATTGATAATGATTGATTGATGATCATTGATTGATGATGATTGATTGATAACGATTTATGATTGATTTACGATAATTGTGTTATGATCATTGATCTTGATTGATTATGATGATTGATTGGTGGTGATTGACTGACGATTGATTGATTATGATTGATTGATGATGATTGATTAATTATGGTTGATTAACGATGATTGATTAATGATATTGATGATGATTGATAATGATTGATTGATGATGATTGATTGATGATGGTAGCTTGATGATGATAGATTGATTGATGATTTATGATTGATTGATGATTGATTGATTGATCGTTGATGATTGATGGTTAATGATTGGTTGATTGATCGATCGATCGATCAATCAATCAATCAATTATTTTACTCCCTTTGCCTATTGTATATTCAATGATAATCGCATTTAAAGAGTAAACTCCAGTAGCGCGTCGGAGCTAACACGCACATTTTCTTTCTTTCAGAAATAGCTACAAATATTTCTTTCATGTACTCATCTAATAGATGAAAAACATTTTTAAGCCATTCCACTTTCGATTTATGATCTAATAATATATTTTCTTTTTGTTACAGATAGTGAAGTGCAAAGTGCATAAGTTTAAATTAGTGACATAAAAGTGGGTGTGTCCTGATTCTGAATGCTCATCACCGCCTGTAACTGCAGGCTGTTGAATCCTGGTGATCCTGGATGATGCGAGGAACTGTCTAAGGGAACCAGCCTTCCAAAAGAGTCACGGAGCCGTTTAAATGCTACGGCGCGGGATCATCTGCTGCCTTCTATTGGGTAACTCTAATAGAATTTTGGATTTTGGGTGCGGATGGATAGACGTGATATCTGCCTGGGTGATAAATAAAAACCTCAATCCACCTTGTTAAGGTTACAAAACTGACTACAACCTCTAGTTATGAAATTTAACTTTTTGATTTTAGGTTTCATTTTAATTTTGTTTTTTTTTAAATTTATTAAAAACATACAACATAAAAAATATATAAATATAATATTAAGGGTAGTAAAGCCAATGATGTTTTAAATTATTTACAATATAAAGAGTATAAAATAAGCTAAACAATACAAAGGAATCATAAATAATTTTAAATTAAAGGGTAATATAGCAATGTGTGAGTAGGTAGGTGTCAATTTATGAGTGCTGGTGTGTGTTTGTATGATGAAGTGTGTTTGTGTCTGTATATATTTGTAGGGTGAATGTGCAGGTGAATGCATGTATGTGCATGCGGGATGCTAACTCAATTCAATCAGTTCTTAAGTTTTTCACGTAATTTCTTAAAAAAGGATCGACTATTTTCGTGGTTAAATCTTTCAACATCCTCAACCCTTAGAAAGCTAGCCATGGAATTACTTTCATAAAATCTTAAATTAAGTTCAGCTAATCTGTAACACGACATTCATTTTAATAATAATAATAATAAACTCTTTATTTGCACTTAAAAAGTATACAAAAAAGGCGAGCTTATTGCCACATGGCAATGTCTTACAGCTAACCTAAACATAGTGGTACATGCGCGCATTGTGAAAATAAAGATTATTACATAACATACAGACAAGTGGAAGAATTTAAGACTAATAGTGCCCGAGGAGAGGAAAATTGGGAGAGGAACAGGAGAGAAAGGGAAGAACTGGTTTCTGTTAACATTTTCTGTTAGGCGGTACGAAGTTCGCCGGGTCAGCCAGTATTTTATAAAATAACCGTAATAAAGTATAATTATAATTACAACTGATTATAATTATAATATAAAATATAATTATAATTACGACTTTTTTTAACTGAAGTCGTGTTTTTTAATTATTTTAATATATTTACTTGTACCTTATCGATAAACTGTTGTTGATGGTAAAAGTCGATTAGAATGTCGCAGCATGAATATGTGAGTAACCAACCCATTGATAAACTCCATTGCTTGTACCATACCATGCCTTTCATTGAAATGCTAGAAGTATCGATATACGTTTATTTTTGCGACACTTCCTATTATTACCTTTGCTTACATTTCGGTCCATTGATTTAACAGAAATCCCTTAAGTCAGTGACTTATGGGCATTCTCTAAAAAAACTCATTGTTTCCTCTGCTGTCATTCATCAGAAATTATGTACACTGACTTGTGTGGTTTCTCAGAACATTGCGTAGTTACCATCAAAGAACACATTTCTTTAAAAAAGTGAATTTGGCAAATGATGACTGTGGGGCTCCTCGATATGCCAATTCAACTCTCATAATAAAACCGAGAGTGCTTTAAGCCCTGTTGATGACTGGATCAATGTGCTCATCCAATAAAGGCTTGCGATCTGAGATGACTCCCGGAATCGAAATCGATCTGCTTACAGGGTTTAAAAGTCAATATTACGATCACGTTTGTGCAATCGACCAATCTTGTGCCTTCATGAATGGCGGGCGTCTCAAATAGGTTTGCGACGCTGCCGCTGCCTGGAGCGCTTGCCGCCGGTTTGCTATTTCCGGTCCGATGGAGCGCAGCAATCTGCATTACCGACCCGCCCAGTCACTCAGTCAACCCCACTTCCGCCCCCTTTACCTTATGACATTTCAGTCTGAAATCAGCAGTTTTACTTATCGACCTACTTTTCTTTCAGCACCTCTTCTGGA
The DNA here is from genome assembly GCA_944548615.1 of Micropterix aruncella. NCBI lineage: Eukaryota > Metazoa > Arthropoda > Insecta > Lepidoptera > Micropterigidae > Micropterix > Micropterix aruncella. Next base: position 20,005,028 of record OX155967.1, on the reverse strand, counting down.
AGGCTGCCACGCAACCTTACAGTTGTATTTTTGGAAAGCTTTTATTTTTTTATATGTCATGCGTATAATTATAGTTTTATTACAGACTAGCTGACCCGACAGACGTTCTCCTATCCAATTTCAATAAATTTATTTGTGATCGTTTTGTGAATTTGTGAAAAGTTATTGCATGTAAACAAATTAAAAAATCGGTTGCATTACCGCAAGACTATCACGGAAATCAGACCACCCCCCCCCCCCCTCTCCCGCTCCAAGCCCCTCAACACCCCACAATCCTTCTCCCCCAAATTCCCCTCACTCCGCCAAACCCCCCTCCAAACTTCCCTGACTCCCCCCAACCCTACTTCCCTTTTCCAATCTCCACCCCCTAACTCTCCCCCCAACCCCCTCCCCCAAACATTCTTGGTTGCTTGGATGGACTGACAAAAAAAGGACTGAAAAAAACCTCATAATACGTAGGTGGATAATACATGTGGGCAAAGTAAATTTGAATTTCCTTGTTTCTGTCGTTGTTTTTTTTTAGCGCCACCCTTTAACCCCTTCCCCCCCACGATGATGATGATAATGATGATGAATTCGAAATCAAAATCGAAATCGAAAACAAAATTGAAATCGAAAAAAAAAACGAAATTCAAACCGAAACCGACAACGATACCAAAACCGAAACCGAAATCGAAAACTATCGAAAACGAAATCGAAATTCGTACACAAAGTTTTGGGTCTCTGCTGTTGACCGTTGAGGAGTTCCCTCATCGGGAGCCAACCCAGGGTACATCAGCCATGTCATGGTGGAACCTGGAAGGGGCTATCATAATTGAATGCGTATACAAAATTTTGGGTCTCTGCTGTTGATCGTTGAGGAGTTCCCTCGTCGGGAGCCAACCCTGGGTGGATGGATTTCAACCACAATCTATTCAGCTCATGCCATGACCAAATGATGCCTGCATGCCAAATTTCAGCTCAATCGGATGAGGCGTTTCGGCGCTATCGTTGGAGAATACACACAGCAGACACATATGTAGAAGTGCGTCCACAATACTTTCCTTAAACAGGAAATTAAAATTATATCGTCTTAGTTTTAGCAACTCATTTCAGCGTGACTAAAAGACAAAAGTCGTTATAGCATCCTGAAATGGCCAACACGTGCGTATCATTGAAGAAATAACAATTGCTTTAGGAAACATACGTTTCCAGGTTCCCAGGATAATTAGCCAGTTGCACAGATGCACAACTGCCCAATGGCCAAATGTTTTCTTTAAAAGCGTAATTCATAACCTTATAAGTTAATAGTAAAAAATACTATTTAAAAACAAGGTTTTATTAAAATTCTCTGTCTCGAGCCAACCCTAGGTGCAGAAGTACTGTCGAGGTGAATCTTAGAACGAGCTATCATAATTGAGGACTGCCGACCGTTGAGGAGTCTCCTCATTGGAAGCCAACCCTGGATGCAGCAGCCCTGTCGCTGTGAAACTTAGAATGGGCTATCATAATTGAATGCGTGTATTGTGTATAATATCTGTGTTGTTGACCGTGGAAGAGTACCCTCGTCGGAAGCGGATCCTGGTTGTTGAATCAGGGAGCTAATGGGCCCTTGCTGAATTGGCCATGAAGACCCATTTGTTCAGAGTTGGTCACACTCACGGGTCGACATCCATCTGGCGGCCTCCGCGCATGAAGTGCGAGCCCGGGTAGAACTCTGGCCTTGGACGAGTTTCCCCTAGGAGTCAATCTTCTGGCGCTCCTGGACGGTCTGCGCACCGTCCGGTGTAAGGCAATCGATTTTGCATTCTGACTAACAGTCGGGGAAGTCTGGAAGCAGTTATGTTTCCAGTACAACTCTTGCTACGACCAACCGTTATTTGCATACCAAATTTCAGCTTAATGGAATTACGCGTTTGGGCGCTATCGTGGAGGAATGTAGATAGACAGAAAGACAGACAGACACACAGACATGCGTATGTAAACCTGGAAATGGTCCTAATCGTTTCGCAGGGGAGAGGGGGGTTTAAATGGATATTTCCGTCTTCACCCTAATTTTTTTGCTTGATCACAATATTTTCCCTCGTGGTCGGTTGGTGGGCCGGAAAAGTAATTCGTTTGTTATTATATTATTATTTTTAACCGACTTCAAAAAAGGAGGAGGTTATCAATTTGGTTGTATCTTTTTTTTTGTTACCTCAGAACTCTGCCATTTATGGACCGGATTTAAAAAAAAAAATTTATTTGTAAAGATATACTTGTAGATTGGTCTATTGGTCAAAATTCTGTTCTGGTGATGGGATCCATGGGGAATTAAGGGAACTCCTCAAATATTATCATATGAAGTTGAAAATGTACATGTTGATTCAATTCCGATGACAATGTATTTCTTTTAATGGTAAGCATGCCCTGATTCTATACCCTGGGTTGGCTCCCGACGAGGAGACTCCTCAACGGTCAACAGCTCAGACACGAAATTTTGTATATGCATTCAATTATGATGGCTTGTTCTAAGTATCTTATAAAACTTTCAAAACCATTTATTAAGAAAACTTATAAACTTATTAAAAAAAATGGAGTCGGGTTTTTTTTTGGTAAAAAAATGTGTAATATATTTAGAGATATGATGCAGAATAGTCATGTTAAGAACCCTATATATTATGCTACTGAATATAAGAGAAGATTAATTAATGTTTGGAACATTGAGTGCCATCTACACATTGCATTCAAAGTACAGTACTAGCTGCCAAAACGTAGTACGGCATTACGAAATCTAATACCCTAACATAACACATGCTATTTATAAGGTAGACAACCTCAAAAACAAATTACACTAACTTTAATATACACTTAATATGAAAATAATATCATCTCTCTAAGATACCCCATTACTCTTATATTAAAACATAGGAGGTAAACCTCGTGGAAATAATTTGGTGATGTTTTATTATTCATTATAATTATTGTTGTTTTATGTATGTATCGTATCATTGAGCATTTATTATGGATTATTGAGTATTTATCTTTATTTTTTGGTAATAATTAGTATCATTTTACATTATTATTTGTCGAGCTTTTACCATACACTAAATTTAGAAAAAATGTTAAAGATACTTTGTGCTCTAAGGGCTATTATAAAATTAAAGATTTTTTAAGTGATACATTGGTCTGGTCAAGTCGTTGTTGTGTAACATAGCTATGAAAACCATTTGTAAAGTGTTATCATTATTTTTATTATTATTATTACGTAAAGCCATTGATTATATAGTGTTGTAATCAATGGTTAAGCCTACAAGCAAGGCATAAATGTCTAGAAACATAAGACGTTCAGAAAGTACTGTAAGACTACTTCGAATAAAAAATCTATCTATCTATTACTACTCGGTTGTCGTTGTGTATAATCGTGCTACCGTTATGCACAGTTTCAACGATATTTCAGAAGTTGCGTAACCTGCAAAGGGGACTCAGTCGCAGACGCAGCGGCATTGCAGCAATAGCATAAAGGCGAGACGGATGAAGCATTTCCTTTTCAGTACTGTCGAGAACGTGCAGGTTATTCAGCTCGGAGTCGCCTCGTTGACTGGCAACATTGGCAAACGTTCGCTCCTGCTGAATTTCAAGTGGTGATAGAATGAAATCTACATAACATCACCTTTATTCCCAGTGTAAAGAGATATATTTGTGTATTAAATGGCTTATACCAGCGGTTACCAACCTTTTTAAGACTTACCTATAAAGATATTACCAAATACTATAAAATCGAAGACTATCGCGGTTATTTGACATTATAAATAGGATAGAAACGAATTTACCGCGTGAAATTTGTGGCACCCGACGTTTCGGTGACGTTGCAGCCGCCGTTGTCCAGGCTACCATGGACAACGGCGGCTGAAACGTCACCGAAACGTCGGGTGCTACAAATTTCATGCGGGAAATTCGTTTCTATCCTATTTATAATATTACCAAATAATACCCCCCAAAAATGTATAGTTTAAACAAAACAAATTACCTATTGCATTTTTCTTTAAATTATGAAAAACAAATAATATTTTTAAATAAATTTAATCATTTAAATATAAACAAATAAAACACTGATTTTTACACGACTGCCGAAAAAAAGGTGTATTTGTGTAGAATTTCATTTATGTATGTCTTCCGTTTCTTTTTGTCACTATAACTTATAAACGCTTGAACCGATTAAGAACTGTGTGGTATTGTTAGAATCGTTATGTCATCTCTATTAGGGGATACCTAAAGTGCTCAAATGTCAAATAAATAATTATCTAAGTGAACACATGTCAATAAATTAAGGTTACATTTCGGAAATATATACACCGTGGAAGTTTAGTCGCGCACAATATTTTAAAGGGTGATTCTACCCGTTAAATTGACCACTAAAATAGTTTTTTTTAAATTCGCTAAAGTAAAGTCTCAAATAATCCAATACTATTCGTGTGCCATACTTTATTAGTTTTTTTGACATTTTTTATCGAATAAAGAAAATATAAAAAATATTTTTGTTATCTATTTAATGGGTAGAACCATCCCTTAAAATTTTGTGCCCAATTAAAATTCCACAGTGTATGTGTCTATACAGATAAATACACAAACCACAAAAAAAAACATAAAATACCTTTTTATTACTTAAGCACCGAGGGCAACCGACTAAATTGCGGCGGCGGCACAGCGTCGCGCGATCGTTTCAAGATACTACTGCAGGATACAGGGTGAAATTTATTATTTTATAAGACTTGCTTTTCGGTGCAAATGATTTTCTCGAATAATTCTAAATACAACAGTTAACTTTTTGTAATGGCAGTCATGTTTTTCAGTTTTTTAAATTGTTCTTCTTGTTTATACTTGTTTATATCGCATTATGCAGTAATTCGAGTCTGTGAGAGGATTGATATCGCTTATTTTAAGCGTTTTATTTAATATTCGGCTCAGTTTCGGCCAATGTATTTCGTACATAAGTCGTGCTTCAATTTCAGTCGGTCGGTATAAAAATATTGCACAAAAATGTCTACTTCACTAACTAATCTTTAATGATTAGTGATGCAGTAGGTAGTAAGATTCGATAGAGATGATTGTGTTAATATATATTTTTCGGACTGAACGATGATGCGATCGTTGTCTTTATCTCGTTGTCTCTCAGAAAATCTCTTTTAACCCCTTGGGAGATAGCTATCCCCAGGTTGGAAATCAATCGCTTATGCAATTTGCAATTTTATCTTGATGAATCTACAAACAATACGTCGCTTTCTAGTTATCGGCTATACCATTTGCAAATTCTTTTTTGTCAGATTCGGTTTTCAAAATATTTATTTTCCAACCATCATTTTTATTGTCTTATGCAATGGCGGTCTCGAGACCGCCATTGCCATAAGACAAAACACGAAAGTTTGTAACACCCGACGTATCGGAGACGTTACAGCCGCCGTTGTCTAGGGTAGACCGACGTTATCTAGGGTAGTCTATCCTACACAACGGCGTCTGCAACGTCGCTGAAACGTCAGGTGTTTCAAACTTCACGCGGTAAATACGTTTTTCATATATCTTTGTCTGAGTCATCGATATCTCAAAAACGCCCGTTGCATGTCATGAGGAGGAATATATGACATAACGGGGAGCTAGGGCACATGAGTAAATAAACGGAATAGAGACAAAGCTTCTAAAGAGGCACAGGAAGATACAATTAAATAAACAAAACGTTTATCAACTTTTTGTTATATACTTACCTATAATAGAATAATTTTTACAAATTACTTACTCTCTATAATTTTTTTTGTAATTTTAACGAGATAAATAGTTAGTAACCTATTCCGTACATTTTTTTTAAAAACTCGATCATTTACGGTCTACTTAAACGTTATTTGCACCACCGGGTTGAATTTTTTTTCGATATTGAGGTATACTAAATATATTTTTCTAACACATTAAAAATAATTAATGATATTATAGTCAAGTTAGGTACTGTACTTACCTAGTGAAATCTTTAAAGTAATGAAACACTATACTATTTACAATCTACCAATGCGTTTCTTGCACCACCTGGTTGAGTTTGTAGGAGCCTACGGCCCTACATACCCACAACAAAAAAGTTAATTTCACAGAACAGAAAACGCAGACTCGCTCAAAGTTACACGAGCCAGCTGCAGTTAATTTCCAGCTAAATTTGGCAAATATTGCCGAGGCAAGCGACACATGCGTCGCCCCACTCGTAGCTATTGCATCACCGATCTCCCTATAAAACGCAGTACATTGCATTCGATCATTATCATTCCTTTGGTGGTCAAGTACACCTACACACCTCTACACATCATTCCTTTGGCAGGCAGTTGCCCTTCTACATCATTACTTCGGCAGACAGTTACCGCGCTCTGCACATCGTCCCCTCAGTGGACAGATATCTCGACTACACACTTCGCTCCTCGACTACACACGCACCGCCACGGCTTCACCTCGCGCCCACACTACAACACAACGGCGAACACAACTCAAGGCGTTAAGAACTGGCGACTTCGATGCACTTCTCTTCAATCTTCCGAATAAACTCTTCAACACGGACATCTACGACTCTCATTAACGGAGCAACCTTCATGCTGAGAACCACCCTTCGCTCACAAGCAATTGGAGTCTAGTGAAGGGTGGCCATTCTCACATTGGTGACCCACGACGTTTGATACGAATACGCTCACACTGGTGGCCTCCGACGTTGAAAAGGACACGCACCGCCAGCTCACGACGTTCGACCAGGACACGCGTCACCATCTCACAGTGGTGACCCCTATGCTCCAAACGAACACGCCTACGCCTTCACGCCTAAACCTTCACGTCGGAATCCTTCAAACTAGAGCCCCGACACTGAAAAGGACACGCCATTCACTCTCCTTCAACTTCAAAAGCCGCTGAACACGCCTTCCTCAAACCTCCGCACACACAGCGACTTCACACTATAAAATCCAAATGGGCGGACAACAGGGAATAAGGAAATGGCTAAGGAAAGAAATCGCCCGACCCCACATACAACAGAAACAAGCAGTATAATCAGCACAAGAACAAAGGAATGATCCTTGCTACGCATGACCACCAACTACAATATGCATTCCCAACATCGGTCATGCCTAGCAAGTAAAACAATAAAACGCATAACGACTCAGCGAAACACGACACCACAACGCCTCTCAGCGCAGATAGACAGCCACTCGACGACGACCGGTGCCACCAAAAAAGAAAGAAAAAACGACACGACGCATAAGCAGACGAAATTCCTGCTCGATTAATAAAAATGCAGACATTGCATCAACCGCGGAAGCAAATTTCCCGCAACGCATTCGCAAGTACTTCTACCAGTAAAGCAGTAAGCAAGTACCCATGCGACTTAATTAAAAATATACTCGGCACCTACAATCAACGAACACACAACCACGGTCATGGCTAAACGACATTATCAGCACGCGCAATTACCAACGCTACATACATACAACACTTATCTCGGATCAAAACAACAAACGCTAACGAATTTTATAAAAACAACGATGTGCGGCTCTGAGGACTTGTACAGGCGAAACCGTCATTGTTACACTCTCAGGTAAAATCCTACGAAAGGAAGTCGTCACAATCGTTTCACACTCTTCACCGGACAGCAGTAAGCCGTTTCATGCAGCGTGATGACCTGCAGGCGCAACATCCGGGAGAATGGCACTTAGGTCCAGAATAGACTAACAGCTGACCAAGGACACTATCGGCCTAAATGCCTTCTCAATCACAATTTCAATCGATAAACACACTACGAAACGGAAACAACTAAGCAGCGGAAGAATATCAACACCGAAAACGCAAAACGGATGGAACTCACACTCTTCAGCACTCAATAAAAATCACGAAAAACAACAATGGACTTCGTCGCTCACAACCAATCTCAAAATTCATCAATGAACTACACAAATTCCCACACAACACGCATGGATACGACGTCATAGTCGAAGCCAGTTGGAAGTCAACTGTGATGATTTAACAACACATAGATTAAATCACCGAACTGTACGACCCTCATTGCAGAGATAACGACACCGCATTCCAGCAACACCTTCAAACGGGAGCTTCAATTCTCAATCCAACTGATGTCTACCGAGAACGCGCAGAAATCAAACTTCGGACGTCAAACATCACGCAACAGCCTTCAAACGCATTTTTACAATCGCATTATCACATTTCAAATCGCGCTCAATAATTATCACGCTCCGCATATTTTTTTTAAAGCCGACGCAATTATTATATCATTTCAAGTTACGGCTAGCATTTAACACGCGCACATTTTATTTATATACATTCATCCGTCATTTCACGGCCAGCGAATCTTATCACGTCAGCATGTTTACCGAGCCCATTGTCCATTGTCTTATATTCATTTCTTTTTCCTTATTGTCAACATTTTATAACAGCGCCAGTTTTTAACACATTGTAACGAAACGCCTTCGCCACTCATAAAAACATACGATTCCCAAACTTTCGCGAACACAACTTCACACACACTTTTAATTATCACACTCCGACTTTTTTGCCACTTGGTCGTGAAGACCTTCCATATTGTCATACGCAAGCCCTTCACTAGGGGGGAGCCATGTAGGAGCCTACGGCCCTACATACCCACAACAAAAAAGTTAATTTCACAGAACAGAAAACGCAGACTCGCTCAAAGTTACACGAGCCATCTGCAGTTAATTTCCAGCTAAATTTGGCAAATATTGCCCAGGCAAGCGACACATGCGTCGCCCCACTCGTAGCTATTGCATCACCGATCTCCCTATAAAACGCAGTACATTGCATTCGATCATTATCATTCCTTTGGTGATCAAGTACACCTACACACCTCTACACATCATTCCTTTGGCAGGCAGTTGCCCTTCTACATCATTACTTCGGCAGACAATTACCGCGCTCTGCACATCGTCCCCTCAGTGGACAGATATCTCGACTACACACTTCGCTCCTCGACTACACACGCACCGCCACGGCTTCACCTCGCGCCCACACTACAACACAACGGCGAACACAACTCAAGGCGTTAAGAACTGGCGACTTCGATGCACTTCTCTTCAATCTTCTGAATAAACTCTTCAACACGGACATCTACGACTCTCATTAACGGAGCAACCTTCATGCTGAGAACCACCCTTCGCTCACAAGCAATTGAAGTCTAGTGAAGGGTGGCCATTCTCACAAGTTTCTTTCGATGTTGAAGTATACGAATGTAATTAAAAATTATATGTTTTTATTTATTCCATTATAGTTCATACACACAGTACAGTAAACCATATTTACACTGGAAAGCCCATACATAGTTTCGAGCATCGCTCTGAAGGTGCCGCAACGTAAAACCCGATATATACAGTTATTCGAGCTCCCGAGACGACATTCTAACTACACGCGCAATTCAATGCTTAACTGATTGCCACGTACGTATAATGATAAATTCACAGGGCTTGACATTTATAGTAGAAACATAATAAGCTTCAAATCGGCAGTATGAACCACCCTTGAAGCAGCAGCGACAACTGCCAGTAATTATTGGTTTATAATATATATGTATAAATATAATATAACTTGTATATGTATTCCCATTTACTTATTTTGAATTTATGTTGTATAAGTATGATTTATATGTTTGCGGTTAACTACAACTTTTGCGGTCATTTGACATTTTTTGGTTGGTGGGGATGAGTCCTTGCCGCGTGGACTTGGATGATGAGTTCTCCCGGCAAAGTTACATTTTTGGCAAAGTTACATTTTCGGCAAAGTTACATTTTCGACAAAGTTACATTGGCCATCTACAAATGCATCGGGAGGACTGTAGTTTATTTCCGCACGGTATAGATCCGTTTTCTCTCAACTAATAAATATTTACGGATGTATTGTATTTTTTGTTTCATAATTTAGCGTGTAAAATATTTTTCAAATAATTTAGAGCGGCGTTTGGCATAGGAACATGTTTTTTTAAGAATTATGTATCTAATTATAAGTTCATGCTGTTACTTACCAAATAAATAAAATAAAAAAATAAAAAATGTGTACTTACAAAAGACGCCCTAAGATTTGGGTACTGGCAAAGCCGATATAAACCGGTTTCTCTCCATTCCTACGAAGCCGCCATGGGGTCACGCACACACGCGTCTCATGCTTGTAGTAGTGTACCTATCATAGCGCAGTTGTATGAAGTTTTGTCTCTGTTCCGTTTATTTACTCATGTGGCTAGGGTAACCACATCTACCTCAATGTGCTACTCTCGACTCTCTTTGTTCGTTTAGATGAGTATCAACAGATTGAGCGCAATATTCAACTGTGCTGTAAACCAATAACATGGGGAATATTTTGCGGATTCTAGCTGTACGTACGGCCCAGCGACAAAATATAATTACAATTATACAATAACGGCAGTGGGATGTTCACTCGAAATCCTCCAGTTTTTCAATCATTATGATGCGTCAGATTTCTACTTGAAATATTCTAAGGTGAGATAAATTTCAAATTTATGTCCACTACTGTTTGGTTTGCTCGTAAATACGTTACGAAATAGTACAGTTACGGACTCTAACTGTCTAATTTTCGTGGATGACCTGAAGCGCTTCGCAAAATCGAGCGATAAAAACATAGACGCGGTGTTCAGTTGGATCATAAACCACAAGCTACACTTAAATACTGCAAAATGCTCAATCGTGATGTACTAGCGAGGTGAGGCCTCAATACGCTGGAAAACCAAACAAAGGACATGGGAGTTATATTTTATTAGCAGTTGACTTACAGACAAACAGACTCCACCCTAGCTGCTAATTCTTGCAAAATTTCTAGGTTACACAGTTTTAATGTACCTCATATTACCTAATTAGGAGCAAATTTTATGCCAATGCGGCAATATGGAGTTCTTATGAAAATAGTTACCCATCCATGCTGGAAATGACATAGGAGTAATTTCTGAAATTCTTGTACTTGAAACAACATCGATGTTATCCTCTCGTTATTATTAGAGGATTTGACCATTATCCGATCACGCTTGAAAGCATCGGCCTGTTCGAACCCGGAAATTATTGCCGTGCTAGGACTTACATATTGTTCAAATTGCCTTGCGCTAGGACTAAAATCGCTCAACACTCCTTTCCGGTGATAACGCTTCGTACCCTAAATATACCCTATTCAGCTGAACCATACCATGATAATAGGAGGAGGTGGAGAGCAAAATTACGATTTGTCAGTATGCTCTCCTCCCTCTTCTGGATTATATTGAGATGTCAACCACAACGGGCGAACCCGTCACCGCAGGACGTTTTAACGATTCATCGTTCTATCGACCGTGCAGTGAGCGTAGAAGACTTTGGACATAACAAATCCGATATCTAGCTACGCCACAACCCGTTAGAGTCCAACGCCTTACCGCGAGTAGCCAGGTATGTCACCTGACGGGCGGCACTCGCGCCCTTGTGACCAGATTTCTCCGGTCTCTCGATTGGTTCCGAGTTCGAGGTCGCTTGCGCGGTCCTCTCCCTTACGAAGCGGTGAAACGGAGTGCACCGAATCTGTCGCGGACCAAGGCGTCCTTTGCCCGACTCTGAACCGGGATCGGATGGCCAATGGTCATTTCAAGAGCAGTCGCCGTAAGGTAGACAACTACCCCCGCTCTATAGGAAACAATACAGTTCCCAGACTCCCCCGATTGTTAGTCGGAGAGCACAATCGATTGGCTTGCGCCGCTCGGTGCGCAGACCGTCCAGGAGCGCTAGAGGATTGTTCCCAGGGGAGACTGGTTGACCCAGTGTCCTACCCAGGCTCGCACCCCATGCGTGGAGGCCATCGGATGGGTGTTGACCCGTGAGTGTGACCGACCCTGAAACAGAATGGGTCTACGTGGCCAACTCAGCAAGGGCCCATTAGCTCCCCCCTCTTCTGGATTATGGAGATGTTGCATTTCTCGACCTCACAGAGGATTATCCATCAAAGTTAAACGTCTCCAAAATGTCTGCATTCGTTATATCTATGGCCTCAGAAAACCACATCTCGGAGTACAGAGAAAAGCTTCACTGGCTGTCGACCCGGGAGAAAAGAGACATGTGAGTTCTTTTTATGCTGTTCAAGATTTTGGACGGCGTCACACTTAATATAATATAAACACTTCATAGTAGTTTTGGTTGTAAGATTGCCGTATATAAACCCGCCCGTTGTGAAATTTCACAATAAGAGTAGAACCAAACAAACAAACACATTTACGGTTGCACCATACAAACTTTACATGAAATTCATTCTAGATTGCTGTCGCTTTCTCGTTTCTAATAATTATTTTAGTGGTAGGATAATTTAATTTTGTGCAGGATGTTTGTTCGGGTCGGTTCAATGTGCGCCGCGCCGGCTCCTCGGTGTGCCGTGGCGCCGCAGTCTGCCGGGCGGTGGGAGGGCCGAATCTCTCCCCAGGCAACGCTCGCAATCCATTAATTTCTTATGAGATTTGGTATAATTTATTTTGGTTGGCTCGCGGCCAGGCCCGACCCCCAAATATATCCACTTTAAAGAGTCCCCCTGTAACTCCACTAACGGGGGACATTTTTCAGCAGGACGCACCAGAATGTAGGGCAGCCTTGCCTTTGTTTTTCCAGCAGCTCCAAGCGGTTGTTCAGGGTTGTATAGGGTGCGGCAAATTCTGACATTATATTTTAAACTAGTACCTACTCTAATTTTGATCCCGTCTTTAATCTCATTTTCTGATGATATTTCATTATTTCCCCTCCTGTCGCGAAGTAAAAACTCACCTATCACTTTTGCGCGCGACATATTCGGGCAAAAAATCGACGCGAGTCAACGGCCTTGAGAAAAACGATCATAACTTATAAACCACTAAACGGATTTAAAAAAGATAAAGAGAAAAATGATCGCATTGAAATTTGACATATAAAACATTATAACCTTATCTCGTAAAACAATTAAGATAATAATGAATAAATATTACAAAATTGGCAAACTGAAAAAACTCGCCTATAAAATCATTTCGATTTTTTTGTCACAAAATACGTAAAATATGCAAAAATTGTAAATACAGTTATGTTCTTTATTAAATGCTTTACCAAAACGATATTTTTTTTTTACTTATTTGCATACAAAAATATTTATTTATTCAGCCAAGAAAATTTTATGTACTCTCGTAAAAAAAAAAAAATTTAATTTTTAATTTGTGACTACTTATGGTATTTTTTTATATGAAATTCTTTCAAAATAACTTTACTACGACATCACACTACTTAGAAATCACACCAGAACTTTGAGCTTTGTCTGATATTATAGAAAAATCTAAAGTTTTGAGAGTTTCCGCGTTCGAACTTAATAATAAACTTTGAATGCTCATAATATAAAATTCGTTCGATTTTTTCAATTATATTGTCTTATCATAGACTTATTATATGTCTAATAACTAATTACTATACTCCAAAGAGTCACATTTCATCGAAAAACTATGGAAAATCGCACTTTATTCTCTCATAGTAATTATCAAAACAAGTTTCTTTGCGCGATTCATTTTACAAGACAAGATATAATTTTCAAAATACGCCTAATTATGTGATAACTTAGGATGTAAATGAAGCAATACTTATTTTGTTAGTAAATTAAAGCGACATTACGTCATATTTCGCAATATATCGGGATATTTCATAAACATTACAAAATAATAACAACCATTTTTTCGCGAGCCGTTTGTTGTCGCCGAAGTGTTTTCCTTAAAAATTCGTGAAAAACAGCAAATGGACTATCTCAATTGACTAATCCTCATGCCTAAACTACTTAAAAATGCAAATTACTCACTGTTCTCCAGTAAATGGCACAAAACACTGCACAAAACACTGTTTTTATCAACCATTTCGCGGAACTATACGCGGCCGCGGCGGTGGCCGATAAACACTGCCGTTTTGACGTCTATGCTCACTTTTTAAATCGCCGTTCGATATTGCCACACAGAAATCTTGAATTAAAGATATTTTGGCCATATTGTTGCGCCGTCAGAAAGCATATAGTACGACGTTTCGAATCGTAAATTGCATTTTTCGCAGCGGCGAGCGCTTTGTCCGGTATCGGATGTTACGGGCTTTAGGCGGCCGACATAAATGTCCCCAATGGGATGTTACGTGCTGAGCGGGTACACTAATTCTAACTTTATTTTTTTAGTTTTTTCTTTAAAATAGAACCAAAGCGTATGCACATAAAACATACACAAAAGATACATTAATTTAATTTTAATTTGTTGAGTGGGGCTTTTCTAAGGCCTTTATGAGCCTTGTAACACTGCGACCATTGCTGATCTATTGTGTTCGCCACCTACTATAGTTCTGCGCTAAGCCTCGTGTCATTTAAGAACCGCAGCAGGCTTTTGACACCAGATTGTTTTACCTCCTCGGGTTGGAGGTAAAGACCACCCAAGTGGATGTATCTTTTACGCATCAGTGAGCCACACTCGCACATGAGGTACAGGGGAGTTTCCTCTGCCCCTTGGTAGAACCTGCACATTTTTGTGTCTCTGAGCTTGAGGTTGAACATGTGTTTGTTCAGACCACAATGCCCCGTGAGCGCCCTCACCAGTATGCGTAGATTGTTCCTATTTAGCGATAGGGCCTCACGGGCCGTCTTACGGTCGTAAGCCTTAATAAACGCTTTGGAATGATTCAACCCTGGCGTGTTGTTCCAGTGGTTGACGGATTGTTCTAAACACATTAGGTTTGCAAGGCTTTTTGGTACGCCACAGCAAGGTTCAGGGCCGTATAACGTTTTCTTTGCTCCCGTCCTAGCAAGTTCGTCGGATTTTTCATTTCCCTCGATTCCTGCATGGCCGGGAACCCATCTTAGAATTACCCTGTTCTTTTCGCCCAGGGAATTCAGTAGTGATATGCAGTTTTGCACTAGCTTTGAATTAATGGTATTCGAGGCCAGTGCCATAAGAGCCGCTTTGCTATCCGAGTGGATATAGATACGGTGGTTGGCGTAGTCCTTTTGGTGGTTGATATCCGCACATTTAATAAGGGCGTAAACCTCCGCTTGGAATATGGAGGCGTATTTTCCCAAGTTTACACTTCTTTCGAAGTTTGGTCGCTCTCCATATATACCACAGCCTACGTCAAGTCCCGATTTGGACCCATCAGTATACCATTTAAGGCTACCGGCCTCCCATTGTAGTTGGCTTTTTAGCCAGTCGTCTCTGGGAGGCAGTTCCACTGTAAAAAGTTTTCCAAAGTTGGAGCATGGTGTCTGGTACCATGTTGAGGGTTGGATTTTCACTGACTGAGTCAAGAACTGATCTTAGTGCTTGTAAGATCCAGTTTACCTTCCACCACCTGTTGCAAATAAATGTGTAGGGGCGGTAAGTTCAGCAGTGTATCTAGAGCTGCTCCAGGAGTGGAGAACATTGCGCCAGTTGTCATGAGGCACGCCGTCCTTTGGATATTGTTTAGCTTGGTAATCACAGATTTCTCGTTGGCTTTGTTGCACCATACCACCGAGGCGTACGAGATTATCGGCCTCACAATGGCAGTGTATAGCCAGTGGGGATCTTGGAGTTAAGGCCCCAGGTTTTCCCTGCCAGTCTTCTGCTCATACCCAAAGCACTTTTAGCTTTTTGAATTGTTTTGTCTAGGTGGCTGTTCCAGGTGAGTCTCTGGTCGAGCGTGACTCCCAGATACTTTACTTCCTTGGAGAAAGGAATCTGCCTGTGGTTTAGGAATGGCATTTTTAGTCCACCTAGTTGACGTTTGTTGGTAAATGGCACGAGGACGTTCTTATCGGCGTTGACCGATAATTCTTTCTCTCTGCACCAAGCTAACAATTGTTAACGCTTTTTGCATCATGTGTGAGATCGTGTTTTGGCAGAAGCCCCGGGCAATGACTACTAGGTCGTCAGTATAACCCTGTGTGTCTATCCTGGCCTCTGCCATCCTATGCAGGAGTTGATCTATTGCAAGAGTCCATAGTAGGGGCGAGAGTACGCCTCCCTGCGGGCAGCCTCTTGTAGTGGTGACTTCAAGGTTTGTTCCGTGAAGAGCTACCTTAGCCGTACGGTTTGAGAGCATCGCTTACACCCATCTGGTTGTGGTGTTGTCAACTTGTTTTGACTCTAGCCCCTTCACCAGTGACTTAATTGGAGTTTTGTCGAAGGCGCCCTCAATGTCTAAAAATGACCTTATATGTGACCTTATATGTACGATATATTTATGTTTATTTATTGGCATTTGGGGATTTAGACATTTAGACAACTATTTACCTGATATTTAGGTAGTTAAGTTCCTCATTACAATCTGGATGACAAAACGACTCTAACAATACATACGTCTAAATCGGTTTGTGCTTTTAGAAGTTATGGCGGAATAAATAAACGGAAAATATACATAGATGAACCTTGAACACATTACACTCCTTTCTTATTGGGCAGTCGCGTAAAAAGCACGCGTATATATTCGCGAAACGAGCGAGTAGACTGTCGAAGATCTTCTAACGCAGCACACGGTCCGGATGGAGCCTTCCGTTCACACGTGCCGTTTGTAAAACAAAAATATCCCGCATTAAAAATGAACGCTTTGCAGAAGTAAGCAGTTGGCCGCCGGCTGATTGCAGTCATTTGTTGGCACCGTACCAACAATTTGTGACAGGTGGAACGGCAGTGCGATGGCATGGCCGAATTATTTTTTTCAATATGAGAACACATCGCTATGCGTACGGACGGATGAAAAACGCTTGGCTTTATAACAGCTGTTTGAAGAATTCATTATAGCAGTTGAATCTATACTATATAATATTATGAAGAGGTAAAGTTTGTGACGTTGTAGGAAGTAATCTGTGGATCTACTGAACCGATTTTGAAATTTTTTTTATCAATAGAAAGCCACGTTATTTGTGAGTGTCATGGGCTATATATTAATCCGAAAAATGTAAAGACTTTTTTGTGGTAGTCGGATTTGCAAAGTAAGTCGGAGAATAAGCGGTCGAACGAAAACGTTTCTAACTAACGCTGCCTTAACGATGAGAGATATATGATTAAGCTCTAGAGAAAAGTTGTAGAGCTTGATAATGCCTACAAAAAAGTCAGCGGCAGCATATGTGTAACTTTTTTATTTAAGTCACAAAAAGTAGTATTTTACATTTAAAAAATAATTTAAATCGTTAGGTCATATTTATTGGTCATATTATCAAAAATTATGAATTCTTATAAATATATGTAAAGACTTTTCCATCTTACTGCATATCATTTTCCCTTTACTGCATAAATAATTAAAGAGATAATACGTTCACAAATAAGACAGTCACAAGAAGCCACTCACAAATAACGGTATTATAGTCAAATTGGCTTGCAAATACATACATACATATACAGTAAAAATATAACCGTTTTTTTGGCAGACAGGAAATAAATCATAGCACTCAGTACTAACTGAACCACACTCATAATTTCATCACATGTAAAAAGTTTTATCGCCCAACGAAGTGGGCACGGGTCAGCTAGTATGATGATAAAACGTTCATCCTCGGTGTCAGCAACCATATATAAGTATGAGCATTTCCTCAACATCTTAATTTTGACTTTTTTTTTGCAGAGCTATATTTTGGGGAGCTAATGGGCCCTGTTGCAGTTTGGCCGGTAAGACCTAGTTGTATATGGTCGGTCAAACGAACGGGTCAACACCCATCCGGCAGCCTCCACGCAGAAGGGTGAGCCAGGGTAGGACGCTGGCCTACGGACCAGTCTTCCATAGAAGACAACCTTCGGGCGCTCCGGTTTGCGCACCGCGAGGCATCAGCCAATCGATTGTCCACTCCGACTAACAGCAGGGGGAGTATGGGAACAGTTAGGTTTCCTATAAAGCAGGGGTTGTTAACCTTATGGTAACTTGTCTTGAAACGACAATTCGGCTCCCCGATCCCGGATGAATAAGCCGGGCATAGGATACCGTGGTCCGCGATAGATTCGGTGTATACCGTATCATCGCTTTATAAGAGAGAGGACCGTGCAATCGACCTCGATCCTGTATTCAGTCAGGAGGGAGGAGATATCCTGAAGGTTAATTCCAGACGGAGATATCCTACTAAACTGGCAGTCAGGGGCGAGGCTTCCTGCTGATTACCTTTCCCAGTGCCTCGCCGTAAGGCGTTGACCTCTGACGGGCAGGTGGCGTAACTAGACTGTGGGTTGTTTTTCGTCCCAAGTCTTCTGCACTCACCTCACGGGAGACAGAACGATCTAATATCGTTAAAACTTCCTAAGGTGACGGGTTCGCCCGATGTAGTTGACAGCTTTAGTTGTATTTTTTGCACAATCGAGTAGCATTAATTGTGGTTTACTTAGGAGTATAGCCACAATGCAATTTGCAATTTAGTAATAATTTTTATTTATTTATTTATCTTATCTTATTTTTTATCAAAATAGTTGATCCTACCCGGATATGAATATAAACCAGAATTACAAAAATAATCAAAATGACTACCCGAATACTGTACATAAATTCCTTCTTTATTAGGTATATAAACAAGAACGCAGATTTTCTACGTCGTATATAATAAACAAACAATTTCACAAAACTATCAAATGTACTATCGTGCTATCGTACCACAAACAAATTACAAACAGTAATGAAATTATATTTAAAAAAAACAAATGTTGACAAATTAGTAATGACAATAATAGTCAATCGCCAATAGGCTGAATAAAAATCCTAATTACCTAATAGTCAATAATAGAAACAAAAAGAAATAAAGAATAAAGATAGTCAAATAATGGGCTCGATTGCGTTTCTTCGTGAACTAAAATCGGAAATTAGTCCGTGTGAACGAGACAGGGCAATACGCTAGACCGAAATGTGAGATGACCGGTTGTCACTTTTCGCATTAAAACTGCCCGCCAAGGTCAAATCTTACGCCGCACGAAATATGCTCGAATTTATTGGGACGAGTATACGTTCGACAGGTAGTATTTATCGACGATCGTTCGTTTCATATCCCGCTCTAACGTATCGCTCTGTCTCGTTCGCTTGGACTAATTTTAGTTTTAGTTCACGAAGAAACGCAATCGGGCCCATTGTCGAAAACTGTCTAATTATTTAAAATGGCTATTTTAACAGTACCAATTCGGATCGCGATTAATGATTCATATCAAAAATATATGTAATGTAATGAAAGATACATTTAAAAAAATCGGTTGTGTCACCCCAAGACTTTCCTGACTAGTATCCGGGGAGGTGCGAAAAAACGAACGATGTAATCAAGGTTCCCCAAATTTGTATGGCAGGTACCCCAAACGTTGGTCGTAAGTACCCCAAAAACTAATAGGTTCTTCCGATGGTTAACAGAAGCTTCTATGCCAAATTTTTACTTAGACAGATTAAGCGTCTGGGCGCTATCGCGGAAACAATTTTTTCGCCGGGAACCCCAAATTTGTATGGGAGGTACCACAACCGTAGGGCGTAGGGACTCCAAAAACTAATGGGTTCCTCCGACGGTTAACAGAAGCTTATATACCAAATTTCAGCTCAATCCGATTAAGCGTCTGGGCGCTATCGTGGAAGAATACATACATACAGACATACAGACATACAGACATACAGACATACATACAGACAGAGATCGGTCTGGAAATAGTCTCAATCGTCTCAGGGAGTCTCAAAATATATATTCCCATCGTCATCTCAAAATTTTTTTTTAGCGCGATCACAATACTTTCCTTTCCGATAGGTCGTCAGGAAAGTAAAAATACAATACCTTTTTTCTTGATTTATTGTTTTCATATTCCCGTATACTCTTTATGTATACTCTTTTTCTCTTTTATATTCTTGATCAAATCAGTGTATTCCTCTATGTATTATAAAATTTATTATCATTTTTGTCGTCATGCATCTTTGTTTGTAAAGATATTATACCTGGATATTACAATCTACATAATATTCCTACATTTTTATTAATTAAATTGATCGGCATTTGATGTATGCGTATAGTTTCGCGGAGTATTCTAGTATCCAAGGAATCACCAAGACTTCTGAAATATACTATACTATGAAGAGCCAAAATGAGAGATGTCGTTGAGGAGTCTCAAAGACATCCAAACTTTAAAATGGAAAACTATCTCTGTTATTTGTAAATTCACTTAATTTACAACTACGTTACTTTCGCATTATGATAGCTTTCGACTAGCTTGGGTATACGCTACCGCTCAAAACCATTTGGGAGCCCACTCTTTATGTACTGTTTATATAAAATGTATTTAGAAAATCCGATTCTGGAGTACATTTGAGTAATTCACCGAAGTGCATTTATATCGTTCATAAATCAAACTTGTTTAAGCGCCTATCATCTAGTAAAACATAATGCCTATTATAAATGTATCGTATATTAATGAAAGTTCTAGTATAAGAGGGTGATTTTAAAACCTGGGAAGGATTTATTCATTTTATTCTAGGTAACCATATATATATATATATATATATATATATATATATATATATATATATATATATATATATATATATATATATATATATATATATATATATATATATATATATATATATATATATATATATATATATATATATATATATATATATATATATATATATATATATATATATATATATATATATATATATATATATATATATATATATAAGCTTATTTAGATGAACAATGCCTAAATAAGCTGCAAATAAAAAAAATAATTATGGCTACTTACAATAAAATTAATAAATTTTTATCAGAATTCTTAAATGGCACTATTATTTCTGCAATTTGAGTAATTCCCCGAAATGCATATATACATATATATATATATATATATATATATATATATATATATATATATATATATATATATATATATATATATATATATATATATATATATATATATATATATATATATGTACATACCACTCATACATCGAAGTTGTTTAAGCACCGATTATCTAGTACGGTATAAGGCGCTTAAACAAGTTCAGTTTATGAGCGATATATTTGCACTTCGGGAAAGTGATCAAATTTGTTTAAAACCAGGATTTTCTAAATACACTTTTATGTAATCAGTACATATAATCAGTATCTTAAAGAGTCAGTCATGAGAAAGAAACTCACGACATATAATCTTCTCTGTCCCTATAAAATGAAACGAAAATTACATTTCTAAAGTAAGTTAACTATATTTTAGGAGAGTAGGTAAAATATGCGGGTTATAGATGCATACGTGCTTGTCGACTTGCCGCAAAAGTCGTTGGGTGACAAAACCGACATTTTTAATTTATTGTTTTATTTTCTGCTTGATTTAAATGTTACGTACATTCAATAAGACTTGACGTTATAAATGGAATGTATTATTAGTTTATCTTATTTTTACCGCAAAACATGTTATCCCATTAGGTTAAGGTTAGATGTAAGAAATTGCTTCAACGCAATAAGCTCGTCAATTTATTTCATCAAATTAAGTGTTTTGTTAATATTACTACTGTATTTAGGCTTTTTTATTTCGGTGGAGTTTTTATTATATAACATGGTCCACCAAGTAGAATAAGGGTAGATCGATAATGGTGCATTTGTCGATATAAAAGTGGACAGGAAACTCGACTTTATATTTACAGATGCCATAAAGAGTTTTATGATTATTGGAAGTCCTCTGAATATTATGGTGCGATTTATGATAAACTGCGAAGGGCACTTAATAAAGGCGCTTTGGCCTTTTTGTGTCAGACTATAAACTGTTATTACTGTCTGCCTCTGCTCGTATGAGTCCGCAGCATGCGCCTGGGGAACCCGCTTTATTAATATTTTCACCTCATACTTCATATATATATATATATATATATATATATATATATATATATATATATATATATATATATATATATATATATATATATATATATATATATATATATATATATATATATATATATATATATATATATATATATATATATATATATATATATATATATATATATATATATATATATATATATATATATATATATATATATATATATATATATATAAATCTAGGCTTATGCACCACCTGGAATCTGCGAACTTACTATCAAACAATCAATATGGCTTTAGACAAGGTCGGGGAGCAAACGAGGCCAAAGGTTCGGTTACAGAACTTATTGCCAAAAAACTTGACGAAAAGAAAAAAGTACTTGGTATTTTCCTCGACCTGTCTAAAGTCTTTGATACAGTCTCTCACACAATCCTAATAAGAAAGTTTCACCTTTTTGGTATTTCTGGTAAAGCTAATGAGTGGCTCGAAAGTTTTCTTACAAACAGGTCACAGATCACAGCGATAGGGGATCAGGAAAGTAATAAACATAATGTTTTATATGGGGTGCCGCAGGGCAGCGTATTGGGTCCTTTACTCTTTCTGATGTACGTCAACGATTTATGTGATATGACACTTGAAGGTAAAGGAGCCATAATCTCATTTGCAGATGATACCGCTGTCATAATTGAGGCAGATACTTGGGATGAAGCGTTTACAGACGCGCAATGCTCCCTGAACAGTATTAAAACATGGCTTGATCGACATTTATTGACACTCAATATCTCGAAGACGAAGTACTTAGCATCTTCACTCAGACCCAACCTAACCTCCAACGTATTACCCTTAAAAAATCACCAATTTAACTGCAATGTATCTTCAACCCAGAATAATTGCAAATGTGAGCATACAAAAATTGAAAAAAAAAATTAGATATTTAGGCATAGAAATAGATTCCAAACTAAATTGGGAATTCCAAATAAAATCGCTTACGGCGCGAACGAGGAAATTATTGTACGTGTTCCGCGAACTTAGGAATGTACTGAGTAAAGAAACACTGCGAATGGTGTATATGACTCTTGGTCAAAGTATATGGGTGCATGGAATTATAGCGTGGGGCTCATGTACAAAAACAACAATGGACCGACTATTAAAAGAACAAAAGTTACTAATAAGAGTCATAAACAAAAAGCCTCCTCGGTACAGTTCAAACCAGCTCTTTGCGGAGTTTAACGTTTTGGATATCTGCCAGCTATTTATTAAGCAGTGCCTTGTAAGCTTTCACAAAACTGAAGAGTACAGAGCAAGAAGTCAACAAATGTACTTAACGAGAAATGCTGGAAAGGAATTTTTCACAATTCCAAAGGTTAAAAGCACATTTGCCCGAAGACACTGTTTTTTTATCGCCCCGAAAGTTTATAACTCGCTATGTGAAACCACGAAAAACGTGAAAAATTATGTAACTTTTAAAGGTAAAGTAAAAAACTGGCTTCTAGATATTGGGCGTTCAAAAACTAAAGACCTTATTAATACTGTAGGGTGAATATTTTAAAAAATATGTATTTGTAAAATTGTGCAATATTACATATCATTTTCTTAAACATATATATTAGAATGTAGTGTTTATTCATATATTTGTATATATTATTACTTATTTTCCACTTAAATTTATTGTATATAATGTAAAGTTTACTTTATTTTTAGCCCTTAATTGCATACCTATATAATTATTTTTTCTACTTTAAATTTTACTTTAATTTGTGTAAACAACACATTTGTTAGATTTAGAAATATTTAAAATTGATCACCTTCGTCAGTTCGCGAGTTACAAAAATACAGTTGGTATAACACAGCACAGCCAGAGACAGACCTTCTAGGTCTAGTTGGTTGTGCGATTTCACCTCATTCGGATATGCTAGCATATTTATATGCATAGAGCTATGTTTTTCGCTATAATAATGTTTGTTCTTAATTATTCCTCATGTACAACAGTATGCATGTCCTTGTTTTTTTTTTGTTCTTGTACGTTATAAATAAATAAATAAATATATATATATATATATATATATATATATATATATATATATATATATATATATATATATATATATATATATATATATATATATATATATATATATATATATATATATATATATATATATATATATATATATATATATATATATATATATATATATATATATATATATATATATATATATATATATATATATATATATATATATATATAAATATATATATATATATATATATATATATATATATATATATAGAAATATTTGATAGTTTTGTGTATATATTCTTTTTAGAATTGATCAATAAGATGATTATAAAGTAAATAATTATAAAAGCCACTTACATCGTGACGAAGGATTCCCTTGATCGGATTCGGGAATGCTTTAGGTGTTAACGAGAATGATGAATGCCTCTCACTTGCGGAAAGAGGAGTAGGTTTAAGTTGGGCCCATTTTTCAACTAGTAAACGCTCACCCTTCATCCAATTATCTCAAAAATTAAGCTACAATCCTTCTTTATACGTAAACTCACTCAATTTCCTATTATTTCAGGGGAAATAACAAGACAAGACGAGCTACTTGACAGATGGAAGAATTTAAAATTTCGAATTTCGTTTTTTTATTTTCTAAAGGTGCGATATAAAGAAGCTGCGATCAATATTCAGCTGAAAACTTAAAACTAAAAGCGTGACATGCCCTCATATCAATGAAAGGAAGCAGTCAGCTCTTTCCTATTAGTTGGAAAGATTACCTTTAACCTAAATGGATTATTTACAATGAACGAAACATAAAATATGTAAAAATTCAATATTTTGAAATATTTGATAGTTTTGTGTATATATTCTTTTTAGAATTGATCAATAAGATGATTATAAAGTAAATAATTATAAAAGCCACTTACATCGTGACGAAGGATTCCCTTGATCGGATTCGGGAATGCTTTAGGTGTTAACGAGAATGATGAATGCCTCTCACTTGCGGAAAGAGGAGTAGGTTTAAGTTGGGCCCATTTTTCAACTAGTAAACGCTCACCCTTCAAGTAATAAGAATCCTTCGTCACGATGTAAGTGGCTTTTATAATTATTTACTTTATAATCATCTTATTGATCAATTCTAAAAAGAATATATACACAAAACTATCAAATATTTCAAAATATTGAATTTTTACATGTTTTATGTTTCGTTCATTGTAAATAATCCATTTAGGTTAAAGGTAATCTTTCCAACTAATAGGAAAGAGCTGACTGCTTCCTTTCATTGATATGAGGGCATGTCACGCTTTTAGTTTTAAGTTTTCAGCTGAATATTGATCGCAGCTTCTTTATATCGCACCTTTAGAAAATAAAAAAACGAAATTCGAAATTTTAAATTCTTCCATCTGTCAAGTAGCTCGTCTTGTCTTGTTATTTCCCCTGAAATAATAGGAAATTGAGTGAGTTTACGTATAAAGAAGGATTGTAGCTTAATTTTTGAGATAATTGGATGAAGGGTGAGCGTTTACTAGTTGAAAAATGGGCCCAACTTAAACCTACTCCTCTTTCCGCAAGTGAGAGGCATTCATCATTCTCGTTAACACCTAAAGCATTCCCGAATCCGATCAAGGGAATCCTTCGTCACGATGTAAGTGGCTTTTATAATTATTTACTTTATAATCATCTTATTGATCAATTCTAAAAAGAATATATACACAAAACTATCAAATATTTCAAAATATTGAATTTTTACATATTTTATGTTTCGTTCATTGTAAATAATCCATTTAGGTTAAAGGTAATCTTTCCAACTAATAGGAAAGAGCTGACTGCTTCCTTTCATTGATATGAGGGCATGTCACGCTTTTAGTTTTAAGTTTTCAGCTGAATATTGATCGCAGCTTCTTTATATCGCACCTTTAGAAAATAAAAAAACGAAATTCGAAATTTTAAATTCTTCCATCTGTCAAGTAGCTCGTCTTGTCTTGTTATTTCCCCTGAAATAATAGGAAATTGAGTGAGTTTACGTATAAAGAAGGATTGTAGCTTAATTTTTGAGATAATTGGATGAAGGGTGAGCGTTTACTAGTTGAAAAATGGGCCCAACTTAAACCTACTCCTCTTTCCGCAAGTGAGAGGCATTCATCATTCTCGTTAACACCTAAAGCATTCCCGAATCCGATCAAGGGAATCCTTCGTCACGATGTAAGTGGCTTTTATAATTATTTACTTTATAATCATCTTATTGATCAATTCTAAAAAGTATATATATATATATATATATATATATATATATATATATATATATATATATATATATATATATATATATATATATATATATATATATATATATATATATATATATATATATATATATATATATATATATATATATATATATATATATATATATATATATATATATATATATATATATATATTTTCAAATTGAAATTATGTTTATCACAAAATAAATGAAATGATAATATGCCCTTTCATTATTTTATCATTTCATTTATTTAGTGATAAACATAATTTCAATTTGAAATATATATATATATATATATATATATATATATATATATATATATATATATATATATATATATATATATATATATATATATATATATATATATATATATATATATATATATATATATATATATATATATATATACATATGCGGAAATAGAAGTAGGTTTAGTTGGGCCCATTTTACACGCTGGGCCCTAGTAACGCTCACCCTTCATCCAATTATCTCAAAAATTAAGCAACCATCCTTCTTTATACGTAAAATCACTTCATTTTCTATTATTTCAAGGGAAATAACAAGACGAGCTACTTGACAGATGGAAGAATTTAAAATTTCGAGTTTCGTTTTTTTATTTTCTAAAGGTGCGATATAAAGAAGCTCTGATCAATATTATTCAGCTAAAAAATTAAAACTAAAAGCGTGACATGCCCTCACATCAATGAAAGAAAGCAGTCAGCTCTTTCCTATTAGTTCGACAGTTTACCTTTAACCTAAATAGATTATTTACAATGAAGCAAACATAAAATATGTAAAAATAAATATTTTCAAATATTTCATAGTTTTGTGTTTTTCATTGTGATTTTTTCACGATTCACGATTCATTGTGATTTTTTCTTTGTTTTTGCTTTAATTTGTCTTTAATGAGGATATTTTATTTTGGTTTTCAATGGGATACGATTTGTTTTTGAGATGTGGATAAAGGGCGATCGTTCGCTAGCGATAAAGGGATCCCATTAAACCTACATTGCACTGTCGAAAGTGGTGCTCATCCAAACATACATCTCATTTAATAATAAGCATTTCAACTTAATAATAACACACACACACACACACACACAGACACACACACACACACATACATATATACATACATACAAACATTTGAGCAAATTTACTAAAACGACGAGGTGCCTCTTCTTATCGAACCTCTCACTAGGGTGTCGCCGATTCGTCTTGGGTTCACGGCGGGCTCTTCGCTTTTTAAGGCAGCCGACCAATCACGCCGCGCTCTCGCTCGCTGGGCCGCGTGGTGAAGGGCCTTTGTAATTGCGCAGTCTCCGTCTCGCCCAGCTTGACCTCTCATACATGTCACGCCGTCGCTTGTTTTCGTATTGTCTCTTTTTCGCCCGCCTTGACTCTTCGTACCTCGGCTCTCACATCTTTCTTAATTGCCGATTCAACAAGAATTGTCTTTAAATTTTGTTTAATTTAGTAGAATAACCGTTTTTAAACTTTTTTTTTTTCGTCAAGTTTTGTTTCTTTTTTCTATGCTTCATTGCGAAATTTCGTAATGGGCGGTTTTATTATCATACGAAAATCTCTTACAACCAACCCTAGTATGAAGTGTTTATGTGTACGTGCATACATTTTTGTATGTGTGTCTTGTTATTGCATTCAATGGACAGAATAGTTTTTTTAATTAACCGACTTGTTGTTAGTTACGTTTGTTACGCCAGAACTGCGTCATTTATGAACCGCTTAAAAAAATTATTTTTGTATTTGGAAGCGTACACTTCCAGATTGGTATCATATTTATTTTGTATATTCATTCGAAATTTCTAAATTTGGTATATCCATTCAATTCTATCTATATATATATTCAATTAC
This sequence comes from Micropterix aruncella, assembly GCA_944548615.1. NCBI lineage: Eukaryota > Metazoa > Arthropoda > Insecta > Lepidoptera > Micropterigidae > Micropterix > Micropterix aruncella. The sequence continues at coordinate 19,977,083 of OX155967.1, read as the reverse complement.
GACAGCCCGTTCTAAGTTTCACCAAGTCAGGACTGCGGCACCCATGGTTGGCTTACAACGAGGGAACTTCACAACGGTCAATAGCAGAGAATCGAAATTTTGTATATGCATTAAATTATGATAGCACGTTCTATGTTTCATGACATGGCTGTTTTAGTCATTAAAAAATTTGAAGTCGGTTTTTTTTGTTAAAATTTTGTACTATTATTTTTAATTTGAAAAAAAATGTGCTGATATATTTAAAAAAAGTTAAGTTTTTAAACACACTCGTGTACCTAATTGTTTTTTAATTTCCCTAAGAATATTTCACAATAAAAATGAATTAACAATTTAGTTGTGCATGTAGATTTATTTATTGCTTATTTATCTAAAGCACATAATATATAAATAGGCACATACTTTGTTTTTCTTCCTATAACCTTCATTTACTGTACGATCTATCAAAATTTTTTTTTTCGGACGAGTAAGTTATGAGCTAAACAATCTTGTTTAGGGACCTCCGCCCTCAGGCTCTCTATAAATACGTCTTGAAAAGGGAAACGAGGACTTGCTTGAAACGAATGTACGCTTGGAACATCCTCTATTATGTCAATATACATAATATTTCCTTCGTCTTTTCAAGCCATCCACCCTTTTTGCCGGTCTCGTACGAAAAATAGATTGTCTCTTCCAGAGGACGGCAAAAATATATATTTTTAGATTATCTTAAGCCGGCTATTTTATGCTGTTATTACCTAACATAAAACGCAACAATTTAGGGCTTCTTACCAAAGCGTACAAACGTAATAGAATACAATTTCAATTAACTCCAGTAGGTAAGCATTCCTCTATTTGGATGCGTCATTTTGTCCAGCATTCTCAGTAATGTAATTAATTACGGAAAATTAATCATTTAAGTAATCTATAGTCGGTATGGCAAAAATCCATTATTAAAAAATAATGTAATATGTAATAGTTACTTAATTTATAATATTACTAGATTTGGAGTTTTATTTTTAATCTCCTAAAGTTGGTTTAACGACAGGCAATTCCGGCCCGTCAAACCTGGCTACAGCTCGTGAAGGGAACATTGGTTCCAAAATGGCGCGAGCAGCACTACTGACTCGCGCTGGGCGACAGAGAACTCGCTAAAAGCCAAGTGATCCGCGTAGTTTTGTGCACTAAAAGTGCGGCGTTTTGAAGTTATGTGAACGAGGTCTTATTTTTTGGTAAGCGTTTAATTCTTTTAGGGTCAATTAGCTAAACGAGTTTGTAAAAGTAATGGTGGTTTTTTCTTTTTGTCACAGCGTGGTTTTAGCAGTGTCGCCTTTTATTTCCTAATGTAACAAACCCTCACGAATCGGCCAACCATGCTCGGATTATTTCTCGCCTGGATATTTAATTGAATTGGAAAACGTACCACATGTCATACATGTCTGAAGTCTGTACCACATGTCTGAAGAGGAGATATACGGAAGGAATCACAGCTAAATAAAGGACCTTTGCTTTTATAACTCATAAATTTGTAGTTTTATTTTAAATTTGCGAAGGTTTTTTCTCCGTTTTGCCAAATTTATGGCCAAACAAAATTCTGCTGCTGCTCTAACCATGTTTGTTTAAGGCATCAAATTATAGTTTATCGCAGAAAGGGCACATCGGTGCCCATATGTGCCCTTTCTGCAAAAAAGTATATGGCAACCACGTCAGTTATCATGACTGTCACTTTGACGTGTAATTTGACGTATATCTTTCATTCCCACAAGTGAGCATTTCGCTGCGTGTTTTTCATTAAATCTTTGTCGATATTTGCCACAATGAGCGATGAATCAGTGCCAAAACGAAAGAAAGGAGTGCGCAACGATGTCAAGTATAAGAGGAAGTTGTGAAAATTGCCAAAGTTCGTGGAGACGAACATATTAACTGGAAAGGCCGACTGGTCGCAGCAAGGAATGATCCAGACACCATTGACCGAACCTGGTAAGATATATATATTTTTACAAATCACAGGCAGTGAAATTGTTCAGTAACGAAATTAGACAAGTTGTTCAAACTCCTTTTATTTGTTTCAGCTGCAACAAAAACTGCTTGCAAGAAATAACACCTCCAGAGCTACTAGATGATATTCTTCTGGCCTTCTATGAGATGAATACCAAAAACGAGCAAGATATACAACTTCAACGACTCATGGAGATATTTCAAGTCCATCGAATACAAGGAAATTCAGGAGTAGCAGCGCAGAGGAAAAAACCAAAGACGAAAACCCTCAAATATTACATACTTGTGAGCAGAACCAGGATATGTGTCTGCAAGACAGCGTTCATGAACGCACATAAAGTCACCAGCAAAAGAATCCGACGAATTGCAAACCTGCTAGAGTTGGATATTCAACCTAAAGACCTGCGAGGTAAAAATACAAGTGCGAACATAATTTCAGCGGCCGTATGTAGTCAGATTCACAGCCACATCGATTTTTTTCCTACAAAGGAAGCTCACTACACTTCCAGATCTGTAACCTACTTAAGTGCTGAGTTATCTGTAAGAAAAATGCACAAATTATTCTTGCTAAAACATCCTGAATTGACAGGTGCAGTAAAATACCAGTTTTACTGGAATTACATCAGACTGAACTTCAGCTTGACCTTTGGTCGACCTGTCGTAGACTCCTGCTCAGAATGTGAAACATTGAAAGTCAGAATTAAAAGCAATACGCTTAATGACATTGCTAAAAGAGTGGCCATAGCTGAACTAATGGTTCATAAGAAGCGGAGCAAAAACTTCTATCTTCAGCTACAAAGTAAGAAATTAGCAACTGATAATCCGAAAATTCTTGCACTATGCTTTGATTTCATGGCTGTTATTGATCTGCTCAGAATATCCTTACAATACTTTCGCCAACTATCTGTCAATAAATAGGATAGAAAACGAATTTACCGCGTGAAATTTGTAGGACCCGACGTTTCGGTGACGTTGCAGCCGCCGTTGTCTAGGGTAGACTAAAGAGCTGTCAGTCCGTTGTTTTGCGGGTAGGCCGCAAACCGCTGCCGCCACTGCGTAGGTTATAACGGTGGTGGGGGGCCGGGCTCGGAGCGCGGGAATTTTTAAATTCCGTCTTGCACACAACACTCACTGTATCCTGTTTTACGTCTTTGCGTTCGGCGTTCGGCGGCGGGAACATTTTAAGAAGAGGGTTCCACGTAGAAGAGAGTTTGTAGCCGTCATCTCTATTGAAGTTCGGAGTTCTTCTTATTTCAATGGCTTCCCGGATCATGCGAGGAAAGTAGAATTGTTCCTTGGATAGAACAATGGGATTTTGAAACTGCATCCAGTGGTTACTTCCGCTATCCAATATATGTTCGCAGATCGCCGATTTTTCTCGCTGAACGTTTTTAACAGCTTTGATGTGTTCTGTCAGTCGCGTGGCTATGGGCCGTTTCGTTTGTCCAACGTAGGCTAGACCGCAGCTGCATTCGACTTTATACACACCCGGGGTTTGCAGTGGTATTACATCCTTTACAGGCCTCAAAAATCGAGCTATATTTTGGGTCGGTTTGAAGATCGTTTTTATATCGAATCTGTTTAGCATCTTACTTATTCGATCAGTCACGCCCTTGACGTATGGTAAGAATGCTCTTGATCTGCTCGGTTTTTGAGTTTCGTCCGTATTAGATCGTGTGCGTGTCTCGTGATATTTTCCGTATCCATTTTTCCTAAGGACATCATTGACATGTTCCATCTCCTTCGGAAAATGCTCAGTGTCGCATAGATCGCGTGCTCGATTCACGAGCGACGTTTGCACTGAACGTAGATGGTAGGGATGATGGTGTGAGCTTGCATGCAAATATCTGTCCGTATGTGTGGGCTTCCGATATACCGTATGTCCGAGAGTATTGTCACTTCTCCTCGTCACTTTGACATCCAAAAATGGTAAGGAGCCGTCCTTCTCTACTTCATAGGTGAAACTGATTTTTGGGTGTATGGAGTTTAGATGACCCAGGAATTCTTTCACCGTTTGAATGTTGCCTTTCAGGATGCAGAAGGTATCATCCACGTAGCGAAGCCAGAGAATGGGTTTAATTTTGGAGGTTTTTATGGCTAATTCCTCAAAATATTCCATATATAGGTCACTAACTATCGGCGATACGGGGCATCCCATTGCTACTCCGTCGATTTGTTTGTAATAATCGCCGTTCCATAGAAAGTAGCAGGATGTCAGGCAATGTTGAAGCATGTCGGCGTAGCTAATAGGGAGGTCCTCAGACCTTAGTTTATCTCTCACCACCGTAAGACACTCCGAAATGGGCAAATTCGTAAATAAAGATTCGACGTCAAAGCTCACCATTATTTCGTCTTCGGCCAGTTTTAAGCTTCTAATAATGCTTACGAAATGTCGCGAGTCTTTCACGTAAGACGTCGTTTTGCCCGTAAGCGGTTGGACGATCGATCGTAAGCGGACGAAAAACGATCTTCAAACCGACCCAAAATATAGCTCGATTTTTGAGGCCTGTAAAGGATGTAATACCACTGCAAACCCCGGGTGTGTATAAAGTCGAATGCAGCTGCGGTCTAGCCTACGTTGGACAAACGAAACGGCCCATAGCCACGCGACTGACAGAACACATCAAAGCTGTTAAAAACGTTCAGCGAGAAAAATCGGCGATCTGCGAACATATATTGGATAGCGGAAGTAACCACTGGATGCAGTTTCAAAATCCCATTGTTCTATCCAAGGAACAATTCTACTTTCCTCGCATGATCCGGGAAGCCATTGAAATAAGAAGAACTCCGAACTTCAATAGAGATGACGGCTACAAACTCTCTTCTACGTGGAACCCTCTTCTTAAAATGTTCCCGCCGCCGAACGCCGAACGCAAAGACGTAAAACAGGATACAGTGAGTGTTGTGTGCAAGACGGATTTTAAAAATTCCCGCGCTCCGAGCCCGGCCCCCCACCACCGTTATAACCTACGCAGTGGCGGCAGCGGTTTGCGGCCTACCCGCAAAACAACGGACTGACAGCTCTTTAGTCTACCCTAGACAACGGCGGCTGCAACGTCACCGAAACGTCGGGTCCTACAAATTTCACGCGGTAAATTCGTTTTCTATCCTATTTATAATGTCAAACAACCGCGATAGTCTTCGATTTTATATCTGTCAATACATTTGGAATCTAAGACATAAAAACTGACAAAATGATATCGTACGTTTATCATGAAGGGCTCGCCCGTAAAACTCCAGATGATGTCTGTTCATTCCTTCTGCACTACTTAAATACATTCGTTAATGGTGAATACGATGAGCTGCACTTATTCTGTGATAACTGTGAAGGGCAGAACAAGAATCATGCCATCGTTCGAATGTTAATGGCCCTCACCGAACTACGAAAATTTAAAAAAATTAAATTGCACTATCCTATTCGCGGATATTCGTTCTTGCCATGCGACAGAAACTTCAGATTAATTAAGCGAAAGTTGAAGCAGTATGAGAGACTGTACACAGTAGAAGAGTATACTAATAAAGTAATAATACAAGCCTCTGAAATTCAACATAAATTTTCTGTTTATAATGTAGACAGCAGCGTGGTTTTTGACTTCCAAAACTGGTTTCCAACATATTATTTCAGAAAAAAACTCTCTGACGAAAGGGGTCAAAATAACCGAAGACAAAAGTTTCTGATATCACAGTATTATTACTTTGAATTTGAAGCTGAAACTCCCAGCAGCGTTCTGGTTAAAGACTTCATCGGAGGCTTCTTGGAGTTCAATTTCAGACTGCGGAAACCAAATGTTACGGATGTCGTAGTGCTGCCTAATCAACGCATGTACAGCGAGAGGATACCCATTCTTGAAAAAAAGATGCAGGACCTTAAGAATTTAGTTAGGTACGTAGCTCCTGAAGCTTTGCCGTTTTGGGATCAGATTTATGCATGGCCAACAGAAAATGTATCGGCTAGGGCAGAAAGAGTTAATTTCTAATGTTGATTTGTACAAGTATATAAAAATATAGGTATCTGAAAAACAAAAAAAAATGTTTTATTAATAATTTCATTGAATATATTTCCGTTTTTCCCTTCCAAATTTCCAAATGGTATTCAAAATACAATTAATTGCAGAAAGGGCACATTTTATTAAATTTAAAAAGTATATAACTCCATGTCTGAATCATAATTCATATTGCTATGCATATCACAATATTTTATTATTTAAAAGCAAACTATGTATTTTTTTTCATATTTTTTGTAATTGAAATATTGAAGTTATTAAGTTTTTTTGCTCTCCTGTAAAAATTATAAATGTGCTGATGTGCCCTTTCTGCAATTAGTGATTCATATAGTGTTGATCGTTTCGGGGGGAGGGAAGGGTCAAAATTGGTATTTTCATTTTAATCTCAAAAAAGATATTGGCGCGTTCATAATACTTTCCCTAACCGTTGGTTAACCGGGAGAGTAAAATGGTTAGGGAAGCTGTTAATAAAGTACGGAACCCATAGCGCGCTAGATTTGGATTATCGGTGCAATATCGTGCATCTAAGTAGTTATCTGCAGCGAAATTGTGAATTTTAGCCGTTATTAATATACATAGTGGAAATGGTACGAGGACAGGAATGTGGTGATTCATCTGGTCGTGTGCTGCAGCTGGCTCGTGAGAAGTTCGCGCCGGAGAGAGTGGCCCGTCGTCGGATACCGATTTAGCACGCTAGATGGGCCAAGTTCGTGTTTGACAAGACATGACGCCCCGTCGACCTACATATTGGCGGCCCATTCAACGTGACAACCCAGACACGTGTCTTCGCGACGAATGCTCACCCAATGCTTACTTTAAAATCATTCGTTAGGTAAGGATTTAGCCTTGTGCTGTAATTGTCCAGTCATATTAGGGTCCAATCATATATAGTGCACCTTGGGTAACAGTCCAGTCATATTAGGGGTTTCACCTCAAAATGAGAGGAAAGAAGCTGGAAACTCGTGTACACCTTCATTTTGGCGTTCTAAAAGTTGTCTCAAAAATCTCATCTGCGTCGTTATTCAAGTAATTCAAGGTCAAAATTCCCAAAAATCGGATTTTCGCGATTATTTATTTTTCTATAGCTCCACTGATGTTATCATTTAAAGTAAAACGTAGAAAATAAAATTTGCGACAAGTTTTGTCCCAAACCTTTTTCCACGCGCACAACCGTTTTTGAGGTAGAGCTCAGTCATATATACGCATGGTAAAATTGATTTATTTATTTATTTATTAGTTTCAAATAGTATTCAAGAGCATTACAGATGAATCCAATTCGCCCTTGAATATTAAAGCTAGAGTGTAAGTCTAAAAATAAATTACTTATATAACTAAATTAATGCTAACATTGAACAAGGAAAAAATATAAAACTAAATAAAATACAGATTATGATTAATATTAGATAGCAGGGAGTTGCCTTTTAAGCTGCCAAAGGGATATACAAAAGATATCTATTTCTGTGGGTAAGGAATTAAGAAGAGCTCTAACCCTTCCCACTGGCCTATCTACAAAAATATTTGTACGGTGGTACGGCACATTAAACAATAGATGCGATCTCCTTACTGTGTAATTTACCGATACGTACAATTCAAACTTACGTAGTATCTCTGGCAAATAAATACATAGTTCCTTGAATTAATTTATATGCAAATATAATTAGTGAAATATATCGACGCGTTTCAGACTGTTGTATCCTAGCACAAAATCGGACGGAAATAAGTACTTATAAATATTGTATTTTCTGTAATAAATATATCTTAAAATTTTTCTTTGAATACGCTCTACCATCTGAATGTATATCATGCTTATATATTCGGTCATGATATACGCTTAGTATATCATGCCCTCGCTGATGCAGTACTGAGCTATGCTCTCACTTCATTTGGTCGTACCTTTCGCACATATATAGATAAAATATTTAATTTGCAACGTAGAATAATAAAACTTTTAGTAAATAAAAATGTGTTAACACAATGTAAAAAGAACTATAACTTGTTGTTTAAGCGATGCGATATATTACCTATACAAGAAAACATTACATACTTACTAGCAATGGAGCACTTTAGAATTCAGAATTTAAAATACCAATACAGTACAATAGGAATGTTAGAGAAAAAGTCCGTAAAAGATTTGAAGAACCAAGAGCGAACAACTACTATGGTGAAAGGACGTTAAAGTACCTCATTCCAAGAATCTTTAATACTATTGTATTTGAGGAAGACTGTGTAAGCGTGAGCAACAGATATTTAAAAAGAGATTAAAAAGCTACCTGTTGGACGTTTATAGTGAAATTAGTGGTCATAAGTAAATTTGTTATAAGTTTCTATAATTTAAGCTTGTAGTAATACTGGCCTAATTTAAGACTGTAGTAAGACCAGTAGTAATATTGCTGTGCATTGTTTTTTATATTATTAATGTCTTTTTGTGTAAAAAATTAAAAAAAAATAATTGTTTTCACTTGTACACCAGATGACCGAGTTATATTCAAGTATTCTACGGACTACACAATTATGTGAATATTCGTGAATAATACTATGTATGGCTGATCACTGCGCGCTCTTCGCCCTCTATCTCAAAAACGCGCGGTCGAGCGCATGAAATAACGTTTGGAACAAAATTTGACGCAAATTTTGTGCTCTACAATTTTCATCACAGATGCTAACATTATTGGAGCTATAGAAACATAGATAATCGCGAAAAAACGATTTTTGTGACATTTGACCTTGAATAACTTACCGTGCAGACACGAGGTTGTATGAGACTTTGAGACAATTTTTAGTACGCCAAAATGAAGGTGTATACGAATTTTCAGCTAATTATCTTTCATTCCGTGGTTGACCCCTTCCTTTACTTACGTGACTGCACTATAAGCGCTGGGCTGTAATTGTACCTACCTACTGGCCGTAAGTATGACTAGATTGAAAAAAAATAAATTTCTTTTTATTTTCCCTTCAGAGGGAAAGTATTGTAGACGCACTTCTGTGTGTCTGTGTGTATTTCTCCGGGAGCTATTGTAGACGTTGGTCACACTCACGGCTCAACACCCATCTGGCGGTCTCCACGCATGAAGTGCGAGCCCGGGTAGGACTCTGGCCTTAGGGCTAGTTTTCCCTAGGAGTCAATCTTCTTGCGCTCCTGGACGGTCTGCGTACCGTGCGGCGTAAGCAAATCGATTGTGCATTCTGACTAACAGTCGGGGGAGTCTGGAAGCAGTACTGTTTCCTATAGAGCGGGGGTGGTTGCGGACCTTACGGCGACTGCTCTTGAAACGACCATCGGCTACCCGAGCCGGCAATGGATGCCGTGGTACGCGATAGATTCGGTATACACCGTTTCACCGTTTCGTAAGGGAGAGGACTGCGCAAGCAACCTCGAACTCGTAACCAATCGAGAGACTGGAGTAATCTGATCCCAATTGGAAGTAAGGGCGTGAGAGTAAGCCTGCTTGGTAACACTCCTGGCTATCTCGCGGTTAATAAGGCGTTGGCCTCTTACGGGTTTGTGGCTGAGCTAGACGGTGGACTGTTTTGTCCAAGTCTTCTGCGCTCACTCCAGGGAGATAGAACGATTAATCGTTGTAACTTCCTGAGGTAACGGGATCGCCAGACACGGCCATCCAGGTTGCATATTTTTAAAGAGACGTGTTCTACCCCGTCCCGGACAAGTTAACAAACAAACAAACGGACAACAGCAGAGACGCGAAATTTTGTATACGCATTCAATTATGATAGCCTGTTCTAAGTTCCACCATGACATGGCTACGGCACCGGGTGAACAGCTGGGCAAAAGATGCCGTAGTCCGCGACCGTTTTTACTATTAACTTATTAGGTTATGAATTACGCGTTTAAAGAAAACATTTGGCCATTGGGCAGTTGTGTATCTGTGCAACTGGCTAATTATCCTGGGAACCTGGAAACGTATGTTTCCTAAAGCAATTATTATTTCTCCAATGTTACGAACGTGTTGGCCATTTCAGGATGCTATAACGACTTTTGTCTTTTCGTCAAATTAAAATGAGTTGCAAAAACTAAGACGATATAATTTTAATTTCCTGTTTAAGGATAGTATTGTGGACGCACTTCTGTGTGTCTGGCTGTGTATATTCTCCAATGATATCGCCGAAACGCTTCATCCGATTGAGCTGAAATTTGGCATGCGGGCATCATTTGGTCATGGTATGAGCTGAAAAGATTGCGGTTGAAATCCATCCACCTAGGATAGGCTCCCGACGAGGGGACTCCTCAACGGTCAACAGCAGAGACCCAAAATTTTGTATACGCATTCAATTATGATAGCCCGTTCTAAGTTTCACCATGACATCCTCCATGGCTAAGGCACCCAGGGTTGGCACCCGACGAGGGGACTTCCTCAACGGTTAACAACACATACAAACGAAATGTATACGCATTCAATTATGGTATGTAGCCCGTTCTTTCTTATTTTTAGATCATTTTTTAAAAAGCTGTTCACGAGTATCCTTGCCATGACGCAACATTGTTCAAAGTCCGGCCTATAGGCAAAGATAAATTTTATAAATAAAGGACGCACTGTAAATAAAGGACGTACCTGCGAAATTTCTACCTGAAAAGGGGGTTTTCAGGGTTAATCGTTAGCCACAAATCGTTGTTTCAATTATTATGCGGTCACTCACACCCCGCGTCGATTTCATTTTAATTTCACACTAAAGCTGCGTATTCATTGCGCAACATTCATTAAGCAACTTTATTGCACAACAGTGTTTCTGTGATATTACAGATTACGTTTCGCATCATGTTGCACGTCATTTACCTGCGTTCGTTGGCCAGCCGGGACCAAAGCGAAACAATCAGTTTCGCAACAATTGCTTACCGGTGTAGAAGTTGTTAAAGAACGACCTAATATATCGTTGGAAAATACATGTGGAAAACGTGAATTTGGATTTTATTGTTTCCGTCGTATTTATTTTACAGTTGATTCCGAGTAAGATATCTTGGCATTTCGAAGTATAGCAGCGTCTGGGCGAAGTCATCATTCTGCCACATTTTAAAATACAGATCAATACCGAAATAAATACATTGTAGTAGTAGTAGTAATAAACGGAGTGGGGGGGTTGTTTCCAGCCCTTGATGTCACCTAGATCTATAAGATCTTTTGTAACTACCCACTATGTGGTTAGGTCAGTGGTCAGCTAGTAGCCCAGTTCTTCTTACCTGTCCAAGTAGATCACTGATCTTCAAGTTGGCCAGATCGCTAGGTTCGAGAAAGGCTCGTCCCAGTAAACTGTGTCTTTTAGCGGCGAGGCCTGGGCAGCGACAACGATGTTTTCTACTCTTTAATGTGAATGTTTACAATGGGCGGGTTTATTGACATATGACAATCTCTTACAACCAACCCTACTATGAAATGCTTATATATATGTGTGCATGTAACATGTGTGTAAGTGTGTATCTTGTTATTGCATTTCATCGACAGAGTTGAAAGTGCAATTCCGTTAATTTGATCCCAACGGAAAATGGAGACCCAGCCGGGAATCGAAATCAGAACCTTACAATGTAAGATCAGGCGACCTAACCACTACGCCACCGGACCGTGTGAATGCTGTCTTCAGGTTCTTCGCCACATATTCGGCAGTCCTTGCTCTCGGTCAAGCCAAGGTTGAATAGATGTGCTCTAAGAGTCGTGTGTCCTGTGAGGAGACCGATAGTGGTTCTAAGGTTCATCTTGCTCATGTCAAGTAGGGCCTTGGTTTTCTTTTGTAGTGGTTGCTCAATCATGGCTTTTGCCTAGCGACATCCCTGGCTCTGTTTCCAGGATGCCCGATGTTCCTGCTCCAAGCAGTCCCTGATGATTTTCTTACCTGTAGCGAATGGGACCCCTGCAACTGGCTCCACCGGGCATTCCAGTGTGCCCAGTTTTGCTAGTCTGTCAGCCTCTTCTTTGCCAGGTATGCCTTGATGACGCGGTATCCATATTAGCGTGATTTTATTGGTTTTTCCCAATTTGTTGAGCTCTTGCATGCAGTCCCAGACCACAAAATATTCTGTGGTGGCTTTAGCGAGAGAGCCAAATAAATAAATTGGATTATCAATAAAATAACTACATTTATTGGACAGATCGCAAAACAACCCAAAGTAAAAAAAAAGTAATTTTATTTTAATTTAGGCTGGAAGGCATTTTTACGGATTTTTCTCAAGATCTTACAGAATTTCTTTACAATTGAAGCTTTTATAATTTGTTTTTCGACATTCTATTGAAATATTTTCATACCGAGAGCCTAGCAATCAAAATCACAAAAAAAAATCTAGCTAATATGTTGTTCCTATTCGAATAAAGAATTAAAAATATCCATCGTACGAATCGTGAGTTGAAAAAAGCACTTTTAGTTTCCAGATTTTTTTTATTTTTCAGGAAATTTTACCAATTGTTCTCTTTGTTAGGACTTTATTTGGACTATTACGAACATTTAAAATAAAGCCAAATCGGTTTAGCCGTTCAACTTAATATCTTATTGCCAATGGACACCATTTATTTTTTATTTATTTACATATAAAAATGACCAGGATAATAAAACCATCTGACTTAGTTTGAAAATATTCATATCATATTTCGGTCTAACGCATCGGCCTGTCTCGCTCCCATGAACTAATTTCGATATTAGTTCACGAAGAAATGCAATCAAGTTCAGTGTTATTGTTGTCTAATTTGTAAAGTCATGCCATGTCATCTTGTGGTAAGCTTTTCGTTGGAGCTGGGAAATTTGCCATGGAATTTAGCTCTATCGCTGTAATTACAAAATTGTATACGTTAGGGTACGACCTAAAGCTCAGGCATTTTAGGAATTTGTTTTTGGCTGGCTCCATTCTATCAATATGGACACCATACCTAGGACTCGATAATTGAGAGAAACACTCAAGATGATGTTTTAAATTAGATAAGAAAACCTAACATGGCAAAAGAATTCGGGGTGAGATGGTATCAGTGACAACAAACCGCAATTTTTCAAGTAGAGTTACTTTAACGTCCCTAGTTAAAGTTTGTAATAGAATTGGACTATTGCATAATAAGTCCTCAGCATTCTTAACAAGAGGCTGGAGTGTCTCATAAACCCACAAATCTCGATTGAGCAAGCCGGTTTCGTAAGAGGACGAGGCACGCGTGAGCAAATCTTCAACATTCGCCAACTTATAGAGAAATGCAGGGAGTTTAATATTCCAATGGCTCTCTGTTTCATCGACTATGCCAAAGCTTTTGATTGCGTGGACTGGGGGAAGATGTTTGAGGTTATGCGCGATATGGGGATCCCAAACCACCTTATATTCCTCATACAGAGTCTGTACATGGAAGGCGCTTCGAGAGTAAAATTGGACGATGAGCTTTCGAAGTCCTTCAAAACAGAGAGAGGCGTCAGACAAGGTTGCATCTTATCTCCGAAACTCTTCAATTTGATCGGCGAACATATAATGAGAAAAGTCCTAGACGAATGGGAGGGTGGAATTCGCATAGGAGGTCTCAGAATCAACAACTTAAGATTCGCCGACGACACGACCATCATAGGTGCCAATGAAAATGAGTTGGCGACCCTATTACGCAGGGTGGAGAAGGAAAGCAAGGAGTACGGACTGCACATGAACCGCAGCAAGACCAAACTCATGTTTGTGGACCGGACTGGAACCATGCAACGCACCAACGAGCTGAGTGACCTTCAAGCTGTGAAAGTCTTTGTCTATCTGGGCTCCATGATATGCAACGACGGAAACTGTGAAAAGGAAGTCTCACGCAGAAGCCAGATGGCAAGATCGGCTATGAGCAAGCTAGAAAGGCCGTGGAAGAACCGGGGTATAAGCAATCGGACTAAGGTCAGGCTGGTTCGAGCTCTGGTTTTCTCCATCTTTCTCTATGCATCGGAGACATGGACCCTGAAGGCTCGGATAACCAAAATCGATGCACTGGAGATGTGGTGTTGGCGTAAAATGCTAGGAATCCCATGGACAGCACGCCGCACCAACAAATCTGTCCTGGAAGAACTCGGCATCCAAGTGAGACTCTCCACCGTATGCATGAGAAGGGTCCTGCAGTTCTTCGGTCATGTTGCCAGGAGAAACCCAGAGAATCTGGAGAAAATGCTTTCCGGGGGTCAAGTGGAAGGAAGAAGAAGCAGAGGCAGATCACCGGCCAGATAGAACGACCTCATCAAAGAAGTTACAAAAGGGTCAATACAATTTGCGACCCGCCATGCAGAAGACAGGTCGAAGTGGAGGAGCCTCGTAGGCAAACTGTTGTCTAGTGGCCACGATCCTCAGTAATGAGGGAACGACAGAGAAGAAGAAGAATAAGTTATTGAATGTATACCTATAATGTGGACTATACGTATTTATAATATATAGCCATAACATAAACCATAAAATGTGGACTATAAAAGCACCAGTCTGGCTACCGAGAACAGTTTCGTTTGCCGAAAATCTGCAATCTTATTTGATTTATTACAATTTTAATTTATTTGTCTAATTTCTTTCTTTCTCAGATTTTAGAATCTTAGTCTATATATAAATTTTTCAAAATTCGCATTACAATAAAAAGGTAGCTATAAAAAACAAAACCAAAATAAATGCATTCAATATGGGGAATCCTATCAAGCATATCAAATATTTATTTTTTGTAGGCATTGAAAGCATATCGAATATAGGCAATCAATTCAGACGACAGGCCAAAATAGGCAATCAAGCACATCAAATCCAAACAAAAACGACAATGGGCCTTGTTTTAGTAAAAATGTCATTTTGTGTAGTTAGAAATAAATTTGAAATTATAATAAAAATGAAATTTGAAAGAATTTTACTGTTATCTGAAAAATTTTTTTTAATGATTATATTTTTAGTTGTCCAATATTAGCTTGTTCGCGGAATTAGATATGCAGGGATTTTATGTTAGTTTTTTTTTAATTTTGCTGCCAATTTTCTCGTTGCGAGCAACGCTTGAACGTTATTTTAACAATTATTACGACGAATATTTTCACTGGTTATCCCGGCGAAAAGTAAACCATACAGCTGTTGCTTTTTCTAGTGTATTTTCCAAATTTATTTAAAACTGTCAGCCGAATGTGTGCATGCTTGTGTGGATAAAACGCCGTTGCATATAGAGGAGACAGCCGTTTCAGTGTTTTTTACACCGAATAAATAGGCCAAATATGGGTTTTAACCTGAATACCTCACAAATGCTCAAATACAATTTATTTAATTTAACAACGCATTTACAATAAATATGCATTGCTAATATTCGTGTCAATATTTATTAAGTATTAAAAATTATTAAAATAAAAATAACAATTGAACACGGCCGACATGAGCAATAGCATATAAGTGGTGCTGCTGCCTAACTAAGTGCCAGGACTTGTTCCAGGGCATCCAGATCTCTAGATTTGTATTGACATATATTCGGCAATTTTAAAAAAAGAAGAGAAAAAAACATATAAATATATATTACCGTCACCATTACAAATTAAAGAATAGAATACAGAAATTAAGTAATCGTGTTAATTAAAATAAAATTAAAAAAAAGACAAATAATATTAAACAATCATAACCAAAAGTAATGAATAAGAATAAGTAATAAAAAAGTCAGCGAAATAATCAAAATAATAATAATAAGAATTGTAAAGGATAAAATGTAATGATTAAAACTGTCTGGGTATATTAATTTATGGATAATTTGCAGGGCGTCATGTTTCAACCAGGATTCAATTTTGGCTTTAAAATAAGACTTAGGCATATATATTTTTAAAACTTCGTCAAGCATATTAAATGTCAACAACAATGGGAGCTAATGGGCCCATGATGAAGTGGCCACGATGACCCATGTGTTCAGGGTCGATCACACTCACGGGTCAACACCCATCCGATGGCCTCCACGCATGGGGTGCGAACCTGGGTAGGACACTGGGTCAACCAGTCTCCCCTGGGAATCAAACCTCTGGCGCTCCTGGACGGTCTGCGCACCGAGCGGCGCAAGCCAATCGACTGTGCTCTCCGACTAACAGTCGGGGGAGTCTGTATTGATTGGAACTGTATTGTTTCCTATAGAGCGGGGGTGGTTGTCTACCTTACGGCGACTGCTCTTGAAATGACCATTGGCTATCCGATCCCGGTTCAGAGTCGGGCAAAGGACGCCTTGGTCCGCGATAGATTCGGTGCACACCGTTTCACCGCTTCGTAAGGGAGAGGACCGAGCAAGCGACCTCGAACTCGAAACCAATCGAGAGACCGGAGAAATCTGGTCACAATTGGAAGCAAGGGCGCGAGGGTCGGCCCGCCAGGTAACATTACTGGCTATCTCGCGGTAAGGCGTTGGCTTATTGCGGGTTGTGACGTAGCTGGACGTTGGATTTGTTCTGTCCAAAGTCTTCTACGTTCACTGCAGGGCGACAGAACGAGAAAATCGTTAAAACATCCTGTGGTGACGGGCTCGCCCGTTGTAGTTGATACCGCAAGTTGTCAACAACAATACGATGACCGTCAACAATACATGAGCGTCAACAATACAATGACCTACTCCGATAGATAGACATTCCTATACTTGGATGCGTCACAGAATTCAATTCTAAAAATGTAATTATTAAAAACGTTACTATCATGATAGTTGGTTGTAATATTATATTTCATTATACCTACATACAAATAATCAAAATATACCAATATGTTTGTAAAGTCAGAGAGAAAAATTTGAGATGATACCTGGGAACGACCATATGTGAAAAATCTTATTTCATGACTTTTAGCTAAATATAAGCATTAATTTAAAATGTTTCTACGTGAATAATTTGATAGCTTTTAACTGATTTCAAAACTTTTAGGCGCGGTTACTCCTACAATGTAGGCGGTGGTGTGTTTTATTATAACTCGCGCTTAGCCACATTTCGGAGGGATACGCTATAAATATGCTTTACCATTAACACCCTTATACCACCACTGCGCAGAGTTTTAATGTGTCAGCGCTGCGATCGAACGTTTGGTCACCGCCCTGCCTGATAATGCCTGACGCTTCATCGACGCTAGATTTTTATTGGTCAAACCCTACAGCTGTGACTACGTCTATCTCTTTGAGGTTGCGTCCATTAAATATATATTTCTCAGGTCTAATGTCGCCTTTGTCATAAAAATACAAATTCTACGTAGATTATTCAAGATAAATGGTTCTCGCCTTGCTTATCTTTACAACGCCTATATTATGTATGTATATATATATATATATTTAAATATATATATATATATATATATATATATATATATATATATATATATATATATATATATATATATATATATATATATATATATATATATATATATATATATATATATATATATATATATATATATATATATATATATATATATATATATATATATATATATATATATATATATATATATATATATATATATATATATATATATATATATATATATATATATATATATATATATATATATATATATATATATATATATATATATATATATATATATATATATATATATATATATATATATATATATATATATATATATATATATATATATATATATATATATATATATATATATATATATATATATATATATATATATATATATATATATATATATATATATATATATATATATATGTAGGAAAAAATACCGGCAGAATATCGCTGTCTGGTTTTAAACAAACTTGTCAAACCACCGCGGTCCGTTTTCGTTTACTGAAACCATGTGAAACTAATCACAGAGGGTGAAATAGCAATGTGGCGTCCAATAAATCGTACAATTCAATTGAAACGTCACTTGAATTCAACTAAACTGAATTGTCAGCCATTTTTTTGTAATGCTATCTTAGATTATAGGATTCATCGACAATTCATCGACATAATGGTATTTTTAACATAAACTTGAAATACATTACAATAACATTATTCATACACATTCATTTTTCTATATCATTCATATTTTTTGGCGTATGAAATATTACTATAATAAAATGGACATTCCTTGTAAAAAAACCAATCCTCTTGGTACAAATTTTGTCTTGATTCATGCGCTTAAAAATCGATTTTTAGGAGCTGAAAAAATACTCTCCCTGTTTATTATAAGACACTCAAAATCTTTAAAGGATAATTTACTATTTATCAAATCTATTTTGTACTGTATTTTGTTACTATAGTGTTGATTTTATTGTAAAACATATTGTTAATTAACTGATTATTTAAAAAAAATGATTGACTGTATTTAAAAACTCATTGATAGACTATTTTTAAAATATTGGTAATATTTTTTTGTTATTTGAGTCTGTTCGATTTTGATTTTTATAATTGATCCGAAGGTGCCTTGCCCTTACATATAAAAAGTATATGTACACGTAATGAAGTTGTGAATAACTTCTAGCAAATATAAAATGACGTATTCCTCGGTATGTGCTTTTTGGAAATAATAAAATATAACTATTTATTTATTTTTATTTATTTATTTAAGAATTAATTACTATAAAACATTGATTTGCTTACAAAAATAACAGGAACCGAATGGCTAAACTTTAACCTTCTGCTTATTTGATTCTGTCACCCAACTGGGTAGCCGCCTTCGTAGCCACGTTATGTATATGAGAGTCCCAACGGAGAAAGCAATCTAGAGTGATGCCTAGATATTTCCAAGATATTTCTCTTTGTAGAGGCTGACAGTTACAAAACGCTATCGCATTCGTGGCATGCGTTTATACTAAATGGCATGTATTTGGTTTTGCCAACATTAAGCATCAACAATATGACTATATCAAAATTATATTTTTTAGGAAACTTAAAAAGACAGTCCTTGTCTAGGGAATTTAAAAAATACACTGAAATAATTATTTTCTCAAGGTAGGCAGCGCCAGTATTATTTATATTTTAGGTATCTTCGTTAGGTCTCAGAAAAAAAAATACAATATGTAATTTGTTAAATTTACATACATTGTCGGTATGCAAATGGTTTTTTTACTTTCTTAAATCCTCACTTAGTTATCTACGTTATCAAATCGCTTCAGACTTTGACATTCGTTTGTATATAATATACATGCTATCCCCTTCGATAACTCATTATAAATTTACATATAATTACTTATATTATCATACTAAATAGGTTAGCATCTAAGCTAACTCACCTTAGTAATATTATATAATATCGGTTATAACAACAACAGAGAAGAGTATAGGAATTTCATTTTATTATAAAGTTAATATTTCTTGGGAATTTGTAATATTTCATAATCTAGTATTAGATAAATCGATTCTTTCTCTTATAATGTTTTTCTCCTTATTTGCAGTTGGCGGTTTCCTGCCGAAGGCTTCAAATACATCAGAAGAAGAGGAGAAATCGAGAGGTGCTTAAAAAATATTATTTATTTGTTTTTATCGATATAATGCGCAATGTTGAAAAAAAACGGGTGGGACACGCAGAGACTTTTAAGGAAAGTAGACAAGACCCTCTCCCCCCCCCCCCCCCCCCCACTTCCTCGCCCTTCCCCCCGCTATCACCCTCCCTTCTTCCCCATACCCCCTCTACCCACTCCACTCCAATGCCGACATGCAGAATACAGATATATAGACAGCCAGACACACAGACACACTTTTAATCTGGAAATGGTCTTTATCGTTTCAAGGGGGCTCAACATGGGTATTTCCGTGTTCATCTCGATTTTTTTAAGCGGGATCACAATACTTTTTCTCCTCGTCGGTTGGTGGGCCGGGAAAACAATAACTAAAAACGCTTAATACCTACGAAAAGGCGATCTTATTACCTAAAGGCAATATTCTAGAGCTAACCTATACTGATTAACAAACATTGTTTGCGGGTAGTTGCTAACTTAACCTACAAGAGAAAAATACAAAACGAAATACGTATTTACTCTGTGGACCCAGAATGTGCCACACCCAGTTTAACCGCCATTACCTTTGGTTTATTATACAAAAAGTAGATAAATCCTGTTTTTTATCCATTAGATTTGTGAGGGACCACCCCTCACTAGACTCCAAATTGTTCGGTGTGAGGTGGTGGTATCAACTTGCGAGTTATCTCCGTATTGAAAGGCGGTTTTGAATGAAGTAGAAGGAATTTATTGATCGAAGGTTTAAAATTGCCAGTTATAACGCTTGCCGAATAGTGTGATGTTGACGCGAGTGTATTGATGCACGACTGCAGTTACGAGGATATATGGATGAGGATTGTATGTGTGCTTCTAGTATCTTGTACTGGGCATGGCTCGAGTCTGTGGGTTTGCAGACTGATGCTTCGTGACTGGGAAAGATAAGGAAAGGAAACCAAGGAGCCGGATTCGTTGACACACCTCGTGAGAAGGGTACCGAATATGCCGTCGCAACCTTGGGGGAAGGTGATCATTCGGGGAATTATACTTTGGTTGCTTTTTCGCCAGTTTATATAGGCCGATAAATGATGCAATCCAAAATATCCCGAGTAAAAGTATTGTTTCATCGGGCTGATTCATGGCTGCACGGGTTAAAATAATAGCTGAATTGTGTCAGTGTATTTCACTGGATATCGATGCATTTGTTGATCGCATGTAATGGACTTAAGGTCCGTTACAGATTTCTCAAAATCAATATATTTTTTTTTTCGGAAAACTTATAGCTATTTATACATAATGCTAACACATATTATACGAATTAAAAGTTTCACAATCAATCTAAATCTTTTGTTACAGCGCAAGGAGCTATGAAAAACATGCAGGTTTAAGTAAGGGGAAAGGGATAGGAAGCCACATTATGAGTTATGTAGATGTAATTAAGATATATGATGATATATAACATATATACATATATACATATGCACAAATAATAAATTAATATAAATAATACGATAAATTAATTATAAAATGTAAAAGTATAATTAATATAAATATATATAATATACATCACAATGTATTAATAATAATAATATGCATATGAACTTATATATCCTGAAAAGCGGGCAGAGAACTCGAATAGAATAACTTAAAAAAACGATTTAAAATGTCGACGTTGTCTTCACTAAATACATTGATTTCAAAGACGCCCTCGTTTTATGGTAATCTCCGGTAAGCGCAGACATTTGTCTTCTAAAGGCTAACCTATTTTTACTATCCCGGCCCACCAAACGACGAGGAGGTAATATATTTTGAAGGCGCAATTTTTTTAAGGACGGTTGTATACATATTAACTCCCCCCCCCCCCCTTGTCCTATTTTTAGAGGCGAAAACTTGAAATTTTCGTTTGATATCAAAAGCTAATAATGTATATTGGTTCTTGAAAGTCCCACCGTTTTCACAACAATATTTTGTTCATACTCAAGCTAGGTTTAAAAGTAGAAGAGGCCGGTTTTTTGGGCTTCTAATATATTTTTCTTTCGATATTTTCGTAGGTAATCCGCTTTTCATTCTTAGTTATTAACCGGTCTAAGAAAGGTTCGTTTTGTTCCGAGCAAACAGAGATGTGCATGATGACTCGAACGTTCAATTCTTTCTAGCTTAACTCATGAGGCACCAATCTGGAATATTTTCACACTAATCCTAGTTTATGGTCCGAAATAGTTTGTTGAGCTGAGTTAAGCTTTTCCGCAATCTCAGATGTTGTCAAGAAAGGATCTTGCTGCAAAATGGCCTTAGCAATATCGTCATCGTTTAAAGATGGCCGCCCAGAGCGTAGTTTGTTTTTAAGTGTTTGTTTGAAATCGCTTGGTTCAAATTGTTCGAACCATCTTGTGCATTTTCTTTTCGAAACTGCACCTTGGCCACTTTCACTAAATTTCTACACGCTTCTGTGACATTTCTTCCTTGTTGAAATTCGTAAAAAATACAGTGCCGTAAATGAAATTCATCAGTAGCTATGTCGACGACTGCGCCGCACGTAATATACTAACATGAATCATCTATGCTTGCTTTTTATTTACCAGGTCATATTTGTTAGAGAGGGGGATAAAGCGAGAGAGCCATATATGTCTCAAATGACTTGCGCAAACATACTGAAACATCAGATTTCAATTTCCGTAGTATACTTGAATTTGCATCTTGTATATGGTTCCCCCAATACATTTTGTAAAAGAAACGAATCGAGCGTATTCAAAAAAAAATTTTAAGATACTTGTGCTTTAAAGAAATCAAATTTTCTGAATCGTACAATGACAGATTAGCCCTTTTAAAACTCGATAGTGTTACATTACATTGCATTACATTTTAGTAGTGTCCAATTGACGGCTAAAAACCGCTCTTCTTCTTCTTCATCAACGCGCATTCGCCCACCGTTGGGCATACGCCTCTCCAATCACTCTCCATACGAATCGGTTTTCCGTTTCCCTCATCCAGACAGGTCCAGCTGTCTCCTTGATGTCATCGGACCATCGGGCCGGTGGTCTGCCTATACTTCTTCTACCTAGCCGGGGTCTCGACTCCAAAACGCGCTTGCTCCACCGTTCGTCGTGTCGTCGGGCCACGTGGCCGGCCCAAGCCCAAAACCGCTCTAGGACGTGTCAAAATAATTGTGCTAGGTAGTAAGTCTCGTTACTACTCTTTCCTGAACATATATAGGTAGTCAAGAATTTACCTACTAGATTGTGAAACTATAAATATAAATATAAATAATCAAAATAGAGATCTTAAAAGATAGGCTTACAACCTACGATATGATGTTTCTCTACAATGTAATTAATAATATTTTTGACAGTGCGTATCTGGTCGAAAAGATACCCATTCTGGATCCTCCTAACCGTACTCGGAACCCGCACCTGTTTAACTTAAAAAGATATAACACCAAATATAACAAGTACTTCCTAATAAACAGAGCTATGACAACATATAAAGATAGTTTCGGTCACAATGTATTTCATCCGTTAAAAGTCACATTAAGGAAATCATTAAAAAATCTTATCAGTTCTTTGTCCCCACTATTTCATCTAATGACTATTCATCGCTTGAATAGTTTAACATTAATGGTTTTTTGTAATATTTTTTATACATTGTGCAAAATACATGCATACATTCTTTACATGCAATAATAATATATAATATATAATGATAAATAATAATACATACAATACAAAATACATTTTTTTAATACATGGTGCAAAATAAATAATAATGTTCTTAATCTCAACGTAACATTTCTTTTCGTTTGTTTCGCGTTCTTTCTCGTTTTCTCTAACAATAAATCAGTGCTAAAGAAATGTATGTGTATAATATAAGGTATAATAACGGATATACTGTACATAAAATTAACGGTTAATAGTGTTTTGACATAAAATTATTCATAGTATTATTTTTCTCTTTTTATGTTTGTTATTTATAATTGCTGTTTGTTAATCAAATAAAATAAAATTAATAAAAAAACAGACAGAACTTTTTGGTAGACCTATGGAAATCTGCACAGACAGGCGTTGATTTTTATGATAGTTAAAAACTGTAGAATATGGCTTAAAAGTTACTTATGATGTTTAAAAAATTAGGCTAGGTTTTCCCTAGCAATCTGGTATTCCCTAGCCACCTACTCTGCCACCTACATAGGTGATCCAGCGTGTAGAGAATAAGTTAATAGTAAAAACACAATTTTAAAAACAAGCTTTTATAAAAATGCTCTGCCCTGAGCCAACCCTGCGTGAAACCCTGGGTGGCCGAGCCAGCCATGTCATAGTGGAACTTAAAACTAATCATAATTAAATGTGTAGGTATACAAAATTTCGTGTCTGTGCTGTTGACCGTTGGGGAGTCCCCTCGTCGGGAGTCAACCCTGGGCGCAGCAGCAATGTCATGGTGAAAGTTAGAACTTCACCATGACATTGCTGAGAAAATTTCGTGTATGTGCTGTTGACCGTTGAGGTGTCTCCTCCTCAAGAGCCAATCCTGGGTAAAGAATCAAGTCATGCTTACGATTAAACTGCATTGTCATCGGAACTGAATCAACATATGTATGTGTGTCCCAATTAAAGGTCTTGTGTTAGGTCTTGAAATGAACTGAATGTCACCCATAAGCGCTCGGATCGCCGTGGAAAAAGATGTAAAATATGTTGTGTATTTCTATGTAGAGGGCGCCACCACGGGATCCTGAATAAAATAATTGATCGGGAACACTACAAAATCAGCAGGCGTAGTCGCTGGCGGATAAGGGATTCGCAACAGGATTCGGGCTGCGGCTAGTCAGCGGAAAAGGGTCGTGGAGTAACCCGTTGGTCACCTGTGCGAGAAACGAGTGCTTCCGGAGGAAGGGCAGCCTTACTTTTACTATGGAGAGAAAGAGAGTATACGCTCAGATAAAAGGAACCTGAAAATAAATATCGGAACCGCTGAATCGCATATGCGGCGCGTTTAATTTAACTTCTAACAATATTGCTGCTCTGGTAGATGGCAGAAAAATAGAACCGCTGGAGCATAACGCCCCAGCGGTTCGCCGTTTGGTCCGCTCCGTCCCACGGCTTCAATCCGAGAGTGGGTATCCAATATATATATACACATATATATATATATTTTAATATTTGATTGTAAATGTGTAAATTATTATTTTTCAAATTGAAATTATGTTAATCACTAAATAAATGAAATGATAAAATAATGAAAGGGCACTTATCTGGTCTGTGGTGACCAGGAGTGACTCCACGCCTTCTTCTTCTCCTCACTCAGTGTTTGCTGGTGCTTCCTGCTGTGGCACTAGAACCCGATCAAAATGGCAGTCTTTCACAGCGGCACACAACAATGCGAGACGAGAATGAATGCTGGAAAATAATAGGCGATTAGTGTTTCTTAAATATTAATGATTGTTATAAAATGTATATCAATATTTCGGCTCAGCCGTCGTCAAGATATGTGACATTTCTGAAATCGAACAATTCGTTGAAAATTTAAATTCAAGGAATCGAACAAAAAGAAATGGATTAATAATATTTTACACGATTTAGTTAAGGTACCATAACCAACCGTGCAAAACGTTATTTTAAATGAATGATTATAAATTAAAATAAAAAGCATTTGATGATTATGATAATATGATAAACCTTATTAATTTTGCCTATTGAGACCGGAACCTTTGCAAGCGCCTAAAATATAAATATAAGCTAATTCCCAAGATTTGACGTCCCTTTCTTTTGCATTATCACCCAGGCATTTTATTATTTTAACTTTAAAACATTGATCAAAAGATAAATTATGCGCCCTGGCATGTAAAGATATTGGGAGTTGGCTTTCATTTCCTACACTAGCCCTATGATTATTTAGTCTAATATTAAGTGGTGTTGTTGTTTCACCGATATAAAAGGCATCACAAGTCCTGCACAGAAGTTGATATACTATATTTTTTGAAATACAACTGCAATGAAAGGGAACCCTGTAACTATTAGTAGTATTTGGACTGGTAAAAAAAGGACTTAGATCTAACAGAGGACAAGTTTTACAACGTGTACGACCACAAGGTTGAAGTCCAAAAGTATTATTACCAATAGAGAAATTTTGATTATTTTTTGTTTTGTTTAATATTGATCTAATATTAGGTGGTCTGCGGAAAGATAAAATTGGCGGTGAATCTAAGAGATCTTTAGTGGATGCATCATTAGAAATGATGGGGAATAAATCAGATAATATATCTCGCAGTTTCTCAGCACCAGGAAAATAAGTGGTGCTAAGGAAGATTTTATTATTATTATTATTTTTATTTGAAGTAATTTTAGGTTTTGGTATATATTTTACTTCAGAGTTTAGAATATGTTTATCCAATAGAGGAGCAGGGTATTTTCTTTCAAGAAGAGATTGCTTTAGATTATTGAGATATTTATCTAAATTTTCTTTGTTGTTAACTAAACGGTGTCCGCGAATGGACATTGAATAGGGAATGGATCTCTTGGTGTGAAATGGATGACAGCTATCAAAGTGTAAATACTGTTCTTTATTTGTAGGTTTTATATGAATCGCGGTTTTAATTTTACCTTCGGAAATTGTTAAATCAACATCTAAGAAAGTAATTTGTGATTTAGAAATGGTATGAGTGAAATTCAAAGGGCCAAAATTATTTAGGTCGTCAAGAAAGGTTGTTAGAGTAGTTTGTCCGTGTGGCCAAATCATTACTATGTCGTCAATAAATCTATACCATAATATGGGTTTTAAATTTTGCGTTTGAAGAAAATTTTGCTCGAATAATCCCATGAAAAGGTTGGCATACGACGGTGCCATTCGCGTGCCCATAGCAGTCCCTTTAATTTGAAGATAAAATTCATCTTCAAAGGAGAAAGCATTACACGTTAAGACAAACTCGGCTAATTTGCAAAGAAAATCCGTAGAAGGTATTTGAGGATGAGGTCTCTCATCAAGAAAATAAGAAATTGCTTCCAATCCTAAATTATGAGGAATATTGGTATACAGGGATATGGCGTCAATAGTAACAAATAATAGGTCGTCTGACTTTGGAATTACAGTATTCTTTAAAATATCAATAAAATGATAGCTGTCTTTGATATGAGAATTTAGATTTTTCACAAAAGGTTGTAAAAAATAATCTACAAAAGCCGAAATTCTTTCTGTCGGAGAGTTAAAGCTTGCGACTATTGGTCGTCCAGGATTATTAGGCTTGTGAATTTTAGGTAATAGATAAAAATTTGGAGTTCTGATAGGATCAGGAATTAAAGTTTTAACATCTTCGTCTGATAATTTTTCATTTGATTTATTTTGTTCAATATATTTTTTTATTTTCACTGCAAAATTTTTGTTTGGATCTCTGGATAGTTTTTTATAGAAAGTTTCATCTCTAAGTTGTCTCAAGCCTTCAGTAACATAGTCAGTTTTGTTAAGTATGACAGTAGTGGAACCTTTATCAGCCGGCAAAATGACGATGCTGGTATCCTTGCTAAGACTCTCAAGAGCTGCACGTTCATCTACTGACAAGTTTGATGTTGGCTTGAGGCTATTTAGAAAAGATGGCTGTGTTACTTTGTTTAATAAAATAGTAATAAAATTTTCTACCGGATGATTTTTTGGTAATGGAGGGGGTTCTTTATTAGAGTGTGGACGAAATTGAGATAGTGCATTGTGTAATTTAATATTATTATTGTTATTCTTTTGATTTGAATGCCAAAATTCACGCCATCTTAAATTACGACAAAATTTAACAACATCATTACCAAAACTAAAATGGTTCACATTTTGAGTCGGTGTGAAATTTAGACCTTTAGATAATACTAAATATTCATTGTGGTTAATTACTTTGGATGACAAGTTTTTAACAGCATTTTTTTCTCTAGGAGATGGACCTTGTATATTATTAGAATATGATACTGATGGTGTTATACTGTTATTAATTTGGTTTACTAATGTGGCACGTATTGGTACAGAATCTGATACTAATGGAAATATATTGTTAGTAATTTGGTTTACTGATAGGGTGTGCATCGGAGAGGAAAGAGTACCTTGGTGAACTGCTGGGATAACATTTCGAAGTGAATTTGAATTCCTTGTTTTGTTAACATCGGAATGACTGTAATTTGAAATGGAAACTGGATTCAAAATGTTTCGTGTATTGTTACTTGGGATAATGCAAATTTTCTGAAAGTTCTTTAGTAAATTAAGGAACTTTTTATCGTGTTTTAATCTAATATTTCGTAAATCTGTTACAGAATTGTTAACTATTTTATGAGCTTCTTGAAATAAGAAAGGAGAATGTGTTGTTATCATGTTAACATAAAAACACAGTGAGTTTAAATGTTTATCAACTAAAATTTGATATTCATTTCGCAAAACAGACGTAATTTCCATTGAATACCTTAAACGTATTGCGGTGAAATCATATTGAACGTTTTGCACGGTTGGTTTCGGTACGATAACTAAATCGTGTAAAATATTATTAATCCATTTCTTTTTGTTCGATTCCTTGAATTTAAATTTTCAACGAATTGTTCGATTTCAGAAATGTCACATATCTTGACGACGGCTGAGCCGAAATATTGATATACATTTTATAACAATCATTAATATTTAAGAAACACTAATCGCCTATTATTTTCCAGCATTCATTCTCGTCTCGCATTGTTGTGTGCCGCTGTGAAAGACTGCCATTTTGATCGGGTTCTAGTGCCACAGCAGGAAGCACCAGCAAACACTGAGTGAGGAGAAGAAGAAGGCGTGGAGTCACTCCTGGTCACCACAGACCAGATAAGTGCCCTTTCATTATTTTATCATTTCATTTATTTAGTGATTAACATAATTTCAATTTGAAAAATCATATAATACAGTCCCTGCTCATATTAATAGACTCACCATGGAAATTATGCATTTTTCATTGTAAGAGTGATTTTACAGGAGGAAATTAAGTGAAATGTTATATTTTGAGAATCATTTATTAATGGTCATCATTTAACATATTGGAAACGCCAGAAATTTCTCGAAATTCCGGTTACATTTAGAAAATAATCAATATTTAGTAGTTGAGCCCTTGGCTGCTATGAGCGCGGCGATTCTCCTAGGCATGCTGTGGATGCAACTTTCTGCTACTTCCTTTATCCGTGGGTTATGGTGCCAGTAATATAATATTCTCTCGATCAACACAGTCTTATTTGTGTCGTTATCCTTCCCAAATTCTCTTTCTAGACATTCCCAAACATTCTCTATCGGATCCATGTCTGGCGAGTTACCGGGCCACTCCAATAGTGGAACATTTTTTTCTCTGAGGAAGTTTTTGTTAGATTTTGTTGTGTAACAAGGTGCACTGTCCTGCATAAATATTGCCTGATCGTCTTCTTGAAACCAATCGTTCATCTGGGGCAACAGTTGGTTGGTCAATACCTCCTTATATTGACCTTGACGCCTCATTTCCTTGACTACGTAAAGTCTTCCGGTACCTTTTCCTGAAATTACTGACCAAACCATAACTGATGGAGGGTGTTTGATGGTTTTTATCAAGCAGCTGTCATGACATTTTTCATTCTTCTGCCTCCTTACAAACTGAGCCTTATCTGTCAATACTTGGAAAGTTGATTCATCACTGAAGCAAACCTGCAATGTTAAATGGAAAGAAATTAATTGGCATATTTTTATTTTATCTGAAGATTTTACCGTCAAATATTATGATGTTACTTTTATTACCTTTCTCCAGTCTTCCACCGTCCAATCTTTGTGTTTAAGGGCCCACTCATATCTCGTTTTAATCATTTTTGGTGTCAGTTTTGGTTTTTTAACAGGTCTTCTGCACTTTAAACCCATGTCATACAAGCGTCTTCGTACTGAACAGTTGGAAGCGGTGACTCCTGATTCATTAGCCATTACTGTTATGATACTGTTCGTAGCCCTTCTATTATTGGTTGCAATAATTATCATCATACGCATGCCTCTGGGTGTTACAGCAGGTTTTCTACCACAACGACCTTTCCTATTATGCAGGAATGTTTCTCCCGTGGCAATTTTTGCTTTTATTCTTCGGACCGTGGACTGGGAAGTCCCACATTTCTCAGCGATTTGACGTTGTGACATATCAAAATTGGCCAAAAGAACCTTGACAGCTTTAAATGTAGCCGGTGAAACGTCATTTACACGACCCATATTAAAGAAAAGCAAAATTTTGAGATTAAATTGTGAGCCTTGGTCTTCTGCAACAACCGCACATAAAAATATAATTAAACCAAGTAAATATGCATTACTTTTCTTCAAATAAGATGACATTAGCATTTAGAATATTAAAAAACGTGAAAATCACATCAAAACTTACAGTAGAAGTTGGATATCGCACACTGCAAAACTACACAGAACACACATCGATAGTTCGAAATGACGTCAGGCTGACAGATTAAACAATGTGATGATGAATAGGACATATTATACCACCACATTATTGCCAGAATAATAAAGAACAAAACTGCACACTATTTAGTGGCAGTTATTATAGAATATTTCGACATATCAGTCGCATTAAAGTGCAAAATGTATAATTTTCATGGTGAGTCTATTAATATGAGCAGGGACTGTATATACCTATATATATATCGACCCAATCAATTTAATTTTATAAGACTGGCAATTCTGTCGAATAGCCACGGACTAGGGATGTGTATCACTTCTATAGCATGATGCGAATGTCGCATCCGATTTTAATCAGAGTAAATTTTATATAGATTCTAAAAAATTATGATGACTAATGTTCCAAAGAAATAAATTTTCGTGACGACTAGTTCGTCACAACATGTAAAATTTCAACTTCATGTGATAAGAGGAAGTGGTTCTAATTCTGCATGCAAGTTTTACCTAAAAATCATACTGACAACACTGCAAGGTAAATAAAAGCGTGTAAATATAGAAGACGAGATGATGAGAGCGGTAAAGTAAGTTGTTTTATGGTATCTTGCACCTCAACAAAGTCGACAGCAGTATGGTGCCAAATTGCCAATGCTGGTGTGTTGCGTGTCATGTATGAAGACAGTGAAAAAGACGTCCGGCAGATTGCAGTGAAAAATGGCTCCGGCTGCGGGGGGAATTCATAGCGGGCGAGCGTTTCGGCGTAACAAACTAGTGAAACGTGCCGAAAGGCTGAAATTCAGATTGGCCTACGAGGGCACTCGCGCGCCGCGCGGCTGCCCCCGCACGGAAGCCATAACTCACTCTCAAAAATTCAAAATTCCCCAGCATCCCATTCAACCGGCGGCAGTGGCGGCTAGGGCAACTGCCCAAAAATAATAAATATCATTGCATATCCTTCATTCTTTTTGAGTCAAAAATCTATTCACTCTCAGTACACAGTACCATGCACATAAACAGTGTATTCACTCAGCAGAAAAGAGCCATACGTGCGACAGTGGGTATTGGTACAAGGCAGTTATTCCGTAAACACTGATTAGAACTAGGCATATTGAAGAATCTATTTGCTAATTCTATTGCAATAGGATTACGGAAATATTCCACGAATAAATACATTAGCATGGCACCTGGAATAAACCCATAATACCATTATATCATACCATTTACACTTAAGTTCCAGGCGACTAGTCGTTACACAGAGAATTATTTTTTTTAGCAAATTGCCAGATCATTTAAATGCAATTAAAAACATAGATATTTTCAAGAGATTAGTCAGGGTTTATCTGTTTAAAAGCGACATATATGCGCAAAACAACATTCTAAAATACTTTGAAAATAACATCGTTCTTACCATTGTTATTTTTTAATGACATTAATAATAATTCCATTATTTTCTTAATTGGAATAATTTTAGAATAATTTGCTGTAAGTAAGTTCCATTATATGTTAAATTGATTAACTGATTTAAGATTAGTTTGATATACTTAGGCAGGCTGTAATAGAAATAAATAAATAAATAATTATTCGTTGGCTACTTGAAACATTTGTGTGGCCAAAATACTATCGAATTTAAATCGCTAATACCTACGAGACTATAATGTTTTCACAATGATGGAGCCTACGCCGGATATAATGAATTATATAGAAACAATAATATCCTCACCAAGTGAGAACGGAAATTTTGTTCGATATTGTAGAACCACAATAAGAATATTGTGTTGTGCTGAAAAGAATGTTGTGTTGAAAAACATGTGCTGAAAAGAATGTAAGAATGTTGTGCTGAAAAATCTAGCTTCCAAAAATATCTAAGTTCATCGTAAAAGATAGCAAAAGACAAGTTGATTTCTGTCAAAAAATTGATATTGTGCTGTAATAGATATTGTGCGCAAATCGGGGCGAAGAAAGGAGTGTTCTTCAATGTCAATTTCTTCTTTTATATACACTTGCGAGCAACTAAATCGACTCACCCCCTCAGTTCGGATAAAAACTAGTTTTTTTCTAAAATTACTAACCGGATGTACACAAAATAAATACTTTTATGAAAACATAATTATTTAGCATTCTAATGACACTTTTTTTATAAAAATCGGTTCAGAACTTTTTAAAATAACAATAACTGAACGGAAGTATTGGAAAGCACGGTATTCGTTGCAAAAAGTTTCCGCATCTTAATCACTCATAAATCCCCCCGGAACAGGTTTATTTTTAGCAGTCACTTGTCAGTAGTTGACATGAAGAAATCTCCGTAAGCCATACTCATTATTATCGTAAAAGTATGGATACTACACCAAAAAAGATCGCTCAGGTTATTGCTTTATTGCAGCAGGGCATTAGTCAACGTACAGTTGCTCGTCAAGTGGAATTTAGTCAGTCTGCCGTCTCAAGAGTAAAAAGTAGGTTTGAAGAAACTGGTACCATCAATCAGGGACCGAATAGCAGCCGGTTCCGATGCGCTTCTGAGAGAGACGACCATTACATCGCTTCGACGTTACTGCAGAATCGCGACCTCGCTGGCGTTAATGTACAGCAGGAGCTGAGCCAAGTTCAAGGGGTAGCTGTCAGTCAGTGAACGATCAGAAGACGCTTGAAAAAATCCAACCTCGTTCCAAAAAGACCAGTCACAGGCCTTAAATTGACCACACGCCACCAGCAAACGCGCCTTTAATTTTCTCGAGAGGACGTCAGTTGGAGCATATAGCAATGGCGGTCAGTTTTATTTACTGACGAAAGCAGAATGTCTCTGTATGGCAGTCCCAGAATAGGCTGGGTCTCCAGGCGTCCACGTGAGTGATTTTCGCAGTGCTGCTTCGCTGAAACAGTCTCCTACGGCGGCGTTTCCTGCATGGTGTGGGCTGGCATTTCTTTATAAGGAAGGTCCAACCTCGTTTTAGTGCCAGGGGGAGGTCGGAGAGAATGCATTCACGCATATCAAATTATTCTCCGCTGAACACTATATCAAATTATTCTCCTGGATCATGTCATACCGTATGAACGATTTATTGGAAAAAACTCTGTTTAACCCTTGGAGTAAATGGGTATTTTCATGGATGCATCTGTCTCTTTTGCAGGATTTTCGGCGACATCGACCTTAAAGTACTATAACTACGAAACTACTACACCAATCATAAAAAGAACAACTGCACAATGATTGCATTGAAATTTTGAATATAGAATATTGAAATATCATTTTGTAAAACAATTAGATAATTATGAATAAATATGAGAACGTCAAAGAAGTGAAAAAAACGCGGAACCAGATCTGGTCGTATCATACTCAACGGATAATTGTTTCAGAACCAGATTTGGTCGTATCATACTCAAGGGGTTAATACATGATAATGCACGGTGTCACACAGCGTGTATCACTCAGCGATTCTTAAATGAAGTTGGTTTGGAGACGATGGACTGGCCAGATCTCAGTCCAGACATGAATCCCATCGAGAATTTGTGAAACGAGCTGAAACGAGGAGTCCGAGCCAGAAATCCGGCAACTTCTAATATCTACGAGCTCAAGACAGCGTTGTTAGAGGAATGGGATGGTATTCTCAAGACTTGACCAAAAATCTGATCAGGACGTTGAAGAACTGCATGCGAGCTGTCATCTGGGCAAGGGGGGGTAACACTAAAAATAAATTTATTTAACGTTCCTTCTTAGGTTTGCATTTTCCGTTTTAATTTAATTTTAAGTATCTCCAGTTTTCTATTCCTGGACATCGATTTGACTCCCCTTTTTAAATATTATTTAATTTTAAAAAAAACTTAAGCGGATTTTCATGATTGTGATATTAACGGACAGCTAAGAAAACAATTGTTTTAAAAATATATATAATTGTATGGATCTACTCAGCCATTTCCGAAAAAAGTAAGTTTTTTCCTCACTGAGGGGGTGAGTCGATTTAGTTGTTTTCAAGTGTATATATATATATAAATTTGCCAAATTCGTAAAATGCAGTCACTGCTCTCTATTCGCTGCCTACCTGAAAATTATAACGGAGATTACGACGCAAAATATCGTCGAATATAAACGGGACGAAAACCGTGCTCCCGCATTGTTTGAAAATTTGGTCGTGTTTTATATTCGCGCTTGAAGTGGTTTGGAGTGGTGGCATTAATTTATGAATTATATGATAATCCCGGTTGACGCGACGCGACAATCGCGCGGCGCACACTGCATAACAAATTACTGCGGTACGTGCGAGTGTGCAAGCACTACTACTGCCTGCTTGTAGACCACTCGTTTGTATTCAGAGGCTTTCATCGCACTGTACGCCGGCGAATTAAAGTGAGCTGCTCGAAAATGCAAGTGGAATTTAATTAGTAATGAGAGACGGGAGTGAGCATTTTCTTTGTGGCGGCGCCTCGTATCCCGCCAGCATCTATAAGCAGAATCCTGAGATACCGATGTAACGAAAATCGCTTTTTGTACATTTTTCACATTATTTGTATGGGTCTATTCAATTTATTGATTATTCCGTTGGTTTTCTGTCATGAATTTGTATCGAATGTACGAATAGTACGTATCGAAACATATCAAACACTTAATTTAAGCAAAAAAAATACAACGAATAAAAAATACACGTACGTGTGTTGGTAAAACATTTCAGGGAACACCTCCACGTACGGATATGGGTATGAAAGTGTTGCAATAAGACATATTATCAAGCACTATGAATACGAAACCAAATTATTAAATATTAAATGTATAGTAAAAAACAGTAATAATGAATAATTTTATTATGATTTTATGGTCTCAAATAAAGAATTTACTTCTTCCTTAAAAAAATAATTCTTTTGCTGGTTGGCTATGCTGGCTGTCGGCTACATTATTTCATACGGCTTTCGTTTGAAAAATAGAGTAGACTTGTGATGTTGACTTTGTGACACCTTGGATATATCAAATTTAACAAGTTCTTACACGGGATCCTTGAACAATTTTTTTTTTTGATTAACCCGTTGAGTATGATACGACCAAATCTGGTTCTGAAACAATTATCCGTTGAGTATGATACGACCAGATCTGGTTCCGCGTTTTTTTCACTTCTTTGACGTTCTCATATTTATTCATAATTATGTAATTGTTTTACAAAATGATATTTCAATATTCTATATTCGAAATTTCAATGCAATCATTGTGCAGTTGTTCTTTTTATGATTGGTGTAGTAGTTTCGTAGTTATAGTACTTTAAGGTCGATGTCGCCGAAAATCCTGCAAAAGAGACAGATGCATCCATGAAAATACCCATTTACTCCAAGGGTTAAATTAGAATTCATAGTGGAAATGTTATTGCAAAATCTAACATTTTACAATATTTACAGCAGTAACGGTGATTGATAAGCGAAATAGTGTCGAAAACTATCCCCCCGAGACCGCGGCCACATATATTCGCGTGGTTAGAGTGGCTGGAGAAGTTACATTAATTTATGAATTATATGATAATCCTGGTTGACGCAACGCGACAATCGCGCCGCGCACATTGCATACCAAATTACTGCGGTACGTGCGAATGCGCAAGCACTACTACTGCCGGCTCGCGGACCACTCGTTTGTATTCAGAGGCTTTACGGCACTCTACGCCTCGCGAATTAAACTGAGCTGCTCGAAAATGCAAGTGGAATTTAATTTGTAATGGAAGGCGGAAGTGACTTTTGTCTGTGTAGCGGTGCCTCGTATCACGCGTTTTCTATAAGTATGATCCTGAGATACCGATGTAACCAAAATCACTTTTTGTACATTTTTCACGGTTTTTGTATGGGTTTTTCAGTATTTATTTATTTATTTATTTATTTCCCAAAACATAATTAACCTTACAGATGATTCCAAATCGTTAATTATTTTTCTTGGCTATTATCATTGATTTTATTACACTATAAAATCAATGCTATTATTCTAGATTGTAACTATTATTCTTCTATAGACTATTATTATAATTCTACTGTTAATAATATTATTATTACTCTACTTTATTACTATTACTATCATTATTATTCTAATATATAGATTATTATTCTACACTATATCAAACGAGACAGAGAAATACGTTAGAGCGTAATATTAAACGATTATACTTACATATATCTAATGTTTATCTAACCTTTCTTATTATACTAGTTACTACTTTTTAGCAATTTTAATACTACATACTACATATTAATCTAATTACTTGATTGCCAAGAAAGGCCATTACCGTACTTTGCAGTTGTGCTAAGTTCACTGTCCAAATATCCAATTCTGGCTCAGTCGAACATAGTGCATTTAGGGTACGAAGCGTCCGCACCGTGAAGCAGTGTTGAACGATGTTAGTTCTAGCTCGCGGTAACGCGAACAATACGTGAGTCCTAGCACGGTTGTAATTGGCGGGTACAAACAGACCGATTCTTCTAAGGATGGTCGGATTATCAACGAACCCCCTAAGTAGTTTATATATGTGGCAGATTGACAGCCAATCTTTTCTTACGCTTAGTGAGTTGTACCAAACCATCCCCAGAATAAATGCCGTAGGATATAGAAAGGGATGATGATTATACTGTTGGTTTTCTGTCTTAATGGGGTTATATTTCGCAAGCGCAATCACTAATACTGCCGGCTCCCGCGAGCCGGCAGTAGTAGTCCTTGCGCTTGAATACTTGCGCTGGATACAAACGAGTGGTCCTATATATTCAGAGGCTTTATTCGCACTGTACGCCCGCGAATTAAACTGAGCTGCTCGAAAATGCAAGTAAATCTTAATTTGTAATGGAGACAGGAGTGAGCATTTTCTTTGTGGCTTCGCCTCGTATCCCGCCAGTATCTATAAGCAGAAACCTCCGATTTAACGAAAATCGCTTTTTGTGCATTTTGCACGTTATTTGTATGGGTTTATTCAAATTATTAATTATTCCATTGGTTTTCTGTCATGAACTTGTATCGAATGTAGGTACGAACAGTACGTATCGAAACATATCGAACACTTAAGTTCAGCAACAAAAAAACAACGAATGAAAAAAACAATAAACCTTCGACGCAGGAAAGAAAAAGTGGGAGGTAGGAGGAGGGAAAAAATTATGAACGTGAGTTCAAGTATTCTTTGAGCCTGCATTTAAAGCAGCAGAAAGTAGATGCTGCACTTACGTGTGTTGGTAAAACATTTCAGGGACCACCTCCACGTACGGATATGGTATGTAAGTGATGCAACAAGAAATAATTAAAACCACGATTTAATTATAAAATTTTGAATGTTTAGTAAAAATAGTAGTAAAAAAATATTAAGATTTTATAGTCTCAAATAAAGAATTTACTTTTTCCTTATAAAAACATTCTTTTGCTGGTTGGCTATACTGGCTGTCGGCTACATTCTTTCATACGGCTTCCGGCTGAAAAATGGAGTAGACTTGTGATGTTGACTTTGCCACACCTCGGATATATAAAATTTAACAGCTGGATAAAATTAGAATTAATAGTAGAAATGTTAAAATTCCTAGTGGATATCAAATAAAACATTTTAGAATATTTACAGTAATAACGGTAATTAATATGCGAAATAATGTCAAAAAGTTTTGGGACGAAAACTATCCCCCCGTGACCGCAGCCATATATTT
The DNA here is from genome assembly GCA_944548615.1 of Micropterix aruncella. NCBI lineage: Eukaryota > Metazoa > Arthropoda > Insecta > Lepidoptera > Micropterigidae > Micropterix > Micropterix aruncella. The sequence continues at coordinate 19,939,741 of OX155967.1, read as the reverse complement.
TGAAAATTCGCTCTAGTTTTATATTCTCCCTTAAATTGGATGAGGAAGTTGCATTAATTTATGAATTACATGATAATCCTGGTTAACGCGACGCGACAATCGCGCGGCGCACACTGAATATCAAATGTTTTGCGGTACGTGCGAGTGCGCAAGCACTACTACTGCCGGCTCGCGGACCACTCGTTTGTATTCAGAGGCACCGCACTGTACGCCCGCGAATTAAACTGAGCTGCTCGAAAATGCAAGTGGAATTTAATTTGTAATGCGAGGCGGGAGTGAGCATTGTCTGTGTAGCGGCGCCTCGTATCCCGTGTTTTTTATAAGCAGAATCCTGAGATACCGATGTGACCAATACACTTTTTGTACATTTTGGAAGTCATTTGTATGGGTTTTTCAGTTTTTATGATTATTCAGTTGGTTTTCTGTCTTGATGGGGTTATATTCGCAAGCACAAGCACTATTACTGCCGACCCGCGGACCACTCGTTTGTATTCAGATGATTTAACCGCACTGTACGCCCGCGAATTAAACTGAGCTGCTCGAAAATGCAAGTGGAACTTAATTTGTAATGGGAGACGGGACTGAGCATTGTCTATGTGGCGGCGCATCGTATTCCGCCAGTCCCTATAAACAGTATCCTGGGATAACGAAGTTTATTTTAGAATATAAAATATTTCAGTTGGTAAGAATCCCTACACTTGATTGTGTCAAATTGGTTTTACATGTTTTACCCTTAATGATATACTACTTAATTTTTATCAGAGTCTATTTTATCACATTTATCGGAGGCTTTTCAAATGTCCGTATTTTAAACAATATTAAAACAAATAAAAAACACCAGTACCGTTACAGAAAGTGAACTATTGCTTTTATAATATTTTTTTAAAAGTCTTTTTAATTAAATAGATTGGAAACCCTCATAACGAGCATATTTCGTTAAAGAATCTTACTCGTTAAGATTTTTTCAATTTTTCCAATTTTCAATTTTTCCCATAAAAATTAATGCGTTCCATGCCAAAAAAATATTTTTTTTTCAAAAGGTCAGCGAAAATAACTATTGCCTTATCATAAGTAATGTTTTCGTTAATAGTGCCGCCTTGTAATCGCTTTTCGTTTATCCATATGAGAAGCAACTTTTCAACGTAATTAGGAATACGTAACCATTTCGTAGTCATTCTTGACACCAATTATATTCTTTTCAATTAAGAATATAAGAATATAGACGGCCCGGAAGTACAGTGGTTAGGTCGCCTGATCTTACATTGTAAGGTCCCGGGTTCGATTCCCGGCTGGGTCACCATTTTCCGTTGGGATTAAATTAACAGAATTGCGTTTCCAATTCTGTCGATCGAATGCAATAGCAAGACAAACACATACAGACATGTTACACACACACATACATATAACACGTCATAGTAGGGTTGGTTGTAAGAGATGGTCATATAACAATAAACCCGCCAATTGTGACATTTTCACAATAAAGAGTATAAACAAATATAAATGCTTTGTTGCTTTACAGCATTTATATTCTTTTGATTTTACTGTTCCTTGTTTTTGAGAATAATTGTTTTTAGTGTTCCTTGTTCTTAAGAATAGTGCAGATCGTTGATGCAGACTGATTGTATGTGCGCGCTAGATCAGCCACGCTCACACCTCGTTCTCGCTTTTCAATTATTGTACGTTTCATTTCAACGGTTACTTTTATTCTCTCATGGCTCCATCAATAAGTTGTGGCTTTTTTACGGGAATCTTTTTGCAAGGGTTTTTAAATTTTGTAAAAAAAATAAAATACGAATAATGTCTGAACACACGTTTGGAAACGTGTGATCACATGCGAAACTAACGCGCTAGCGGAACGAGTGCTAAACACAGACGGATGCACTGGCGCACGAGAGTCTAGGCTTACGAGTAAGTGACGGAAATAAGGGACTTCTCCTTTCTGTGTCACTCGTTATGCAAAATGTTAGGGAGATTTTTTTTCATATGTTTTCTCTCCTTATGCGAATTATTCGTCATGATAAGGGCTCGTTATGACAGGTTTCACTGTATTGGTTGTTTATATATAGGGAGTTAATGGGCCCTTGCTGAGTTGGCCACGAAGACCCATTCTGTTCAGGGTTGGTCACACTCACGGGTCAACACCTGTCCGACAGCCTCCACGCATGAAGTGCGAGCCTGGGTAGGACTCTGGCCTTATGGTCAGTTTCCCCTGGGAATCAAACTTCTGGCGCTCCTGGACGGTCTGCGCACCGTGCGGCGTAAGCCAATCGACTGTGACTAACAGTCGGGGGAGACTGGAAGCAGTGCTGTTTCCTATAGAGGTGGTTGCGGACCTTATAGCGACTGCTATTGAAACGACCATCGGCCATCCGATCCTGGGTGAACAGCCGGGCAAAGGACGCTGTGGTCCGCGATAGATTCGGTAAACACCGTTTCACCGCTTCGTAAGGGAGAGGACCGCGCAAGCGACCTAGAACGCCGATTTATATATTATAATTAAATATAATAGGGTATGATAGAGGTGGAAAACACCTTTCTTGTATTTTTAATGATCGAAATCCTGGGCGGACCCACCGGAAGGAAGCGGACCAGCCATATAATCTCCAGTAACAAAATGATTCGAAAAGCGGATTTGCGCGGGCTATCAATAGGGTAAAAAATAACCGGCATACTTACATAGTTGATAAATGCGGAGAAAAACGCGGTGTAGTCCGCTACGGCAATAAGTATGGCTGCCGTATTTTATTACAGCGAATTGTATGAGCAGTGACGGGCTGATCTGTCACAATGCGATACTGGGCTACTCAACAATCCCAAATGTTACTCTTGATAAAAAGGCCCTACCATGTTCAAACTCGACATGCAATCTTGTTTTTTTTTTGTTAGATTACAAAGTATTACATCGTTTGTATTTAAACAAAATTTGTGTCGCTCCTAACTAGGTAGGTCCTATTCTAAGGAGAGCACCAATTCAAATGATTAGAAAATAACTGACTATTTGTTTAACATTTCGAGTAGCGGCATAATTTCATGGCAGACCGCGGCAATTTATTGGAATTTCTTGCAATATTGCCGCTCTTGACAAACAGTACTATAACTATGGAACTACTATAGAAATCATTTAAATAATAACTGTGTAATGATTGCATTGAAATTTCGTGTATAGAATATGGAAATCTCATTCTGTTAAACAATTAGATAATTATGAATAAATATGAGAATAACGAAAAAGTGTACTTTTCTTACGGAAAATATGGAACCCTATTTAGAAATTGTAAATACTATCGTGATCTTTAACAGATTATCTATCAAATCCAATATTTCGTTTTGCTAATTTACATACAAAAATATTAAGATATTTGCTCATAAATACCAATAAAAATTTTGATGATTTCTCAACAAAAAAAAATGTTTGACAATGGGATTTTACCAGAAATATCAGCGAAATGACGCGCGAAATTATTTTAGCGGCCGTCTATGTATCTATAGTAATAATGAGATATTTCGTATGGATTTTAGGATGCGTTCGAATTAGAAAATAATATTACTTTGCGCTCTGGGAGCAAGGCGCCAATATTTATTCATAATTATCTAATTGTTTTAAAAAAGGAGATTTCAATATTCTATACACGAAATTACAATGCGATCATTGCACAGTTATTCTTTTTTATGATTGGTATAGTAGTTCCATAGTTATAGTACTTTTTGTCGAGCGCGGCGATATTGGAAGAAATTCCAATAAATTGGGGCGGTCTGACATGAAATTATGCCGCTACTCGAAGGGTTAACATAGAAAAATATAATTTATAAATTACTCCTATTCGATAATTTATAAAATGCAAAATAACGTAAATATGAAAATATACAACCATAATACACTCCATTTTGTTTATCAGTGCAACAGCCATGCCATGGTTGAACTTCGAACGGGCTATTATAATTAAGTGCGTATACAAAATTTCGCATCTGTAATGTTGACCGTTGAGTAGTTCCCTCGTTGTAAGCCAAACCTGTGTGCCGCAGTCTTGGTGCAACTTATAATGACATTTCTGAGAAATGTCATTTATCTTGACGATGGCTTGGCCGAAATATTGATACACATTTTTAATAATCATTAGTTTTTAAGATATCTAGATATCTAATCGCCTATTATTTTCCAGCATTGATCTCATCTTTCGAATGTTTTGCCGCTGTAGGATAAAGTAGAAAGGTTCCAATACCACAGTAGGAAACAGCAAATACTGAAAGAAGAGAAAACGAAAAAGGCGTGGAGTCGCTCCTGGTCGCCACAGACCAGATAAGTGCCCTTTCATTTATTTTATCATTTCATTTATTTAGTAATAAACATAATTTCAATTTGAAAAAATAATAATTTACACATTTACAATCAAATATTAATATATATATATACATATATATATATATATATATATATATATATATATATATATATATATATATATATATATATATATATATATATATATATATATATATATATATATATATATAATATATATATATATATATATATATATATATATATATATATATATATATATATATATATATATATATATATATATATATATATATATATATATATATATATATATATATATATATATATATATATATATATATATATATATATATATATGTATATATATATATATATATATGTATATATATATATATGTATATATATATATATATATATATATATATATATATATATATATATAGATATATATATATATATATATATATATATATATATATATATATATATATATATATATATATATATATATATATATATATATATATATATATATATATATATATATATATATATATATATATTTATATATATATATATATATATATATATATATATATATATATATATATATATATATATATATATATATATATATATATATATATATATATATATATATATATATATATATATATATATATATATATATATATATATATATATATATATATATATATATATATATATATAAATATATATATATATATTTTTGATAAGGTTTGTAAAGAAATCCGTTTATAGGATGATGTTTTTATTTAAAATAAAATTAGTAAAAGCTACTTAAAAAGTAGCGAAGGACATCCCAGCTTGTATTGGGAAATGCTTATGTTTGAATGAGATATACTTACGGATGTGCACGACTTTCGACGGTGCAATGTAAGTTTAAAGGTCCTTTTGCAGTCGACTAACGATCACTATTCATCCATATATCTCATAAATAGGGCTTATCCTTATGCAACACAAAATGCTTGATTTAACTTTAAATCAATGATATCAATGATAATCAATGATACAACGGAGCCTCTAATGATAATATGTAATGTACTGTAGTTTTAAAAAATGCGCATTTCTTTAAATAAATAAAATAAAAAAAAATATATATTATACTTAAAAATTATTTATAAAATAAACTAAGTTGATATTAAATATAAAATTAAAATAGAAAACCGATGGGAGAGGTAAGGAATTGAAAGTGATTAGGAAGAAGGAGTTAGACGATGGTATGTGTATATGTATATAGATATAAATAAAGATATAGATAGGTTGTATAGTGGATATATAGATACAGATATGTATTGATGTTTATAGATATTTATAGATATATAATAAATGTTTATTGATATTTATAAATATTTGTAGTAGCTACTGATATGTTGCATGAAAAGTATATAACTAAGTACGTTAAGTATTAATAAGCTCGTTAGGTGCAATATATTTGAATAATTTTTAACTGAATTCCTATTTAAAATATCGTGTCTGTGCTATAGACCGCTGAGGAGTCCCCTAGTCGGGAGCCAATCAGGGCAAGCTAACCATAAAACATGCATTGCCATCGGAAGCGAACCAACATGTACATTTTCAACTTCACATTGAGGATATAATATTTGAGGAGTACCCTTAATTCCTCAAGAATTCCATCATAATAACAGGATTTTGATAATTGAGACCAATCTGTAAGTATATACTTTCAAATAAATAAAGAATTTTTCAAATCGGTTTATAAATGACGGAGTTCTGAGGTAACAAACATTTTTTTTAAATACAACCGAAGCGATAACCTACTCTTTTTTTTGAAGACCGTGCAAACAATAATGGCATGTCATGGACACGCAATTCATCTTACGTAAGTATTAGAGTAGCCCATCGAAATATTCCTCCCTCACGTCGAATTAAAACCTACTTTTTTTGGCTAGACTGTACAGTATCATTCCGCGCTCGTCCGAATGAAATATTTGATTTCGTGTTGCCGTGGATAGAAGAGAGGAGACGGAACGTTTACTCTAGTTATTAGGTCGTTGAAACGGATTGCTTAGCGGACGGGAAATCCGTGTGTTTATCTTGCAAAGCTCTTTGAGCGCGTGAAGCACCGTAGTAACTATATATGCAGTTTTAAACAAATAAGTGTGGAAAATTTAAAATCAAAATGTGTGGGAACGTTTCATTGAGGCGAGGTGTGAAAGTAACTACGAGCTTTAGATCTAAGGAAGGAGGGTTAGGGGAAGGGAGGCAAACCGGGATACCTGCCCCAAGCGGCAATTTAGGGGGCGCCGAATTCAGGCGTTCATAAAAACATTTTGCTCGATTGCGTTTCTTCGTGAACTAAAATCGGAAATTAGTCCGCGTGAACAAGACAGGGAAATACGCTAGAGTGGAGTGTGAGATGACCGGATGTCACTTTTTCGTATTAAAACTGCCCGCCAAGATCAAATATTACACCGCACGAAATATGCTCGAATGTATTCGGACGAGTATAAGTTCGGCAGGTAGTATTAATCGACGATCGTTCGTTTCATATTCCGCTCTAACCGAGATACGTCCGCTATATATAAAAATATGTTTAAAAAATATATACAATTTATTTAAAACTGCTATATCAAAACCGCTTATAAGAAACGCTAAATATTTCGCCTGATTCATAAAAAAACAAGATTTACTTACTTTTTGAATAATAACCCAAAAATAGGGCGATTAAGGTAACATCTGGGAAGCTGAAAATTTGAAGATGACGGGGCAGTAGTCTAAGCCACAGTGCAGGAATTTTTACGTGATCGGGATTAAGTTCTTTTAGAAAGGCAATTTTATATTTATAAAAAAGATATCAAGTGTATAACCCTAAAATGTGGACTATGGAATATGGTCGATTCAATAAAATCACTTACAATATCATTTGTTTTGTGCCTTAGAATAAAGAATATATATATATATATATATATATATATATATATATATATATATATATATATATATATATATATATATATATATATATATATATATATATATATATATATATATATATATATATATATATATATATATATATATATATATATATATATATATATATATATATATATATATATCCTTATACAATCAAATATACAATCAAATATACATCCTATACTTATACAATCAAATATATATATATATATATATATATATGTATATATATATATATATATATATATATATATATATATATATATATATATATATATATATATATATATATATATATATATATATATATATATATATATATATATATATATATATATATATATATTTGATTGTATAAGTGTAAATTATTATTTTTTCAAATTGAAATTATGTTTATTACTAAATAAATGAAATTATAAAATAAATGAAAGGGCACTTATCTGGTCTGTGGCGACCAGGAGCGACTCCACGCCGTTTTTCTTCTCCTCTTTCAGTGTTTGCTGTTTCCTGCTGTGGTATTGGAAAATGACCAAACCGGCTTCCTATTTTCTCCTACAGCGGTAACACAACAATTCGAAAGATGAGAATCAATGCTGAAAAATAATGGCGATTAGTGTATCTTAAAAACTAATGATAATTAAAAATTGTATCAATATTTCGGCTCAGCCGTCGTCAAGATATGTGACATTTCTGAAATCGAACAATTCGTTGAAAATTTAAATTCAAGGAATCGAACAAAAAGAAATGGATTAATAATATTTTACACGATTTAGTTAAGGTACCATAACCAACCGTGCAAAACGTTATTTTAAAATGAATGATTATAAATTAAAATAAAAAGCATTTGATGATTATGATAATATGATAAACCTTATTAATTTTGCCTATTGAGACCGGAACCTTTGCAAGCGCCTAAAATATAAATATAAGCCAATTCCCAAGATTTGACGTCCCTTTCTTTTGCATTATCACCAAGGCATTTTATTATTTTAACTTTAAAACATTGATCAAAAGATAAATTATGCGCCCTCATGCAAAGATATTGGGAGTTGGCTTTCATTTCCTACACTAGCCCTATGATTATTAAGTCTAATATTAAGTGGTGTTGTTGTTTCACCGATATAAAAGGCATCACAAGTCCTGCACAGAAGTTGATATACTATATTTTTTGAAATACAACTGCAATGAAAGGGAACCCTGTAACTATTAGTAGTATTTGGACTGGTAAACAAAGGACTTAAATCTAACAGAGGACAAGTTTTACAACGTGGACGACCACAAGGTTGAAGGCCAAAATTATTATTACCAATAGAGAAATTTTGATTATTTTTTGTTTATTTAATATTGATCTAATATTAGGTGGTCTGCGAAAAGATAAAATTGGCGGTGAATCTAAGAGATCCTTAGTGGATGCATCATTAGAAATGATGGGGAATAAATCAGATAATATATCTCGCAGTTTCTCAGCACCAGGAAAATAAGTGGTGCTATGAAAGATTTTATTATTATTTTTATTTGAAGAAATTTTAGGTTTTGGTATATATTTTACTTCAGAGTTTAGAATATGTTTATCTAATAGAGGAGCAGGGTATTTTCTTTCAAGAAGAGATTGCTTTAGATTATTGAGATATTTATCTAAATTTTCTTTGTTGTTAACTAAACGGTGTCCGCGAATGGACATTGAATAGGGAATGGATCTCTTGGTGTGAAATGGATGACAGCTATCAAGGTGTAAATACTGTTCTTTATTTGTAGGTTTTATATGAATCGCGGTTTTAATTTTACCTTCGGAAATTGTTAAATTAACATCTAAGAAAGTAATTTGTGATTTAGAAATGGTATGAGTGAAATTCAAAGGGCCAAAATTATTTAGGTCGTCAAGAAAGGTTGTTAGAGTAGTTTGTCCGTGTGGCCAAATCATTATTATGTCGTCAATAAATCTATACCATAATATGGGTTTTAAATTTTGTGTTTGAAGAAAATTTTGCTCGAATAATCCCATGAAAAGGTTGGCATACGAAGGTGCCATTCGAGTGCCCATAGCAGTACCTTTAATTTCAAGATAAAATTCATCTTCAAAGGAAAAAGCATTACACGTTAAGACAAACTCGGCTAATTTGCAAAGAAAATCTGTAGAAGGTATTTGAGGATGAGGTCTCTCATCGAGAAAATAAGAAATGGCTTCCAATCTTAAATTATGAGGAATATTGGTATACAGGGATATGGCGTCAATAGTAACAAATAATAGGTCGTCGGACTTTGGAATTACAGTATTCTTTAAAATATCAATAAAATGATAGCTGTCTTTGATATGAGAATTTAGATTTTTCAGAAAAGGTTGTAATAAATAATCTACAAAAGCCGAAATTCTTTCTGTCGGAGAGTTACAGCTTGCAACTATCGGTCGTCCAGGATTATTAGGCTTGTGAATTTTTGGTAATAGGTAGAAATTTGGAGTTCGGATAGGATCAGGAATTAAAGTTTTAACATCTTCGTCTGATAATTTTTCATTTGATTTATTTTTTTCAATATATTTTTTTATTTTCACTGCAAATTTTTTGTTAGGATCTCTGGATAGTTTTTTATAGAAAGTTTCATCTCTAAGTTGCCTCAAGCCTTCAGTAACATAGTCATTTTGGTCATTTTCCAATACCACAGCAGGAAACAGCAAACACTGAAAGAGGAGAAGAAAAACGGCGTGGAGTCGCTCCTGGTCGCCACAGACCAGATAAGTGCCCATATATACATATGTATATATATACTATATATATATACATATATATATATTATATATATATATATATA
>OX155967.1:19894751-19929451 GCA_944548615.1 Micropterix aruncella | reverse complement strand
TGCACAATCGAAAGTCGTGCACATCCGTAAGTATGTCTCATTCAAACATAAGCGTTTCCCAATCCAAGCTGGGATTTCCTTCGCTGCTATTCAAGTAGCGTTTACTAATTTTATTTTACTGCGAATCATCAACCTATGAACGGATTATTTACAAAACCTTATCAAATATAAATATATATATATATATATATATATATATATATATATATATATATATATATATATATATATATATATATATATATATATATATATATATATATATATATATATATATATATATATATATATATATATATATATATATATATATATATATATACAGTGGCGGATCCAGGATTTATGTTTGGGGGGGGGCTGAGGGTCGGTCTCGCTAATAGCTATATCAGTAAACTAGCTGACCCATGCCCACTTCGTTGGGCGGTAAAACGTTTTACTTGTGATGAAATAATGAGTGTGTTTTGGTTAGTACTGAGTGCTATGATTTATTTCCTGACTGCCAAATGAAGGGTTATATTTTTACTTCAATGTATGTATGTATTTGCATGCCAATTTGACTATATTACCGTTATTTGTGAGTGTCTTCTTGTGAGTTTCTTATTTGTGAGTGTCTTATCTCTTCAACCATTTATGCAGTAAAAGTGAAATTATATACAGTAAAGGGGAAAAGTCTTTTGTTATAAACACTTTAGATGATAAATTTCCTTATTTTGATAATAATTAATAATCGTTGATAATATGACCAATAAACATGACCTAACGATTTAAATTATTTTTTTTAATTTGAAATACTACTTTTTGTGACTTAAATATAAAAGTTAGACATATGCTGTCGCAGACTTTTTTGTAGGCATTATCAATCTCTACAACTTTCTCTAGAATTTAATCATATATCTCTCATCGTTAAGGCAGCGTTAGTTAGAAACGTTTTCGTTCGACCGTTTTTTCCGACTTAATTTTGAAATCCGACTACCACGAAAATGTCTTTTCATTTTTCGGATTTTTATATAGCCTATGACACTTCAATAACGTGGCTTTCTATTGGTAAAAGAATTTTCAAAATCGGTTCAGTAGATCCAGAGAGTACTTCATACAACATCACAAACGTTACCTCTTTATAATATTAGTATAGAAGTATAGATAGACGACACGGTCACGGTTCCATACATATGTCGTATTATCCTTTAACTATTTATGCAGTAAAAGGGAAAAGTCTTTTGTTTTAAACACTTGTGACGATAAATTTATTTATTTTGATAATAATTCATAATTGTAGATAATATGAAAAATAAACATGACCTAACGATTTAAATTATTTTTTTAATTAGAAAAACTACTTTTTGTGACTTAAATATAAAAGTTAGACATATGCTGTAGCTGACTTTTTTGTAGGCATTATCAAGCTCTACAACTTTTCTCTAAAACTTAATCATATATCTCTCATCGTTAAGGCAGCGTTAGTTAGAAACGTTTTCGTTCGACCGTTTTTCCGACTTACTTTGGAAATACGACTACCACGAAAAAGTCTTTTCATTTTCCGGATTAATATATAGCCTATGACACTTAAATAACGTGGCTTTCTATTGGTAAAAGAATTTTCAAAATCGGTTAAGTAGATCCAGAGAGTACTTCATACAACATCACAAACTTTACCTCTTTATAATATTAGTATAGAAGTATAGATAGACGACACGGTCGCGGTTCCATACATATGTCGTATTATCCTTTAACTATTTATGCAGTAAAAGGGAAAAGTCTTTTGTTTTAAACACTTGTGACGATAAATTTATTTATTTTGATAATAATTCATAATTGTAGATAATATGAAAAATAAACATGACCTAACGATTTAAATTATTTTTTTAATTAGAAAAACTACTTTTTGTGACTTAAATATAAAAGTTAGACATATGCTGTCGCTGATTTTTTTGTAGGCATTATCAAGCTCTACAACTTTTCTCTAGAACTTAATCATATATCTCTCATCGTTAAGGCAGCGTTAGTTAGAAACGTTTACGTTCGACCGTTTTTTCCGACTTACTTTGGAAATACGACTACCACGAAAAAGTCTTTTCATTTTTCGGATTAATATATAGCCTATGACACAATATTTTGCTTCTTTCACTTTTTTTTATATATTTTTCATAATTAGAGTATGGCAACATTCAATCAGCTGATTCTGGGTTTTACTTAGATATGTAGAATTTTTTGGAGCTGTATTGGAAAATCTGAAAGTTTTGTTTATTTATGTTTTGGGGGGGGGCTTCAGCCCCTTAGCCCCCCCCCTGGATCCGCCACTATATATATATATATATATATATATGTGTATATATATATATATATATATATATATATATATATATATATATATATATATATATATATATATATATATATATATATATATATATATATATATATATATATATATATATATATATATATATATATATATATATATATATATACACATATATATATATATATATATATATATATATATATATATATATATATATATATATATATATATATATATATATATATATATATATATATATATATATATATATATATATATATATATATATATATATATATATATATATATATATATATATATATATATATATATAGATATATATATATAGATATATATATATATATATATATATATATATATATATATATATATATATATATATATATATATATATATATATATATATATATATATATATATATATATATATATATATAGAAATATTTGATAGTTTTGTGTATATATTCTTTTTAGAATTGATCAATAAGATGATTATAAAGTAAATAATTATAAAAGCCACTTACATCGTGACGAAGGATTCCCTTGATCGGATTCACAAAAGAATATATACACAAAACTATCAAATATTTCAAAATATTGAATTTTTACATATTTTATGTTTCGTTCATTGTAAATAATCCATTTAGGTTAAAGGTAATCTTTCCAACTAATAGGAAAGAGCTGACTGCTTCCTTTCATTGATATGAGGGCATGTCACGCTTTTAGTTTTAAGTTTTCAGCTGAATATTGTTCGCAGCTTCTTTATATCGCACCTTTAGAAAATAAAAAAACGAAATTCGAAATTTTAAATTCTTCCATCTGTCAAGTAGCTCATCTTGTCTTGTTATTTCCCATGAAATAATAGGAAATTGAGTGAGTTTACGTATAAAGAAGGATTGTAGCTTAATTTTTGAGATAATTGGATGAAGGGTGAGCGTTACTAGTTGTAAAATGGGCCCAACTTAAACCTACTCCTCTTTCCGCAAGTGAGAGGCATTCATCATTCTCGTTAACACCTAAAGCATTCCCGAATCCGATCAAGGGAATCCTTCGTCACGATGTAAGTGGCTTTTATAATTATTTACTTTATAATCATCTTATTGATCAATTCTAAAAAGAATATATACACAAAACTATCAAATATTTCAAAATATTGAATTTTTACATATTTTATGTTTCGTTCATTGTAAATAATCCATTTAGGTTATAGGTAATCTTTCCAACTAATAGGAAAGAGCTGACTGCTTCCTTTCATTGATATGAGGGCATGTCACGCTTTTAGTTTTAAGTTTTCAGCTGAATATTGATCGCAGCTTCTTTATATCGCACCGTTAGAAAATAAAAAAGCGAAATTCGAAATTTTAAATTCTTCCATCTGTCAAGTAGCTCGTCTTGTCTTGTTATTTCCTTTGAAATAATAGGAAATTGAGTGAGTTTACGTATAAAGAAGGATTGTAGCTTAATTTTTGAGATAATTGGATGAAGGGTGAGCGTTACTAGTTGTAAAATGGGCCCAACTTAAACCTACTCCTCTTTCCGCAAGTGAGAGGCATTCATCATTCTCGTTAACACCTAAAGCATTCCCGAATCCGATCAAGGGAATCCTTCGTCACGATGTAAGTGGCTTTTATAATCATCTTATTGATCAATTCTATATATATATATATATATATATATATATATATATATATATATATATATATATATATATATATATATATATATATATATATATATATATATATATATATATATATATATATATATATATATATATATATATATATATATATATATATATATATATATATATATATATATATATATATATATATATATATATATATATATATATATATATATATATATATATATATATATATATATATATATATATATATATATATATATATATATATATATATATATATATATATATATATATATATATATATATATATATATATATATATATATATATATATATATATATATATATATATATATATATATATATATATATATATATATATATATATATATATATATATATATATATATATATATATATATATATATATATATATATATATATATATATATATATATATATATATATATATATATATATATATATATATATATATATATATATATATATATATATATATATATATATATATATATATATTGATTTTCACATTATCTGGAATTTCAATTTCGATATAGTCAAGCCTTTAGGCAAGAACATGCTTGGTTACTCAAGAAATGACGTATTATTTTCTATGTAACCTTACATATGTAAGTATGCATTATATTTTTTTACTTCGCCGTATTTCCTCTTTATTTCACGAAAAAATCTAATACCTGGTTTATATTCAGTCAAATTGAACGTAGTACTCGAGACCACCTTAATCTTATCTACTCAGATGCCGTTATAGCAACGTACTATGTCAGCAGGAGTTACCTAGATTCCAAAATTTAAAGTAGCACTACTATATGTACCCAGTTGTTTCAGAATTCCTTTGATATTTCTTGTTATGAAAAATATATTTTTACAATAGCAAGTGTATTAGGGTAACTGATGTGATATTCTCTATTGATCGCGGCTTAATGGACTGAAAAATAAAACGGGAAGAGTATGTATTTTTCATCGCAAGAAGACGAAAACTAGCAAGATCAATCAAAAAAATCTTATGTGTAACGTAATAAAAAACGCAAAATGAAAAAAAACGCTTACGTCAATTTGGCTTTTAGTCGTCAATGTGATTTTAAACGTCAAGAGAAGTGTTTTAGAGAAATACATTTTTGAAAAGTTTTGTAGGTAAAATCATTATAGTTCATATAGATAGGTCTTGCTAATAAAAATATTGCACTGTTTAACCCACACATATTTGAACGCCTTCTCTTTTGCCAAGATTTTTGCTTTTCGCAAGATATGTTTGTATAGTGGCCTTAACTATTCTTTCACGAAAACGTGTATTTTTTTCTATAAATAAATGAATGATTATTTTAAAAACAATAACACAAAACAAATGTTTACCTTCGAGTACGCTATAAGAGCCCTGCTGACGAAACACAGATTAACCTCTCCAAAACCTCCCAAGTATTTTAGCAAACAAACTGATTGACGTGCGTAATTTCCTCTTTGCAGGAAGCGTCTACCCAACGGAGTACCTCCTGCCGCGCACGCACTCGAACGCGGTGGAAACTACACACAACAATACAGAGTTCACCGTCGGCCTCCTGCGGTACACGTCTACTGAGTCAATATTTGATCAAGGAGAATACAATTTGAGAAAGCCTAATAGGATAAGTGACGTCGGACTATGGGCCAAACTCGAGAGGGGTGAAACCCTCTTAAATAATAGACTTAGAAACGTGGTGAATTCTAAAATTAGCAATATTAACACAGACTTTTATAAAACAGTGACAAATGAAAATGTTGTGTTTTTAAGAAACAGTAATGCGGACACTACAGTGCCCACGACGCCATCGGTGAAAGACTTGGTGGTCGGTTACAAAAATGGCAAACGACCTAAGGATGAGGATCCAGTTACTTCTTTAGTGATGAGATTTCGAAGAGAGATGGGCCATACTGGCACAGTGGAGTGTAAACCGTTTGAAGAAGTGGATTTTGATAAAAGAACATTCTACAGTCCTGGATATCCAAATAACTATCCAGGAAATACGGACTGCGTCGTGGTTCTGGAAGGTAAGCTTTTTTTTAATCTAAAATTCTCATTTCAGTTTGAGCAGTAGAGAGTTGTGAAAGAGCAACTGAGTGTCAAACACAACGGACAAACACTTTATCTTAGGGAGTTACAAGGGAATCAGGTCGTTATGTCTCCCATGGATTGAACCTGAAAGAATAGCGAACAAACGACAATACAATGTCTAACTAGACCGATAAACCCATAATAGTCCATCTCCATTTGTAGTAGCTACTGATATGTTGTATGAAAGTGATATGATATGTTGCATCAAAAGTATATAACTAAGTACGATGGGTATTAACAAGCTCGTTAGGTGCAATATATTTGAATAATTCTTTAACCCGTTGAGTATGAGTCAACCAAATCTGGTCGCGAAACAATTATCCGTTGAGTACGAGTCGACCAAATCTGGTCGCGCGTTTTTTCACTTCTTTGACGTTCTCATATTTATTCATAATTATCTAATTGTTTTACAAAATGATATTTCAATATTCTATGTTCGAAATTTCAATGCAATCATTGTGCAGTTGTTCTTTTTATGATTGGTGTAGTAGTTTCGTAGTTATAGTACTTTAAGTCGATGTCGCCGAAAATCCTGCAAAAGAGACAGATGCATCCATGAAAATACCCATTTACTCCAAGGGTTAACGTAACTTTATAGTAACTGAATTCGTATTCAAAATGTCGTGTCTGTGTTAAAGGCTCGTTTTGAAATGGAGAAGTGGAGAAATGGATTCTTTTTTGAAGTGGAGAAATGATATCGCAATAAATAGTTAAAGAATCAAATTTAAATAGTCCGAGGATACAATTGTATATAAAATGTCCATGTTACGAGTTAAAATATATATTTTAAAATAGTTCAATTAAAAAAAGAACAAAAACACAAGAACAGCGATTTAACAAAAATAATAATAATAGTAATTCAATTTATTTAAATTAAATTACATAAGAATGTCAAATATTTGGTGGCTAATATCCCGACCTTCATTCAGAAGCCACCTATGACACCGTTTTTTAAATTGGTCTTTACTGTATACGATGAAGTCTTTACTGTATACGATGAAGTCTTTACTGTATACGATACTATACTCTGCCTATTCAAAGAAGCTTTTAAACACAAGCTAAACACTGACGTACATTCGGTATTAAATTACGTCAAGTATGCCATATCACAGCCCCGCTTTCCAATCTCCAGCTTTCAGCCTTATAATATCGTATTTTAATCTCAGCTACACTTTCCTGGTCAAAAATATGTATATACTCGTAAACCAACACGATTTCATTTTTGTATCGCCATGGGCAGAGATGAAGCTATCCTCTAACCATTTAGGGAAGGTTTTCAACAAGGGCCAAAAAAATTTGGTTTTGTCACCCCAATACTTTCCCGGGAAGTAGCCAGAGACGTCATCTCATTCAGTTGAAAAATCGTTTTGCAAACGCGCGTCACCGCAAAATTCGCTGTTAAAAATTAAAGTTTCGATCGAGCGACACAACTTAATGAAGATTTAAATTTCGAACGTGCGTCACCGCTTATTTAAAAATTCAATCACAAACGCGAGATGTCGCAAATTCGAATATTTGATTCCCCCATACGTTTGTATAGCGAAATTTTAATATTATTAGAGCAGTTTGCATAAGAGATATTCCAACCACATAATCACAACTAGGATTGTCAACTACAACGGGCGAGCCTGTCACCCCAGGAAGTTTTAACGATTAGTCGTTCTATCTCCCTGGAGTGAGCGCAGAAGACCTGGACAGAACAGTCCACCGTCAAGCTCCGCCACAAACCAGGTGTGTTAACCAGCGAGCTTACACTCACGCCCTTACTTCCAATTGCGACCAGAATACTCCAGTCTCTCGATTGGTTACGAGTTCGAGGTCGCTTGCGCGGTCCTCTCCCTTACGAAGCGGTGAAACAGTGTATACCTAATCTGTCGCGAACCACGGCATCTATTGCCCGGATGTTCACACAGGATCGGGTAGCCGATGGTCGTTTCAAGAGCAGTCGCCGTAAGGTCCGCAACCACCCCCGCTCTATAGGAAACAGTACTGCTTCCAGACTCCCCCGACTGTTAGTCAGAGTGCAAAGTCGATTGGCTTAGGCCGCACGGTGCGCAGACCGTCCAGGAGCGCCAAAAGGTTGATTCCCAGGGGAAACTGGGGAAACCATAAGGCCAGAGTCCTACCCAGGCTCGCACCTTATGCGTGTAGGTCGTCGGATAGGTGTTGACCCGTGAGTGTGACCAACCCTGAACAGAATGGATCGTCGTGGCCAACTCAGCAAGGGCCCATTAACTCCCACCACACAACCACAATGTGATTTCGGCCCAACAAGGCATCTGTATACCAAATTTTAAGTCTTTAGGTCTAATATTTCGGAGATGACATATGACTGGTGCGCCGACTGGTGGACCGATTTCAAGCACATTCTTTTCAACTCTTGCCGTGACCAAATGATGCCTGCATACCAAGACCAAATATAGCCAAATTCAGCTTAATCGTTTGGGTGCTATCGGGAAGGAATACACAAAGCATACACACCGACAGACACACACACACAGACCCACTTACATAATTTAATCTGGAAATGGTCTATATCCTCTCAGGGTCTCCAAAAAAAAATACCGTCTTCATCACGAATATTTTTTTTACGCGTTCAAAATACGTTGAAAGTAATTGTCGTACATTCCGTATAAAGTTACGTCGTGTATGCCATGTAATTTATGGTACTGTGCTGAACCGTAAACAGGTTCAGAGATGAAGCTATCCTCTGCCTATTCAAGGATGGTTTTCAATACAAGCCAAAAACTGACGTACATTCCAATTTTAAATAGGATAGAAAACGAATTAACCGCGTGAAGTTTGTAGCACCCGACGTTTCGATGACGTTGCAGCCGCCGTTGTCCAGGGTAGACTGAAGAGCTATCAATCCGTTGTTTTGCGGGTAGGCCGCATACCGCTGCCGCCACTGCGTAGGTTATAACGGTGGTGGGGGGGGGGGGCGGGCTCGGAGCGCGCGAATTTTGAAAATCCGTCTTGCACACAACACTCACTGTATCCTGTCTTTCGTCCTTGCGTTCAGAGTTCGGCGGCGGGAACATTTTAATAAGAGAGTTCCACGCAGAAGAGAGTTTGTAACCGTCGTATCTGTTGAAGTTCGGGGTTCTTCTTATTTCAATGGCTTCGCGGATCATGCGAGGAAAGTAGAATTGTTCCTTGGATGGCACAATGGGATTTTGAAACTTCATCCAGTTGTTACTTCCGCTATCCAATATATGTTCGCAGATCGCCGATTTTTCTGGCTGAACATTTTTAACAGCTTTGATGTGTTCTTTCAGTCGTGTGGCTATGGGCCGTTTTGTTTGTCCAACGTAGGCTAGACCGCAACTGCATTTGACTTTATACACACCCGGGGTATGCATTGGTATTACATCCTTTACAGGCCTCAGAAATCGAGCTATATTTTGGGTCGGTTTGAAGATCGTTTTTATATCGAAACTGTTTAGAGTCTGAGAGAATCTGTTTATATGACGTACATTCCGTATTAAATTACGTCGAGTATGTTATGTAAATTATGACAGTGTGCAGATCCTGTTTATTTGCGTTACTTTAGCGTATCACAGTCCCGCTTTTTCATTTCCAACTTCCAGCCTCATAATCTCGTATTTTCATCGTTTGAGCTCAAAAAGACACGCGCGCGCTTCGATGCTCCGCTGACATTAATGACTTTTTGATGGCCCTCTTTATGCATATACGAAAGGAGGACGCAGCGAGCTTGGTTGCACCGCGCCTCACTACGATTAAAATTATAAAACGAGAAAAACCTTTCAGCCATTTCGGGCCATATTAAGTGAACTTTGCACCGGCGAGATATATTAATGTTTCTGGAGACAGTGCTGAATTAGACTCCTGGATTATGCACCAGTCTATGGGCCTCACGCCGGGATCAGTACAACACGAGCTGTCAACTACAACGGGCGAACACGTCACCTCTGGAAATTTTAACGAAATTTATCTTCTGTCTCCCGTGAGGTGAGCGCAGAAGACTTAGAACAAAACAGTCCACCGTCAAGCTCCGCCACCTGCCCGTCAGAGGCCAACGCCTTACGGCGAGGCACCGGGAAAGGTAAACAGCGGGCAGCCTCACCCCTGACTACCAGTTTGGAACGATTTATCCATCTGGAATTAACCTTCAAGATACCTCCTACCTCCTGACTGGTTACTCATGGCTACTCCATGACTGGTGACTGAGTCAAGGTCGCTTGCGCGGTTCTTGCGTAGCGGTGAAACGGTGTAAACCGAATCCATCGCGGACCACGGCATCCTTTTTCCAGCTCTTCACCCGAAATCTGGTAGCCGTTGGTCGTTTCAAGAGCAGTCGCCGTAAGGTCGACAACTACCCCGCTCTATAGGAAACAGTACTGCTTCCAGACTCCCCCGACTGTTAGTCAGAATGCTGCTGCGCGGACAGCGCATCCCTCTCGTGGCCCTGACCGGGGCGTACAGAACGACGTCCACTCTTGCGTTACCCGTCATCGCTGGCGTTCTGCCGATTGACCTGGAGATTCTGGAGCGTGCAGCCTTGTCGCGGTACCGCCGGGGCGAGCCGGTAGTCCTTCATGGTCTATCGATCGACCCGGTGGCGCACCGAGCTGGGGAGTTTGCCCGCCTGATTCGGGTGGAGTCCTTGCGTGTCTGGCAGGCTAGATGGGACGCCGGGGGTACGGGCCGCCTCACCCATTGCTTCTTCCCGTCTGTTGCAGTGCGGATGGCAAATTCGTTTCTGCGGTTCGACCACCATACCACGCAGCTGGTTGGGGGCCACGGAGAGTTCAGAGCCAAACTATTTGACTTTGGACTTGCCGATGACCCCCGGTGCGCCTGTGGGTATGGTCGCCAAACTGCGGAACACGTAATTTGGTCTTGCCCAATTCTAGCGGCTGCACGGGAGAAATTGATGGATGCAGTGGGCGCGTGCGTTGGGCGTTCTCCGATTTGGTACCCGGATTTGGTCAGTTGTAGGAGCTGCTTCCAGTCGTTTGGCGAGTTTGTGGGGCTCTGGGTGGCTTCTTGGGAAAGCATGAGGCTTCGGGATACCCCCCAGGGGGTACCCTCTTCCTTGGTGGCGTGATTCGGCGGCTACTTCCAGCCCGAAGTGCCCGTCTTTGTGTCCGTCTCTTTACCGCCCCGAGGGGCGTTTCGTTCTTTGCAGGATCCAGGGATTCCTCCCCCCCGTGGCTGCTCCGAGACCTGCCCACGGACAGCGCGCCTTCACGTTCATTGTTCTGGAGCGTCCTCTACCCCGCTTACCGGCTCCTAAATTTATGATATTGTTATTTCTTTTCTCGTTATATTATGTGTAATATTTTGTAAAATTTTAATTTTTTTTTTGTAAATAAGTTTTATTTTTGAATAAATGGGTTCTCGGGGCGGTACGGGGGGGTGGTTTACCCTATTTCACCCCCTGCGCGTTTTACCCTTCTGGTACGCGCAGGGTTGTCGTAGCACGACATCCCGGGCAGACAAGACGACCCTCGTCGTTATAACTGCCCGGGCGGTGGGCGGGGTTTGCTGCCCTCACCTATCGCCTTGAAACTCTTAACTGTTAGTCAGAATGCACAATCGATTGGCTTACGCCGCACGGTGCTCAAACCGTCCAAAAGCGCCAGAAGGTTGACCCCTGGGTGAAACTAGCCCTAAGGACTGAGTCCTGTCCGGGCTCGCACTTTATAATATGATCAACCCTAAACAAAATGGGTTGTCGTGGCCAACTCAGCAAGGGCTCATTAGCTCCCAAGAGACGGACAGTCAGACTTCAGTCTGGAAATAGTCCTAATCCTCACCCCCCCCCCCACCCCCGAGATGATTTAGACTTTCAGAAGATTATAACCCCGGTCAAAATGTACCTACATATATATCCGTCTTAATCTCAAAAAAAAAAACTAGCGCGTTCACAATAGTTTACCTCCTCGTCGCATGGTTTTCTCGTAAAGTAAATTTTACAGATGTCTCATGATTAGATACGAACGCTATACTGGTTAACGATCTTGTTCGAAGTTAAAATTGCTCAAAAATTCTCACCGATCATCGTTGTTAGAAATAAATGACAAAATCAATATTGTCTGTTTGGTGGAGCATTCTGGAAAAAAAATGAGAAGACATCGTTAAATCTGCCCGGTTTTTATATTGGCGCTTACCAGCATAGAAATATTTTTAATATGGGTGGAACCATGGTACTAATCAAGAATAATCTAGATAGCGAGCAGTTACCGCAATGTGCTGATCTTTGTCTAGATCGCCATTTCGAATGCTGCGGAGTAAAACTATCAGAAAGTAACATGTACGTCTTCTCTTTATATCGATCACCCAATGGAAATATCAGCATATTCTTAAAAAGATTTTCAAAACTCTTAGAAATATTTGCAGACAAGAAAATTATTATATGTACAGACGTTAATGTTAACTTCCTAGTAGATTCAGTAGCAAAATATAATATAAATAGTATACTCAATATGTATGGTTTAAAGTCATATATTCAATCCGCAACAAGAATCACCGATCACTCTGCAACTCTCATTGATAATATATTTTCAAATCTGTCTCCCACTTTGTTTTCTTCGAAGGTCTGCTCTACTGGGCTATCAGATCACGAAGGTATTTTTGTTTCATTAAATAACAGCGCTAAAAAGGAGATCCAGTTCAAAACTACTAGAATTTTCTCCAAAATTAACGAAGAAAACTTCATAAATAAACTTGTTAACGAGGACTGGGAAAAAAAATTAAATGCTAAAAACGAAAGTGCTAATGATCTGTTCACTATATATTTTTTCAATAGCTTTAAATCTAATTTTGACAATAGTTTTCCAGAGAAAGTCGTCAAGGTAAAACAATCTAGTCATGTAAAATGTTGGTTATCGAAAGGATTAAAAAAGTCTGCCAAAAATTTGCGCTTTCTTCGATACCTTCGCAAATTTGAATGCAATAAATATGTTTTAGGGTACATAAATAGGTACGAAATAGTATATAGGCGAGTAATAAGAAATGCTAAGAGAAACAGTATCAGAAAAAATATATTGAACTCCAAAAACAATTCTAAAGCACTATGGCAAGTCGTGAATGAAAAACTGGGCAAAAGGGAACAGACTCATTCTAATATCACACTCAGTGTAAATAATCACACAGTCGATAATCAATGCGAGGTAGCTAATATGTTTAATAGTTATTTTTCCCAAATCGGGCAAGTCAACAATTCTAACACGACACCCAGTCAGGTAGGCGGACACAATATTTGTTACAGCCGCCATATTTTCTTTATGCAACCAACCGATGCAGTTGAGATCACAAAAATTGTCAACTCAATGAAAATCACAAAATCTTCTGGGGTTGATAATATTACTATTGAAACAGTGAAACTTGCACTGCCTGTAATAGCCGAAGTACTAGCTAACTTATTTAATATTTCTCTGAGAGATGGCGTTTTCCCGGAGCAATTTAAAATTGCAAAAATTGTTCCATTATATAAAAACGGCCCGAAAACTGATATTGCTAACTACAGACCAATAGCTCTACTGCCGGTTTTTTCAAAAATTCTTGAGAAAATAGTTAATATCAGGTTAGTCAAATATCTAGAAAATAAAGATATTATATCAAAAACTCAATTTGGTTTTAGGAAAAATAAAGGAACAATAGATGCACTACATAATATTTTATCAACAATGTACAGTAATGTTGACGCGAAACTTTATTCAGGCACGGTCTTCTGCGATCTCTCAAAAGCGTTCGACATGGTGAATCACAATATATTGCTTAGTAAACTTGACAAATACGGCATCCGAGGGAACAGTCTTAAGTGGTTCTCCAGTTACCTATCAAATCGGAAACAAGTAGTACAACTTTGTAACTACGAAGGCGGATTATTAAAGAATGTAATGTCCAATGAGTGCGAAGTAAAGTGCGGAGTTCCACAAGGGAGTATTCTGGGACCAACCCTTTTCCTTTTATACATAAATGACCTCCCAACTGCCTTAACACATTCCAAAGTAACATTATTTGCGGATGACACCAGCATAAACTATGCACATTCTAATATTGACCAAGTTGTTACAACTTTAAATGCTGAATTGGTTTCACTAAATGCATGGTTTGAGAGAAACAAGTTATCCCTTAACACGTCCAAAACTGTTTCAATGTTTATATCCTCTCAGCAAAATAAAATACAAAATAATCCACAGGTACATATTGGGAAAAACAACATAGCCGATGTCAGTTCTCACAAATTTCTTGGTTTAGTTTTAGATAATCACTTGAGATGGAATGCACACGGAGAACAATTAAGTGACAAACTTTCTAGTGCCTGTTTTCTGCTGCGCCAAATACGAAAACTGATTAATTCTAAGGACACGAAAACGATTTATTTCGCTTATTTTGAGTCTTTTCTCCGTTACGGTATTCTCTTCTGGGCGCAATGCACCATCGATCTAAGGCAACATATTTTTTCATTGCAAAAACGGGCCATTCGAATTTTAAGTAATCTGGGTTATGTAGAATCATGCCGTGGTCATTTCAGAAGGCTTAAAATCCTCACCCTTCCATCTCTATACGTTTTAGAATGCGTTAAATTGATCACAAAAAACCTAGCTCAGCTGCCGATACATTCAGATACCCATAAACACTTTACCAGGGGGAGAAATAATCTGATTCTTCCTCGTCCAAATCTAGAACTTTTTAAAAGGAATCCGAGCTACGTCGGAATTATATGCTACAATAAGCTACCCTCTAGTATAAAAAATATATGCCGCGAAGGAAAAATGCTCCAATTTAAAAATAAACTCAAATTATATCTAATTGAAAGAGAATTGTACGACATTAACGATCTCTAAAAACTGTCTGCATCTCGACTATATCTCTTTCTGTAATAGGTTTTAAAACGATTTTCAATTTGACTAAAACGTATTAACTATTTTTTATTATTAGGTAGGCACATATTAATTATACCTTGACTATTTTTATTTACAATATAATCACTAAGACATTTTATTTTACTTTTTGACAACCGTCCCTTTTTTTTGTTATTTTTGACATTACATTTATTAATTTTATACTAAAAAAACTTATTTTTATCGGTATTTTAAAGAATAATTTACTCTGTGTTTTTAATCTGGTAAACTAAATGGTGAGACTCGATTTTATTCTACAATAATACCTTCTTCATTCTTACGAGTAACCTTTTACGTTTTGATTAGTAGTAGAAGAATTTGATCATTAAGAAAGAATTCAATGTTATCACGGTCAAATGTAATACTACTGTCTATACAACTATGTATTAGTTTTTAAGACAATAAACAATTTGATTTGATTTGATTTGATGACACATGAGCGCCTGAATTCACTTGCCATTATGGCCACTGAATGCGGCATATTGGAAAAGGGGAATTTTCAACATGTCCTAGAAAAGTTTACCACAAAAAAAAACAGGTAATCTTTTAAGTGTCACTAGTTTATACAGTTTAATAAAAATATATTTTTTTCAACAGTATTACAATATTGTATATCAATATTTGTTTTGTTTAATAAAATTGGTTTATCAATTTTATCGTATTTAAAACTTATTAGGGTATAATTTGCAAAGTGCAAAGGGAGCCCCGAGATTTCGCCGATCTAAAGTTCCTCAGAGGGTTAATCCGGCACTGCCTGGAGCGGTGAGTTATTATGTTTACTTTTTAATAAAGATGTGAAAACATCCGCCGGCCGTGTGTCTTCATAGGGATTTCGCTCCGCCGCTGGGAATATTCATAAATGGTCTTTGATCTGGTTCTATTTCTGCGTTTAATAGCCGAATAAAACTGAAATAATCTTGAGGAATTCTGATAAAACTACTGATTTACTGAGCAGCATTGATTTTTACACGACTCCCCTAAAAAAGAAGTGTTATATATTTAGGATTCATGTATATAGTATGTTTTCTGTTTCTTTATTCCAACATAACTTCTAAACGCTTGAACCGATTTAGAAGTGTGTGGTGTTTTAAGAATCGTTATGTCATCCCGAGTGTCACAGGGTGACTAAAGAGACTAAACTTTAAATGTCAAATGAATAATTACCTAAATGTCCCTAAAACTAATTTAATTACCCGGCATCCTTGTCCATCCATCCATCCTTTAAGTGCGAGGGGACCCGAACGGGTTCGTTCGCCGGCCGAGAGTGGGCGCTCATCGATTTTATTTATGAAATTATTAATCAAATCAGATACAACCGATTTTTTATTACTATACTAGCTGATCCGATAGACGTCCTATCGAAATTTAAATAAATTTGTTTGTGATCGTTTTGTGGATTTGTGAAGCTATTGTAATGTGTAAACATCATAATAAAGTAACAAATCGGTTGTCACTCCAAAACTTTCCCGGCAATCAGACAACCCCCCCCCCCCCCCCCCCGCGCCAAACCCCTTTACTCTAAACGCCAACGCCCACCCCCCCCCCCAGGGTGGGTTAGGGACAGTTTTACTAATTTGTTGGACAGATCGCGAAACACACAAAGTAGAAAAATGTAATTTTATTTTAATTTAGGCTGGAATGGATTTTTCCGGATTTTTATCAAGATCTTCTAGATTTTTTAAAATTTAACACATTTGATTTAAAAAATTCCATCCCGAGAGCATAGCGATCAAAACAGAAAAAGAATCAATCTAATATTTCGTTCCTATTCAACAAAAGAATTACGGATATCTACCATTCGAATCGTGTAAAGAAAAAAGTTCTTTCAGTTTTTCACGAATTTTCCAATTTTAAGGTAAATTTTCCAATTTTTCTTTCCGTAAAGACCTTTTTTAGACTATTATAAACATTTTTCCTTAAAAAAATGCCAAATCGGTTCAACCGTTCAACCTAATATGTGGTTATCAACGAGCAGCATTTCATTTTTATTTATATAGACTAGCTGACCCGGCGAACATCGTATAACCGCCTAACAGTCAATAAATGTCGTGTTACAGATTAGCTGAAATTAATTTATGATTTTATGAAATACAATGAATACAAAATAAATATTAAGTTCACTGCTTTGTTAAGATAATAACACTAAAACAAACAAAAAGTACAAAAATTAAGTATATCAATCGTGTGCCAGCAAGACATGATTGACTATTTACATATTGTGCAGCATGGGATGCACTCGGTTCAATTCTTTTCATTGAAGCACCTTGTGATATAAGACATTTTTTGTTTCTTTATCAGGCGCAAGAACAAATAAAGCGGATGATTTTCCGACACGTGAACATGCCATGTACAACTGACCATGAGAAAAACACGGATTTACATTTTGCATGGGAAAATGTTTTTCTTTCCTTTTAATTTTTCGTCAATCTTCCAATTTTCGTTTTTAATAGTTATTCTGCTATTCGGGACGGAGACAAATACTACAAATCAAAAACCATGAAAATCGGTCCAGCCGATCTCGAGTTATAAGTGTTCGAACAAACCCGACTTTTTTTCATATATGTAAGCTATATGAAAATTTAATAATATTATTTTCAAAATATCAGTCAACGTTATTTTAAGCCATGCTGTAGAATGGTCTAAAGCCCGTAAGCCTTTCTTAGCCCGTATAAGTCCCCAATAATGGATCGTAAATTATATTTTATATTGTTAAATTGGCTTCAATTTCTACGCCCATTCATCTTCCTAACGAGATTCTGTCGCCCTGACTTGATCAAGCCGGAAGCTCGCGAGATGCGCGTTTCTCTTCTTGCCGTGAGCCAGCACAAAGAAAAATAAGTTAATGGGTTTCCTGGAGAAGAAAAACTGATTCACGTAACTGAATTCTATTGTGTATTCCGTCGAGGCGTGTTATTCACTTTGATAAGTATGAATACAAGGCAATACAGCTATCTGCAAACATATTGGATACCTAGCGGAACTGATCACTGGGTGCAGTTTCAAAATCCCATTGTGCTATCCGAAGAACACTTTTACTTTCCTCCCATGATCCGTGAAGCCATTGAAATAAGAAGATAGCCGAACTTCAATAGAGATAACGGTTTACTATTACCGAACTTCGATAGAGACAACGGTTTACTATTAGTCGCAGATAAACCCGCATCTGAAATATACAGGGTTAGTTTTAGAGAAGATTGTAGATACAAAACTTAACCAAAAGGATTTTTTTTTGTCTTTCGCTCTTTTTTTAGAAAGATACTTACTTTTTTATGATAGATGGATGTGTGAGGGACCACCCCTCACTAGACTCCAAGTTGTGCGGTGTGAGGTGGTGGTATCAACTTACGAGTTATCTCCATATTGAAAGGCGGGTTTGAATGAAGTAAAAGGTATTTATTGATTGAAAGTTTGATATTGCCTGATAACGCTTTCCGAACAGTTTACGTTGTCGTGAGTATATTGATGCGCGACTGCGGTTACGAGAATATATGCATTAGGATTGTATGTGTGCTCCTAGTATCTTGCACTGGGCATGGCTCGAGTCTGTGGGATAGAAGACTGATGCTTCGTGACCGAGAAAGATAAGGAAAGGAAACCAAGGAGCCAGACCCGTTGACCTAACTCGTGAGAGAGACTGCCGGGTATGCCGTCGCAACCTTGGGGAAAGGTGATCACTCGGGGGATGATACTTTGGTTGCTTTTTCGCCGGTTTATATAGGCCGAGAAATGATGCAATCTGAAATATTCCGAGTAAAAGTATTGTTTCATCGTGCTGATTCATCGCTTCACGAGTGAAAATAATAGCTGAATTGTGTCAGTGTATTTCACTGGAAATCGATGCATTTGTTGAACGTATGTAATGGTACTTAAGGGCCATTACATGTGTTTTTGAGAATGTCAAATTTAAAAAAAACATTGGTCCGGTATTTCAAGATAGCGGCCAAGATGGCGCCAGCACCATATTGCCCTATTTTGTCGTACAAACGAGCGTGACACTCTTTTGTGTTGTTATTGTGATGTGTTCCAGGCCAATTAGCTTGTCGTACAAACGAGCGAGACGCGTCACGCTCGTTTGTACAACAAAATATGGCAATATACTGCTGGCGCCATCTTGGACACCATCTTGAAGTACCGGAATAATGTTTTTTTTACAGTGTATTTTAAAATTCCCCGTGCTCAAAAACATACATCTTGATATTTTGGACGCGTTCCTATTTCAAACGGGGGCTTTCCAGCGCTGATTTCTAATTGTATGTCGCTTAGGCAACCGGCATTTTTAGATTCAGCAGGGTCGAAATAGGGAGAAAAGACCTGTTGCCCAACCGTTACATGATTTGCTTCTACAAGTAATAAATTAATAGGTTTAAAAAAAAACACTAAAAACACGCTTTTATAAATGCACGTAAAAACCAAAAAAAAATATACAGGCACCTATATCAATATTTACACTATTTACACTCAATATTTACAAGTCAATATATAATGGGTTTGTTATAACCTTGAAACCTGATCGTGTTCAAAGTCCATTACGTGACCTCTCTCACAAGTGCAAACACGACTATGATACGATATTCCATCATGGAATGCCAGTTCCTGTCTTCCGGCTTCATCATCAGACCTTGAAACTTATTCGTGGTCAAAGTTCATTACAAGACCTTTCTAACAAGTCCAAACACGGCTATGATACGATATTCCATCATGTAATGCCAGTGCCTATCTTCCGGCTTCATCATCAGTTCTTGAAACCTAATCGTGGTCAAAATTCATTCCGAGACTTTTCTAACAAGTCCAAACACAGATATGATACGATGTTCCATCATAAAGTTCCAGTTCATATCTTCCGACTCCATCATCAGATCAGTTAGACAGTGCCATATTATTGCGGAATGGGACAAGTGGGCGCGGCCAACTGGGCGCGGCCGACTCGGCGCTGCTAACTGGGCGCCGCCGACTGGACGCCAGGCCAACTGGGCGCAGGGACAACTGGGCGCGAGCCAAGTGGGCGCGGGACAGGTGGGGGCCAAAATTATATTATGCAATATATTTACATATTTTTTTATTGTGACTGACTATTTTAAAAAAACTAATGGTAAAACATTACCTTCGTAGCTATACTGTGATACATCCGTTTCAGAGCTAGCTTTTACATGGGATTTAACATTTACATAATAAATTTAGTGCAAAATATCAAAAAATATATAGAAAGTATTACATATACTATGAAAGCCTTTAAATACATTTACTCAAATAATTTACAAGACTGGAAATAGTTAATGCTCTGTTGATATAATATTGATCGTTTTATTTTTTTATTTATTTTACAGCCAACCTATATACGTGAAATATATACGTGACCATAAATATAAAGCTTTGCATTTTATGATATTTTTTGATATTTTTCACTAAATTTAATATGTTACACTAAATTTAATATGTTAACATTTACATAAATCACTAATTTATGTAAATGTTAGATCCCATATAAACGCTAGCTCTGAAACGGGTGTATCACAGTATAGCTAAGAAGTTAATGTTTCACCATTAGTTAATTTTTATATAATGTAGCAATAAAAATATTTCTCGTCAGTCACAATAAAAAAATATGTAAATATATTGCATAATATAATTTTGGCCCCCACCTGTCCCGCGCCCACTTGGCTCGCGCCCAGTTGTCCCTGCGTCCAGTTGGCCTAGCGCCCAATCGGCGGCGCCCAGTTAGCAGCGCCCAGTCGGCCGCGCCCAGTTGGCCGCGCCCACTTGTCCTAGACCGATATTATTGTATTGTCATCAGAACTACATACAGCTGCCAATTTTCATGACGCTACGATCCTTGGAAGATGGTTAAATTAGTTACCTTAGATTCCATTACATAGTTACATACAGGTCGACCTAATAAAAGCGTGTTAACCCTTTCTATTTGAGCTAACCATTCTTGGTTAGACGCTTACAAATGCCTAAAATGGTATCTAATCAATATTGGTTAGGGCGCTCCGCGCTGTGGTCACTTTGTAATATTTATTCATTATTATCTTAATTGTTTTACGAGATAATGTTATAATTGTTTTATATTTCAAATTTCAATGCGAACATTTTACAGTTATTCTTTTTACGATCCGTATAGTAGTTTAAAAGTTATGGTCGTTTTTTCTCAAGGCCATCGACTTTACGCGCAAAACTGTCCCGAGGAGATCTCTTTTTCGATATTTTGACTAGTCTATAACGGCCCAGTTCAGATATTTTATATGTATAAATGTAATATTATTTGTGGATATAAATATTAGTAAGACAAATATGCTTTATTAATGTGGTGATTATTTTCATAAATACATAAATAAATAAATATATTGGAATCATCGTACAGAACCCATTTACCTATGACACTTAAGTATCACAGCCTCGCATTTTCATACGTAGTTCTCAGCCTTATAAACTCGTACGTATTTTCAATGTTTTGGTGTAAAACCACAGGCGCTTCGATGCTTCGTTCACAGTAATGGCCCTATTTATGCATAAACTAAAGCGGGAAGCAGCAAGCTACTCTGCACCGCGCAACCAAACTATTAAAATTATGAAATGGGGAAAACCTTTCAGCAATTTCGGTGCATATTAACTGAACTTCGTCCCGGCGCGAGATATATTAACAATGTTCCTGCAGTGGTGAGTTATTATGTTTACCATTTAATAAATACGCAAAAACATCGCCTACGGTTATAAATAGGATAGAAAACGAATTTACCGCGTGAAATTTGTAGCACCCGACGTTTCGGTGACGGTTTGTAGCAGCCGCCGTTGTCCAGGGTAGACTGCGGCTGCAACGTCACCGAAACGTCGGGTGCTACAAACGGGTGCCGAAACGTCGGGTTTTCTATCCTATTTATAATGTCAAACAACCGCGATAGTCTTCGATTTTATATCGCCTACGGTGTCACGAAAATCATGTGAATCATCTGGACTGGCCAGTCCAGTCTCCAGATCTCCACCCAATGAACACTTGTGGGGTTTGGAGTCAAGTGTAAGATACGAAATCACTCAATAGAAACACTCAAAATATTTCAAAAGAATAATGGCAGGAGATTTCAAAAAAGGGTGCGGCAAGCTAGTAAGGATTTTACTGAAAACAATTGCTGCCGTAAGTATCTATATTTACTGAAAATAATTGCTGTAAATATACATATATAAAAAATACATTTACTTAAAATAAATATTAATACTGAAAATACTTGCAGCTGTAAATAAAATATTATTAAAAATATATTATTTTAAATGATATGTCTGTCTGTTTCACTACAAATCACTGGTTTTCTAAAAGAACGAGATTTTTAATGGGAGCCTAATAATTTTAGCAAAGGCTGTATAAGTCACGGATACATTTTATATTAAAACTAGCTGCGCCCAGCGGTTTCACACGCGTGGTGATGGAAAATTGTGATAATGATGATAGAAAACCATATATCTTTATAAATTAGCCTATGTGTTATTCTGATGTGTAAGCTATATTATTGTAGAGTTTCATCAAAATTCATTCAGTAGTTTTTGCGTGAAAGAGTAACAAACATCCATACATACATACAAACTTTCGCGTTTATAATATTAGTGGGATTAGTAGGATAGTATGATAGAATTTAAATTTCGAATGTCAATTTCTTAGATTTTTTCCTACTTACTTGACAGTTATCGTTATATTTTAGATAATTCACACTATATCTTTATAAATTATAGCCTATGTGTTATTCTGATGTGTAAGCTATATTATTGTAAAGTTTCGTCAAAATCTATTCAGTAGTTTTTGCGTGAAAGAGTAACAAACATCCATACATACATACAAACTTTCGCGTTTACAATATTAGTAGGATGTATACTGATTATCTCGTGGGATAACTTTATTTGAAAGAGCGAGTAGGAAAAATTGACCTGATATCTCACAGCGACGGTAATGGATATTTGATGTCGTTTCTTATGCAGCTGCTGCAAGTAAAAAGACAGTCTCTTGCTGGTGAGAATTAGAGCAGAGCACGATCTGGCTTTAGCGGTTCCATCAAATTTGATTTCGAAAATTATGATTATATTATCTCGCTATTTTTACACGACTGCCCAACAAAAAAGGAGTGTAATGCGTTCAGTGTATGTTTTCCGTTTCTTTATTCTACCATTACTTCTAAACGCTTGAACCAATTTAGTGCGAGTTTTGTAAAATGTGATACTTTTAGATCAGACAGTATTTTGGCAATAGAATGCTGGGGTAGACTCAGCAGGCTGGACTCCGGGACACATCACGCTAACGTACTATGAAAGGTGTAATTTTATATAGTACCTACGCTTTTAGTGTTTTGGAAAATCTGAAAATTTATCAGTAGACAAAGGATGCAATACAGAACTCGAAACAAATGACCAGACTGCTTAACAATAGAATGCGTGGCGTCAGCATTACTCCATGAATGTCACAAAAATGAAGTCCCAGCAAATAATCCGGTACGTATTTGTCGGTAACTATTACGCATCGGTCTAATGTGCCGCGCAATATGATGGTCTTTTTTTGTGACATGTATGGAGTAATGCTGACGCCACGTATTCTATTGTGACATGTATGGAGTAATGCTGACGCCACGTATTCTATTGTAAAGCAGTCTGACTATTGTTTCGAGTTCTGTATTGCATCCACTGTCTACTGATACATTTTCAGCTTTTTCAAAATACTTTAGGGGTACCTACTAATTAAAATTACACCTTACCAAGTACGCCTGTGCCAGGTGTCCCGGAGTTTGGCCTGATGACTACCCCAGCATTATATGGCCAAAATACACTCTGATCTAAAAGTATCAGCTTTGACAAACTTTTTTGTCGAACATATTACTGTAATACATTCGCAGTGACGCTTCTGGTACTAATAAATATTAAGTTGTAGGGGCACGATCATCAACATCAACCTGTAGTTACTGTTGGACATAGGCCACCCCTATAGAATACCATGACGAACGGTCTTAAGTCACCTTCATCCACCTACTTTCTGCGGCCGTGGCAATGTCATCGGTTCAATTTGAGGGCGCCATCCTACACGACGTCTGCCGGTTCGTGGTCGCCATTCGAGAACGTTTTCCCCTAAACGGTCGTCGGTTCTGCGAGCTATATGGCCTGCCCATTGCCATTCCAAACTGATAATTTTACGAGCTATGTCAGTGACCTTGGTTCTTCTGCGGATTTCCTCGTTTCGGATCCTTTCACGTAATGAATCTCTGAGCATAGCTCTGTCCATGACTCGTTGCGCGACTTTTAGCATGTGTACGAGGCCAATAGTTAGCGACCACGTCTCAGTACCGTATCTCATCATTGGCAACACGCACTGATTATAGATGTTCGTCTTGAGACTCTGCGATATTTGTGACGATAGGATATGGCGTATTTCTCCGAAAGTTCCCCATGGGCATGATATATCAATTTAATTTCAATTTATTTTATTGTGATTGTGGTGTAGTAATATGGAGTTTTTTAATTATTCATTATCTCACAATCTGCCTTTTATGCGTACAATTTTTTTATATACAACATGATTGCATTTTTTTTTTTACAAATTTTTTATCGATTTCAAATTGTGAGTAGATTCAATATACAAAGTCTTAACCTGACTAGGCTGCCGCCTGTTCCAAGGTAGACAATTTATTTTAATTATCCTAAGAAATCTATAATATTATATTTATATAAATAAACAAAATCTACTTAATGTAACAGAAATATCTTAATTACCTAATTAAAAATTCGTAAGAAAATTTCATGAAAATTGTCAATAACCTATATTTTATTTTAAAACATGATAAAAATTTATATATATTTATATATGTATTAATAAGTATTATTGTGCATTAAAAATATACAAAATAAATAAAAAAATAAAAAAATAAAATTGTATTTTGAAACCATTAATTTATATTACTACATAGGGGAGACCGGGGCTATGGGGCCACCTTAAGGGAAATCGAGAAAAATATTGTTAGTTTTAAGGAATTTTGATATCGCTCCTAGACAAAATTAAATTTCAATATGTTGACTATCACCCTGAATACCTCATAAGGGGAAGTTTTCAAAGTGTTGATACTTAACAGCTAAAAACTATGAACACTGCAAATGGCCTCATTACCCCATGGTATGGGGTAATGACGCCACCCCTGGCCTGGTTACCCCAAATAATTATAAATACAAGTTTAATCAAAGAAATAAAGTTTGTTTAATTAAAGAACATTACAAAAATCGCAAATATAACATTTTGCCTTTTCAGCGCCACTGCAGTCCTTGTGCGCCCACTTTCCACAAATTGTGCACCTGAACCAAATTTCACGACTTTTCCCATATTCGCCACATACAAGGCAAATTTCATCATCGGAACTCTCCTGATCTTTTAAACCTTCATCGTCGAATACGATTTCAGTTGAGGTGTCTGATGAGGAGCTACTAAATACTTTCTTCTTAACTCTCAATAACTTCTGTTTCTCTACTTCCTTGTTAGCTTTCTTTTCTTTTTTCAAACTTTTCTCAATAAGCTCGTCTTTGAGAGGTGTTGACGTTAGTATTTGGGATGAGCCTTTCTTTCGGAGATGTTTTGTAATCTTCTTGATCCTCCTTGGAATAGGTGTTAATTCAGCCACTGTGGTATGGGGTGACTTGTTCCAATTTGAAGGCCCGGCGACAACTTCCTGATTAGATGGTTCAACGATAACATCCTGATCTGATCGCTCGGAAACAACGTCTAAATCTTCAGCAGGAGGTGTAAATTCGGTCTCATCAAAAACGTATGGATTCAATGGAAAAATACCAGTACACTGGAACCCTTTTAGAGCTTTGTCTACGGAAGACACTCTTCTATAGGCAGAACAAAAGATAGAAGCAATGTCATATTGTACGACTCTCTCATACTGCTTTGTCTTTAGATGAAGGTCTATCTCTCGATTAATTGCCTTCTTCAGAGGTCCAAAAAATACAACGTCCAGGGGCTGGGTGCGATGGGAGGTGTGCGGTGGGAGTGATACCATGACAATTCCATTAGCTCTACAGAAATTGTAAGCTGATAGGGATACATGACTCGAGTGATTGTCAAGTACCAACAAAACTGGTTCCTGTGTTGAACATTTAACAGTCTTATGGAAGTGTTCGAGCCATTTTACAAACAAATCTTCGGTTATCCAGCCAGACTTAGAGCAAGTGTAGATGGCATCTGGAGGCCCATCCTTCTCCAGCAGAGGTGTCATTCTTTGACGCTTAAAGATGAACATAGGCGGAACGTATAACCCTGCAGCACTGAAGCAGCAAACCACCGTGGTATTTGTTCCTCGCTCAGCGCTGGAAATAAGACCAACTTGCTTCTGACCTTTTTTGGCCAGTACTTTTACTGCACTCCCAACTGTATTAACACCTGTCTCGTCACAGTTGAATATTCGAGATGCCGGAAACTTGTATTTACCATATACTTCTTCGAGGTTGCTGTAAAATTTTGACACGTCAAGCTTGTTAAATCCCAGTATTCTACTGAGGCTTGTTTGCTCTGGCTTTCTAAGTGAAATGTCACCACAGCGTTTCAAGAAGCCAGAGAGCCAACCCTCACCGGCGAGTTTGGTAGTTTTGTTGAACTTATTTTTGATGTTATTAATTTCAGCAAATTCATAAGCAATTTGCCTTATTTCAGTTGTTGTCACACCAAAATATAATTTTGCCAAAATTAGGACATGAGCCTTTAGTTCTTCTCCTTGTCCAGCGCTGAACACTGTTGGTTTACCCATATTGGGGCCTTGTGGAATTCCTTTTTTTAATTGGTTTCGAAGAGAACTCCTCGGAATGTTAAAAGTCTTCGCCACACTTTTGACACTTCTGCCGTTGGCCACTTGAGCACAAGCCTCTGTCATACATTCCTTGCTCCAACTGGCTTTATTCGTCTTCCTCTGATAATTTCGAACCATCTATGAAAAGGGAAAAAAACACGTAAAGCACTTTGTTTCCTTTAATCCACAATATTGGGGTAATCAGGCCATCCCTGGCCTCATTGCCCCATTTTGGTGAAGTTTACAAACATATGGAAAATATAACCTAAAACTGTCATTGAAGCTATCAATTGCATGCTAAATCATGCTGCAATATGCTATTATAAAGCATACATTGTTTGATCTTAGTATTACCAATCAAATTTTTCATATGCTTACTTTTGTAAAAGTCCGACCTTAGATGGAATGGCGGTATTTTGATTTTTCGCCCACGAAACTTTTATATCTCCTCACATGAACACGGCCGTCGTCGGACTGTTTAATTATGCCAATGAGAGTTGGTAGCACTGCATATAAGCGGACTAAAACGCGCGGGGTTTGAATTAAGCGGGTGGCCTCATTCCCCGGGGTGGCCCCATAGCCCCGGTCTCCCCTATACTATTATGTTTTTATTATAAGGATTTAATTAGCATAGAGATCTGACATTTAAAAAAAAACGATTAGATAATTATGGATTACAAAAATGCCATGTAACGTGACAAAATGTCAAAAATAAACATACGTGGATGCGTTGAAATACTGGTTCCCGTCAGATCACCGAAATTAAGGAGCGATGAACGTGGACAGTACTTGGATAAGTGACCGTCTGAGTACTGCCAAGTAACGTTATAACAGCCAGCAGTCAGGAAGATACTTGTAGTTGGACATTAATATGGGCCGTTATTGTAACGGAAATAACGGTAAACAAAAAAACTACACTGACACTAGTCGTGAGGAGCTAATGGGCCCTTGCTGAGTTGGCCACGAAGACCCATTCTGTTCACCCATCCGGCGGCCTCCACGCATTAGGTGCGAGCCCGGGCAGTACTCTGGCCTTAGGGCTAGTTTTCCCTAGGAATCAATCTTCTGGCGCTCCTGGACGGTCTGCGCACCGTGCGGCGTAAGCCAATCGTCTGTCCACTCCGACTAACAGTTAAGAGTTTTAAGGCGATAGGTGAGGGCAGCAAACCCCGCCCACCGCCCGGACAGTTATAACGACGAGGGTCGTCTTGTCTGCCCGGGATGTCTGGCTACGACAACCCTGCGCGTACCAGAAGGGTAAAACGCGCAGGGGGTGAAATAGGCTAAACCAGCCCCCCCCCCCGTACCGCCCCGAGAACCCATTTATTCGTAATAAAAGGTATTTACAAAAAATAAAAAATTACAAAAATATTACAAAATTTACCGTCATCATAAAAGGAAAAAAACAACAATAGCCTAAATTTAGGAGCCGGTAAGCGGGATAGAGGACGCTCTAGAACAATGAAGGTGAAGGCGCACTGTCCGTGGGCAGGTCTCGGAGCAGCCACGGGGGGTAGGAATCCCTGGATCCTGCAAAGAACGAAACGTCCCTCGGGGCGGTAAAGAGACGGACACAAAGACGGGCACTTGGGGCTGGAAGTAGTCGCCGAATCACGCCACCAAGGAAGAGGGTACCCCCTGGGGGGTATCCCGAAGCCTCATGCTTTCCCAAGAAGCCACCCAGTGCTCCACAAACTCGCCAAACGACTGGAAGCAGCTCCTACAACTGAACAAATCCGGGTACCAAATCGGAGAACGCCCAACGCACGCGCCCACTGCATCCATCAATTTCTCCCGTGAAGCCGCTAGAATTGTCAAGACCAAATTACGTGTTTCGCAGTTTGGCGACCATACCCACAGGCGCACCGGGGGTCATCGACAAGTCCAAAGTCAAATAGTTTGGCTCTGAACTCTCCGTGGCCCCCAACCAGCTGCGTGATATGGTGGTCGAACCGCAGAAACGAATATGCCATCCGCCTTGCGACGGACGGGAAAAAGCAATGGGTGAGGCGGCCCGTACCCCCGGCGTCCCATCTAGCCTGCCAGACACGCAAGGACTCCACCCGAATCAGGCGGGCAAACTCCCCAGCTCGGTGCGCCACCGGGTCGATCGATAGGAAGGACTACCGGCTCGCCCCGGCGGTACCGCGACAACGCTGCACGCTCCAGAATCTCCAGGTCAATCGGCAGAACGCCAGCGATGACTGGTGGTAACGCAAGAGTGGACGTCGTTCTGTACGCCCCGGTCAGGGCCACGAGAGGGATTCGCTGTCCGCGCAGCAGCGCGCAACTCCGACTAACAGTCGGGGGAGTCTGGAAGCAGTACTGTTTCCTATAGAGCGGGGGTGGTTGCAGACCTTACGCCGACTGCTCTTGAAACGACCACCGGCTACCCGATCCTAGGTGAACAGTCGGGCAAAGTATGCCGTGGTCCGAGATAAATTCGGTATACACCGTTTCACCGCTTCGTAAGGGAGAGGACCGCGCAAGCTACGTCAAACTCGTATAACCAATCGAGAGACCGGAGTAATCTGGTCGCAATTGGAAGTAAGGGCGTAAGTGTAAGCCCGCTGGGTAACATACCTGGTTATCTCGCGGTTAAGGCGTTGGCCTCTTAAGGGCATGTGGCGGAGCTTAACGGTGGATTGTTTTGTCCATGTCTTCTGCGTTCACTTCACGGGAGAGAGAACGACTAATCGTTAAAAGTTCCTGAGGTGACGGGTTCGCCCGTTGTAGTTGACAACTCTATATATGACACTAGTCGTAGTCATTCCAATGATTCTACAATTCTACCTACTGATACGTTTTTTATATCCTTACTATTATATTTTTTTGCAGCTGCTGAAGGACAACTTCTAAGGCTAGACTTTCGGGACAAATTTAACATCGAGAAATCGGACGAATGCAGGTTCGACTTTTTGGAGGTCTGTATTAGGTATACTTTAGCAACAATATTTTTTATATTATTTTAATTTATCTAATAACTAATTTCTATAAAATATTGATTTTGGCTACAAAAATAACAGAAAGTAAATGGCAAAACCTTAACCCAACTGGGACTAATCCGTTCTAGGAGGACAGGGAAAAATTTTCAGACTTTCTTTTGTATTTTTGATAAAATAGTACGTTTCCAGCAGTATTTAAAGAAACATGAGGCTCATCCCATATTGCAACGAAAACGGTCGCTGCTGTGGACACTGAGAGAAAAACTCCATTGCTACGTTGAAACAATAATCTCTGTCAGATTATTGAAGACCCCTCGCATGTGAGGCGTCCAATAATGGTTGCCTATGGCAAAATATATACAAAATGTATATAAATGTATATAAATGTAAATATAAATGTAAATGTGCGCCTCTCTATAGTAATCCGCTCTATAGTAATGCTATAGCTCTATAGTAAACCCCGCTCTATGTAAATGTAAATGTAAATATTAATTTATATACATTTTGCCGTAGGCAAACCCGAGCTAATCGCCATTCATTTGAGGGGAGTACTAGGATGGGTGACCGCCTGAGTACTGCCATGTGATGTTACAAAACGCTAGTCCCCTTTAAGATGATTAACTTAAGCCAATAGAGTTAGAAGTACAAAGCATTAAAAAAAACTCCCAGCAAATGATGGACTTATTGCTTTTCAAACTAAAATCTGTATACTCCGCCGCCTCGATTACGTCAGAAAAACGTACATTAAATTTTTCGATTAGACATACACACTTCTACGCAATGATATGATTGTAATACCATTCTACTGGGTCTCAAATATTATGGCATTTAACGCCATTATATTAATGGTGTCACTAAAACGTCTAATGTATTCGTCGGTTTTGAGTGGTCCGGAAAGAATGGTGTATTATGCGTATTACTTTACAGGCCTACCAATGATGAAAAGGTAGTATTTTGAACGCGCTAAAAACATGTATGTTGATAAATATCTTTCTTGGCAAAATCTTATGAAAGGATTTTGAGCGCGATATCCCTTCGGAAATGAAGTTTACATGATTGAAAGGGACAGTCGGCGATGAGCGCGAATAGTGGGAATGCAACTTATTAAACACGTTATATTCAATAGTTTACGCAAATATACTGACCGACGATAGATTAAATGGTTTTTTGGCCGAACAAGGCAATTTTGTAAAAAAATTCAACTACATAAATCCAATATTTAGGGCTTGAAATACAATTACCAAAAACTTTTTAAACTTGTCATGAACAAATGTCACGCCCTGCATGCCGAATTTCAGCTCAATCAGATCAACTGTTTCGGCGCTATCATAGAGGAATACGCACAGACACACAGACAGACACAAAGGCAAACTTCAACCTGAAAATAGTTTTACTCCTCTCGGGGGGGGGGGGGGGGGGGGGGCTCAAAATGGAAGATTTCCGAAATATTCACCTCGAAAAAGTTTTTCAGCTCGGTCACAATACTTTCTCTCTTTGCTGGGTGCTGGACAGGCATATAGCCATATCTAATATTCCACAGCACAATTTCAAAAACGATCACTTTAAATTTAAAACAATTACATTGTTCAAATAATAATAGTGTGTACATAAATTTCAAGGTCTCCTTTATCGGTAGCGCAGCCTTCATTAACATTTCTTGT
Source organism: Micropterix aruncella (assembly GCA_944548615.1). Classification (NCBI taxonomy): domain Eukaryota; kingdom Metazoa; phylum Arthropoda; class Insecta; order Lepidoptera; family Micropterigidae; genus Micropterix; species Micropterix aruncella. Next base: position 19,898,066 of record OX155967.1, on the reverse strand, counting down.
TATTTCATCCTTAGATACGAGATGGCGCCCACGGGTACTCAAATCTGATTGGCCAATTCTGCGGCGAGGTTTTCCCGCCAATCGTGACATCATCCGGCCGCCATCTTTGGCTCCACTTCCGGTCGGATGAGAACATTGAGTATTCCGGATTTACGGCTGTCTTCGAGTACATACCAAGGCCGACAACAGGTGGGTTTAATCATTAGGTATTATAACGCTTTTATAAGATTGACCTGTATGTACGTATCAATCTATCGATATAACTTTATCAATGTAACAAAGTAACTTAGTTTACTCAGTTACTTAGTAACTTAGTTAATTTTAGTTAATATCTTAGTTAACTTCCTGACGTCTGAATAATTTCAAATTTTGCACATGTATTAAGGACCGATGACAATGTAATAATTTCCTGACCAGGAGCTGCAGGATAAAAAGAAAAAAAGTGATTGATTTTACAGGTTAGACTTATAACCGGTCATACGAAAACAGTAAATATTGTCCTTCTTTATAAAAAATATATAGTTTAAAAAGACTAAAAAAAATGAAAAAAAAAACGAAAAAAAACACGCGTTTAAGTAGGTCAAAAAAAACATGTTCTTCATGATTTCGTTTTGAAACCTAAAGCTGAAATCTGATCAATTTTTTATATAACCTTGATTTTTCATATTTTTTCCAAATGTAAAAAAAACTATTTTTGAGACATTCAATTATAAATATTTCTACCACCGCAGAAATGGCGGTGTGTATTTTTGCGTGAAACAAAAAAAGTAAACTAAGATATAAATTTTTAAACACAATATGTATTTTCTAGACAAACTAAAAACATTGACAAAATATTATTGTTATAATTTTACAAGAATTTGAGAAATAAAATCGATGTTCACCCAAAGTTTGTGTTTAACTATTAAAAGATATATAAAAACATCTTTTTCTGATTTTTTTTTTGCTCAAATAGAAGAAAATTTAATATTCAAAATTTTTTTTTGGAACGAATCGATCCGTCAAGTAGTTTTTTAGCACCAAGAAAAAAAAGGAAAATATCGTTTTGAGAAAAACGCGTTTAAAGTTTTATTTAAAGAACAGCAGTAAGCTTTTTTACACTTATGTACACGCTGATAGTTGCGCAATCTGCAACTATCCGCGATTCCAGAGGTAAAAGATTCAGGAATAGATTTCAAATTTAGGTTTTTAAAAAAAACTATGAGAAACATAGGCTTACCCTCCCTTAATAATAACGTGAAATAAAAAGTAAAAAAATATTTTTAAATATAAAGATATTGTTCAACAATGATAGAAAAAACTCTATATATGTAGTCAAATGATTTTGAATAAGTTTAAAATGAGAATAAAGTGATTACTAACAAAATTAATTTTATTTTTACAAATGCTTGATATAATAACTAGCTGGCCCGTGCCCACTTCGTTGGGCGGTAAAACTTTTTACCTGTGATGAAATTATGAGTGTGGTTCGGTTAGTACTGAGTGCTATGATTTATTTCCTGACTGCCAAAAGAAGGGTTATATTTTTACTACATATGTATGTATGTATTTGCATGACAATTTGACTATAATACCGTTATTTGTGAGTGTCTTCTTGTGATTCTCTTTAACTATTATCTCTTTAATTATTTATGCAGTAAAAGGGAATTTATTTGCAGTAAAAGGGAAAAGTCTTTTGTTTTAAACACTTGAGACGATAAATTTACTTATTTTGATAAGAATTCATATTTGTTGATTATATGAACAATAAACATTATAAAATTATTTTTTAAATATAAAATACTACTTTTAGTGATTTAAATTTAAAAGTTAGACTTATGCTGCCGTTGAATTTTTTGTAGGCATTTTCAAGCTCTACAACTTTTTTCTAGAACTTAATCATATATCTCTCATCATTAAGGCAGCGTTCGTTAGAAACGTTTTCGTTTGACCGTTTTTTCCGACTTACTTTGGAAATCGGACTACCACGAAAAAGTCTTTTAATTTTTCGGATTTTTATATAGCCTATGACACTCACAAATAAAGTGGCTTTCTATTGGTAAAAGAATTTCCAAAATCGTTTTAGTAGACCCCGAGATTACTTCCTACAACGTCACAAACTTTACCTCTTTATAATATTAGTATAGATAGACGACACGGTCGCGGTTCCATACCTATGTCGTATTATCTCTTAACTATTTATGCAGTTAAAGGAAAAACTCTTTCGTAATAAACACTTGAGACGATAAGTTTAATTGTTTTGATAATAATTCATAATTGTTGATAATATGACCAATAAATTTGACCTAACGATTTAACGTGACCTCGGTCACACACTCTGTTTGCGAAGCCGTCCTCGCGTACTAACTTAAGTCGATGGAGTTTTCTTACGCGTGCCTTGCGACATATAAATGCGCTATGTTCGACAGCGTCAGACCTGGATATTTTTACTGCGAGCCCACATCTCTTCAAGGTGTGGGCATTGCACTATCTGTTTATGCTAGAATAAGATCGATTGTTTTGTTATTGTTTTTTCATTAATTTTGTTACTCTTACTATTTTTAATGCTTCAGCTTGCATATTTAATGCCTTTTATATTTATGTATATTACATCTCAACGAATTGGTCTGTACTGTAATGTTGATTTGATAAATAAATAAATAAATAATGTACAAAAAATATTCATACATAATTTTCATGCAAAATATAGATATTAATTAACGATTACTTACGATAGGTACTCGGCGCTCATTGTCCCTTCATTGAATTAGAAGTCAATGCTGAGCTAACACCTTTAAAATTGAGACGGAAAGTCTCTGGTATCATGAGAGAAACAAGAGCTACACGGCTGTCAGACACAGACTGCTCGATTTAGACCGTTCTTAGTTAACGCGTCAAGCGGCGGGTGTAAATCTTGGCAGTCACCTGTCATTTCTGAGAGTTGAAGGTCAAAAATATAGCACTTTAGAAAAGCAATCATAAGAAAGAAACTACCTGATGGATCATGAAAAGAAGAATTGTAGAATGATCGGATTGAAATTTGAAATATAAAACATTCAAACGTCATTTTGTAAAACAATTAGATAATTATGAATAATTATTAGAAAGTTGGAGATCTGAAAAACTCCCCTATTCACCGATATCGACATTTTATCTCAAAATACGAAACCCTATCTAGAAATTATAAACACATTTGTTTACGTCATTACATGCATTATCAAATGTATTAGTTCGTTTTATTTATTTTAATATATTGCAACACCCTGTGTTGCAACCATCTACGATAGCCAAAGAGAAGCTACATAATATCCAAAGGCAAGCACGGATCCGAGCAAT
>OX155967.1:19759751-19892251 GCA_944548615.1 Micropterix aruncella | reverse complement strand
ATCGCCCATTGTCCGCAACTGATCGACGACGATACAATGGGTATCTGTCATTGCTTGTGATGGTGTTAACAAACAGGTCTCTCGGGTAACGCCTGGAACAGTTACTATCGAGTATACAGGGCGAGATGTTGTTATAAACTTCGCGAAGTCCATAGATCATATTCTTAGGCACCACTGCAAGCAATTTCGGATTAACAGCTTCATCTTGTATTTCGGCCGAGATGATTGAATCATCTCACATCAGTGCGGTTTGCACTTGAAGTAGCATGCCGCACATTTGACTGACTTCGTCGACCTATATTATCTCTTCTTCTCGACATTGTAATGGACACTGTAAAACGACACGGAATTGTTTTCACGCTCACTCAAATTGATTCAAATTTCCATGAGGTCTTTACAGTATTGAAATCCCCAAACTAAGTCCAAATTCGTGGTTATGTCCTTAAAAACCCGGTTGTGTCACCCCCAAGACTTGGGGGTTTCAATACTGTAAAGGTAAATATCTAACGTAATTCAGAACGTAATTCATCAAATATTAATATAATTAATCCTAGAACAACAACCCCCCCCCCCCCCTTCCACTCCCAACCTAGCGACACCCTTTAAACTCGAAAATCGAAATCGAAATCGACTTTGATATCGACTTTGACTTTTCGACTTTTCCGACTTTTTCTACTTTTTTACTTTTTCGACTTTTTTGACTTTTTCGACTATTTCGGCTTTTTCGACTATTTCTACTTCTCCGACATCTTCGACCTTTTCGACTTTTACGACTTTTTCGACTTTTTCGACTTTTTTAACTTTTGCGACTTTCCGACGTTTTCGACTTTTTGACTTTTTTTTACTTTTCCGATTTTTTCGACTTTTTCTACTTTTTAGGCTTTTTGGTCTTTTTTGACTTTTGCGACTTTTTCGACTTTTGCCTTTTTTTTTACTTTTTCGCCTTGTTCGACTTTTTTGACTTTTTCGGCTTTTTCCACATTTTGACTTTTTCGACCTTTTTGACTTTTTTGACTTTTTCGACTTTTTTGACTTTCGCATTTTTTGACTTCGACTTTTTTAAATTTTACACATTGGACAGAATGAATAACAGTTATGGAAAGCGCAGCTGTCAAACAATACGATCGCCGCGATAGCCATCTAGAATGTGGCCAATGTTCCTAAAATGACCAATTTCGATTTTTTCGATTTTCAGTTGTTTCTTTGAGTTTTTATTAAATATTTTTTTTTGTAAACCACCCCTGAATGAAGGCAAATAAAATAAAAGAAAAATAATAAAAATCGGTCGAGTCATTTCCGAGATCCTGCGAGACTAACGCACGGCGATTCATTTTTATATATAAGATTACATTTTTAAATTTTTTTTTTTATTTATTTAGGTAAGTATCAGCATGAACTTAAAATTAGATACATAATTCTTAAAAAAACATGTTCTTATGCCGATTATAACTTACGCCGTTCGAAATTATTTGAAAAATATTTTACAAACTAAATTATGAAACAAAAAATACAATACATCCGTAAATATATATTAGTTGAGAGAAAACGGATCTTTATCGCGCGGAAATAAACGACAGTCCTCCCCATGCATTTGTAGATGGCCAATGTAACTTTGCCGAGTAACTTTGCCATATATAATAATTTTAAGCAAATACAAAAATTAGAATAATAATAATATTATTTTTGATATTAAATTTAATGGGTGTCAAGATAATCATTATAAAATAAAAAATAAATGAGTTAATAATTGTGGGTGATAATTGTGGGTGAATCAGTACAAAGAAGTAAGGAACTTTTAATAAAACTGTTTTGAAAAAACTAAAAATAAACTTTTTTTTTTTTAAAAAAAATTTTTTTTTTAGTTTTGTCTTTATTAATTTTGTCTTTATTAATTTTATTTTTAAATATTATGAAAAGCTATGAGCTGGTGCACCCAGGGTTTTATTGCATTATCACCGAACTTACATAAGGATGCCAAACGTCAGCTCAATCGGATACCAGCAAGTGGTTGAAAAATAGTTTGTAAATTTTGAAACGTACAACTTACATACGAATATCGCAAGCTAATATACATATCGTGAAAATTTTATTTATATCAGTTTTCGTTTTTTAGAACATAATAACAGATGTATTATTGTTTTTTTATTATTATTTGTTAAGTGGGGCTTTTCTAAGGTTTTTATTAGCCTTGTAACACTGCGACCATTGCTGATTGTGTTCGTCACCTACTATAGTTCTGCGCTAAGCCTCGTGTCATTCAAGAACCGCAACAGGCTTTTATCGCCAGATTGTTTTACCTCCTCAGGTTGGAGGTAATGACCACACAAGTGGGTGTATCTTTTACGCATCAGTGGGCCACACTCGCACATGATATGCTGGGGAGTTTCCTCTGCCCCTTGGCAGAACCTGCACATTCTTGTGTCTCGGAGCTTGAGGTTGTACATGTGTTTGTTCAGGCCACAATACCCCGTGAGCGCCCTCACCAGTATGTGTAAATTGTTCCTATTTAGCGATAAGGCCTCACGGGCCTTCTTAGGGTCGTAAGCCTTAATTAGCGCTTTGGATTGGTTCAACCCTGGCGTGTTGTTCGAGTGGTTGACGGATTGTTCTAAACATATTTGTTTGAGCATTAGGTTTGCAAGGCTTTTTGGTTCAGGGCCGTATAACGTTCCCTTTGCTCCCGTCTTAGCAAGTTCATCGGCTTTTTCATTTCCCTTGATTCTTATTAGTATTATTGTTACTATATTTCCTGTTTGTAACTCTTTATAACTTTTTTGAACGCCCCATGTTATTTTCACTTTCCCAGCCCGGCAGCCGATAACGAAGTTAACGCGTTCGTTATATTGCAGGGCACATTAGACCGATACGTAATAGTTACCGACAAATACGTACGGGCGTATTTTTCCAGAGACTTCATTAGTAGTGAGTAATGCTGACGCTACGCGTTCTATTGTTAAGCAGTCTGACTATTTATTTCAAGTTATTTATCGCACAAACTATCTACTGAAGAATTTTAAGCTTTTTAAAAACAGTTTGGGGGTACTAATTAAAATTACATTAAAATTACTTTCCTAGTACGCCAGGGCCAGGTGTCAACTGCTGACGCTAACCCGGCATTCTAAGCTTAAAATACTGTCTGATCTAAAAATGTCAGTTTTTTAAAACTGGCACTTTTTTTGTCGCTGGCTCCCGAACTATTAGATGTTTAATTGGCCAAAACGAAAGGAAATCACTATTTACCCTTATCCACCATTATCACCATAATTGAACTTCGATTACACAGAAAATAAGCATTCAAGTTTTTAAAAAAATTGCAAATTTATAAAGAGTGCCAACGTTTAATGACCACTGATAACTATTATGTCCTATATGTCAAAATTTTGCTGAAAATTTGTTGTTTTTCAAATGTGATTTTCATTATAATCAATGAATTTTAAACACCTCATTAGTGACACTTGATTTTTAATTATGTCGTTTTTTAAAATTGCCAGAAAACACCAATCGAAACATCTTAGTTGTAGGTATTCTTACGTTATACCTATTGCAGGTAAATGATAAAAACAGGAGTTTGATCAAATCCTAAAAACTCGGCCGTACCTTTTGCATCCCGGAAGGGACGTTACACATTCTAAGGGTCTAAGACATTTGATGAATTCACTAGCTATGTTAATTATTGAGAAGGGTTTTGTAGTTAAATGTTTTCTGCAATTAAAGCCATCCCGCACAAACTGTATTGGGTGTTTAGAGGGTAATATTAGACCCTTGTTGGCACGAGCCACTGAGAGGCTAATTGTCTCGCGAATAACAGCAAGGATTTAGTCGTTGCGGTTGTGTAGCGACCTTGATACAAAGCAACAATGCAGCCAGCTAGGGTATGACTAGCTGTGCAAGAGGAGCTAATGGACCCTGTTGCAGTTAGGCCACTAAGACCCATGTGTATAGGGTCGGTCAAATGCACGGGTCTACACCCATCCGGCAGCCTCCACGCAGAAGTGCTAGCCCGGGTAGGTCTGGCCTGCGGGTCAGTTTCCTCTAGGAGTCAACCTATCGGGCGCTCCTGGACGGTTTGCTCACCTTGCGGCCTTATTCCGACTGATAGTCGGGAGAGCCTGTAAACGTCAATGTTTCCTATAGAGCGGGGGTAGTTGTTAACTTTACGGCAACTGCTCTTGAAACGACCAACCGGCTACCCGATACCGGTTGAACAGCCGAGCAAAGGATGCCGTGGTCCGCGATAGATTCGGTAGACACCAAATCACAGCTACGTAAGGGAGAGGACCGCGCAAGCGACCTCGAACCTGTAACCAGTCAGGAGATCGGAGTAATCTGGTTATAGCAGGAAGTAGTCTGGTTGCAACTTGCAAGTCGACCAGCTGGTTGATTAACCTGGTTATCTCGCCGTGGTAAGGCGTTGGCCTCTTACGCGACGGTGGCGTAACCAGACAATGGACTGTTTTCGTTTCAAGTCTTCGACGCTCACCTTACAGGAGATAGAGCGATCAAATATCGTTTAAACTTCCTGAGGTGATGGGTTCTCACATTGTAGTTGACAGCTCTAGTTGTGCAAGGGGGTACACAGGGGGTACACAGGGGACATGAACTATCCTCTGAATAATTTCAACAAGCGAGGCTACTGGGGTCTGAAAGTGTATGATGGAAGGAATTTAAAAAAAAAACAGCATCTCTGGCGTACAGTCATACAACATTATTTACCAGTGCATCGGAGAATGAATGCAAAAGTCCCGTAATTGTTGTTCAGGCGTTTTCGCATTGAAGGCTAATAGCATGAGGCTTATTGTTGCTGTCTTGTAAATAATCAAATTAAATAGGAATATTTCGAAATTAAAACAAAATAATCGTCCCACCCCCCTCCCCCCTAAGATAAGGTCATAAAATATTGCGCATATAGCAATTCTTAGTCACGATTTCAATACCCTGTGGTATTCATTCATCATTGAGAATTGTGTAAAATCGTTTTAAGTCTAGACGGCCGCTTTTCACGAGGACTGAAACGGCCCGAAACGTTCAAAGCCGCTTTCCGCTAATGATATAGGAGATATTTTCCCTCCCTGGGCCTTTGCTAATCTCGCCCAGCACTGTAAAAGTGCCTAAGTGGTGTTATGTGTCTAATTAAAATTAGATATAATGTTGTATTTAGGGCTTGCTTGTGTAACGATAAAAGTTTATTTATTTGTAGAGGCGCCAGCTACACATGCGAGAAATAGATGATAGACCACATAAACAAATGCAAAGGGCCTCCCTCCGCCTGGGAAGTTACCTTTGTGCGTGGGAGTGGAGCGACGCCAAGGATACCGCGGTAGCTCAGTCGTGCTCAGGGGTGGTTAAAATCCTGTATTGACGTCGTCCTAAAGTCGAGAGCATTCAAATTGAATGGACGGTCAAGTATCCTAGTTATGTTTTATTATAAACTGAATTTCGATATAACTTGTGAGAGGACTAAAAGAAGAAGAAGCGATATCAATTTTACCGCGCGGCGGCGACGAGATCGAATATTATGATTTATCCACCGCGCCCTCTATCGGCGTACCGACGAGGTACTGCGCCGGCGCGTGTCGATCGCGCCCGCTTGGAGCGCTCGCCCTCGCTGGCCGTCCGCCGCCTTACCACAATCAATGGCTAAATCGTCTAATCAATTTATTGGAAATAATTGCTAGATAATTATATTTAAAAAACGAGAAAATACTATTTGAATCTAGGTACGCTCTAAACCAGCAGATGCTGCTATAATTAAATAATGTACTGCGGTTCTTTTCTCCGCTAAATGATAAAATTAAAATGTATAATTTCAAAGTTCCTTTTATAAAATTATTCTTTATTTATTCCTTGCCCTGAAACATTACCCTGTCCAGTGTTAGTCGGGTACCTACGAGATTGTAGCTCGCTCTGACCCGGCGGTATTTTTAGGTACCGTCTCGATTTCTTTAATTCGCTAAATAATGATTAATTAACCAAAATGAAAGGTTTATTTGACAGAGTAACATATTTTATTTTAATTATAATAAATGAAAGCTAGGCCATAGCATATGGCGAATCCGAGTAGTTGGAATTGACAAAATTCTAAAATTAAATTCGTGGAAAATTGAACGTTATAGCCTTTCAATTTTCAGGGCTTAATTCGGCGAAGTGGGATTTGGACAGGTACTTTGGGTTCTGGAATAGAGAAGGAAGACACTGCTACCCGCGGGAGTTATTGGAAGGTTGCTTCTAGATTTTTTAGCGCCTGCTCCCCGGATGCGATTTTAAATTTTAAATTATATTTTCGAAATCGACCTTTAGATGATAGTAGAAAAATTAGTTGAGGCGAGGAGACGGAAGGCGATGCTCAGACACCGGGAATTATGACTGACCCGACGTACTACCTACTTCTATTTTGACGCACTCAAATTACTAAATTTTGATTTTACTTGACTCTAATTATTCACCAACGAAGATATGGCAACGGTAATTTACAGGGGACTTGGCTTTTAAAACAATCTTATTAATTTAAACTATTATTTTTGAAATCTGATTTTATGGGGAGAAGCTAATGGTTACAGATAGTAGACTTGCCTGTATGAAGGTATGAGATCCGATGAGGGCCTGCCCGATGCGCTGAACTGAGTTTAATTATAGATTTTAGATATTCACAGAATTTAAGCTCTAGACTGTGTTGGCTGGTGTGCAAATGAATAATTAAATGGGCGGTAGTCGGCCCGCTCCGCCAACGGCGGAGCGGCCGGTCTCTTCTCGACCGTCTTGCTCGGTCGTTGCCAGCCAAAAAAAAAAGAAGAAAGATCTCTTTTCTAAGTAAAAATATTCTACCTTACTGATTAAAATTGATTAGGGATGTGCGCGACTTGTCGTCTACATACGGTAAGACGTATCCGCTCGGTGTATCGCGTCTATGGCGCGATGGATAAAGTTAACTGATTAATTATTAAAATGATTTAGGTTAAAGTTTGTATACTATAAAAACTAGGCCCTAACATTGCCGGATAGAGACCTAGTCACCGTCCCCGGTGACCTACATAAGCAATCAATGTTAAAGATATAATGCTACGAGTGTTGTACACTAACCCCTACTTGCTACGATGCGTAGCCGCTAATACAATAAATATTGGTAACAGTAAGAAAAATAAGAATAAGTACGTAACGGTAATGAAGAAATTTGCCCTGTTTGCAAGGGTTGATACAAATCAAGATATTTTAAAAAAATATAAAAAAAAAATAAATAACACCTAAACGAGAGAAGATGATTTTTGACAAAGTATTTTTTGATCCCAAAAAGTGCATAAGAGTTTCTTTGACTGCAGTATATGACGCTTATTCATATCAGGATTGGAGTTAAGAAAGTCAGGAAATGTGAATGTAGGGAAAGAATTCAGCCGTGAAAGATATCGCCTGTCCGTAACAGGGTTAACATAATTGACGGGTTGATCTTCTCCTGGGGCGTAGCGCGTGGCGTATCGTCTGGTTGCTGCGTCGCTCTCTCGGTGGGGTCGCTGCTTGGAGATCGACGTATGCGCGTCGTAGGGCCTTGGGTAAGACACACAGCGTGTCTCGTGGTGGTCGATTGATGAGCCGTACCTTGGAATTGCGGAAAAAATAGGCGAGCATTAGTAGGTTGCCTAGTTTTCTGATGTTGTGTCGTGATGATCTTAATCGAGGCAACTCGAAGAATATAATAAGTGGGCTGCTGCTTGGCAAATTGCGTCACTTTGCTTGTTTAAAAAAAAAAAGTCCGGTGGAAAATTTTGCAGAGCTTCTATTGTGACAGAAACAGGATGCTACACTAGCTGTTTCGAGTCTGTGTGCACGGAGGAAATTAAATTTATACACGTCGCTTGTTTGAAAAGTCCGGTGCGTTGTGGCTAGCGGGTGTAATAGGGAAGGTGATTTTCGTGCCTAAATGCCCTGTCCATTCCAGAGAACACTACTTCACTTCACTGGGTACACACTACGCTGATGTTAAAATGGCACTTAAAGCGTCCTTATTTGCATGTTGATGGTAATAGTATATGTGGAGGTGACTTGCGGTCTGGTTTGTGTGACTTCGCATCCTGGTCCACCTGGTTTAGTGATAATGTTCCTATTGATAGGGAACGCTCCTGCGGTCCTCGCCTATCGGATGTCGTCTATCGTGAATGCCGTCCTGGTTGTCATATAGAGATAGGAAAATGTATCTTTACCTCTAGACTGGAGTAGGTATCCTGGTTTCGGATGTCCATACTGGTTGGCTGGCAGAATTATGGTCCGTGGATTTATGGGCTGGATTATTCGGTCGGCATTGCCTTCATTATGGTATCTAGCAGCTTGGCTCGACGTTTGAGGTTTGCTTCCCGCCTTGCCGAATGTCACTGGACTGTCTGGTCGGTTATGACCAATTTTCCAAATATTGTCTGGAACGTGAAAAGTTATGCGGCATCATCTCGTTCAATTATCTAGCTCAGTTTTTTACTGGAATACTAGGATAGGTGGTGAGAGAAGGAGAGGCTCTAGTATATGTAACCATTTGTGTGTTATCATATCTTCGCTTTACAATTCCGTTCGAAACTTTGTTTTTAATCTTAAAGAAAAATAAATGTATTTTCCGACTTCTTAAATTTCCTATGTGATTGGGGTCAAAACTGGTGCATATGTTCTGTCTGTATGCTACATTTTAAGCGTGATAAGAAAGATTGGTACATAACAAAAAAAAACTTAAATTATTATAAATTACAAGTATTGTGAGACGCGTAGGTACACAATGTGGTATATTATTAATCCAACAAGGCATTTTAAAATCTATTCAACATATGATATTATTTTTTAAATTAGGAATATGCAGCTAAACTTTGCTGCTTAATGCGTATACTTACATATTATAATATAGTAATAAACAAAGAACAAGAAAAATTATTATAACAGTGGCAGTGCTCATATTGTGCAGCTTTACACATGAAATTCCATGGTTGAAAAACAAACAAAAAGAAATAAATAAATTAGAAATGTTGCTACTTTTTGTAGCTACATTCTTTGAAAAAAAATTAGAAGAAAGGAAGGGGAAAGGAAAAAAACTAAACTCTTTTTTTATCTCGGTCTATAAGCATCCATTTCGGCGGGTTATATTTTTGATTATATTCAGGCTTTATTAAATGAACGTATAGATAATTAATCCAATGGGGAACAGAAAAATTAATTGTTTATTAAAATGGTGAAAGGGGTGTAGTAGGTGTGGGAGAGCAGGTGCCAAATGTTTCCGGATAATTTATAAAAACAAAAAAAATATGAGGGGTTCCGGATTTAAAAAAAAATATAATATATTTTATTTTTAAGTTTTGAAATTATGGAATGCATTTGCAAGAATGGTACTTCGGGTAGCGGTGTTTCCTTTTGATTTTGTGCCCTGTTAATTATTGATTGTTTTGATATAGTGTTTTTATATTTTGTTTATTTTTGTATTTATGGTGTGTTTTATAGAGAAATCGGCCTTAACTAACGAAAGCAAGACTACCAATAAATGTCTGCTAATACGTTTATTAAAAAAAATAATAATAATATATTTTGCATCAATGTGCAGTGTGTAGAAGCGTTCGAGCTTATTTTACCGAATAATTGTTAATGTAATGTGAAAAGGAGCATAAAGATTTTAGGCCGGTTCTTTAATTTGTATTGACCATTTTGACGACTTATCTGAAATGTACAGAAGCGAATTACGTAATTTTAATTTGCGTAAATTCTGGTCGTATTGGTATTCAAATTTATAATTTTAAAAGAAATATTGTATATTTGTGTTTTTTTAAAAAAAAGAATTGAGCGTGTGTGTTTATTGTTGTTTGTGGACGGGATAGAACGGCAGTGTGGTTTTCTTTACACGAATAACCAGTTCTGGATGTTTATAGACCTCGCGGTCTTTCACTCGTGGTGGTATGAAGTTAAATTTTAGAGTTCCTCTATGCGTTGTTCCGCAGGCAACTCCCTAACTTCCATGATTTTGAGGTCCTTAGTGTATGATGTTTTTATTGCATATAAATTTTGTGAGATGTAAGTTTTGTAGTCATGGTGATAAATAATAATACTAGATATTTCTGACATAGTATTTTCCTTTCGTGTGCCATTCGCGCTTCGGTCTTTCGTCATCATGCAAGCACTTCCTTTCATGCTTTCCTGTCATACTTAAATGTGTCTGTCTCGTACCTATTTTAATATTTTGACATGGAGGAATGCAATTATGACATTTATAAGTCATTTTTTCCAAATATTTATATCCAATTAAGATCATTATTTTGTGATTTTTGATGAGTATTTATGGACAAACTAAACGGGGCTTATTATTTATTAGAAAATAACGTTGCGGGAAATCAATGGGGGTTTTTATCTTACAATGAAGAAATTATGGTATGGAAAATTCCATATCTTGGCAAAAAGCCAAGACCGAACAAAGAGCTTTCTGTAGCTTATGACTAATCTACAACGGTTTTTGAAGGGGTTCCTAGTCGCTACTTAGTACTAACGATCTACTTGCCGCGTGATTGTATGTCAAAAAAAAAAAAAAAAAATAATTGATAGAAAAGAATATAGAAGTATTTTTACAACAGAGCTGAGCATGTAGATTTTAATTCTACGATGACAGTTGATGCATTGAATACCCGGAACATAATAGTTCCTTGCGTTTGTTTACCTTAAAGGTAGGATGAACACCAAACCCAGTAAATATATAATTAGAAAAAATCCAGAACTTGTCCGGCGGTGTTTTGATATAATTTTAAGGCTGCCACCGAACCTTTTTAAAATCGCAGAATTGCGTATAAATATAATTCAGGTAGAGAAATATCTTTGTTCTTTGATTTTTGCCGCAACGGCCCATGCAAAGGGAAATGTATTTATTTGTGTTTAAATTGTGTGTAAAAATGCGCTCGATTTTATCTCTATATTATGATTTATCATACCTACTGCCGTGTATGTCGGTCGGTCGGATCTATTTATAAATAATCGCTTAACGCAGGTGTTGTGTAAGTGTGTTTGGTTGCATTGACTCGAAATATTGTTTGTTTTTTAAAATTTGGGAATGAAATACATTAATGATGTTTATTATATTTTTAAGAATTTGGGGCTAAATTTGCCCACATGGTAGGGTACCGAATCCGGCGGCCTTCTTGCCGGATGAGAGTACCTTTCAAAAAAAAAAAAAATTTATATTTTATAATTTTTTTTTTTTTGTATAAACTATTTGTACTTGTGTTCGATTTTTGTTCTGTAGGTACTTTAGACCGTGTGTTCTGTTGTGTAATGTGTTTTGAGTGTGTGAATTTAGCTTATCTGTTTCGCTTTGTTTTGGATTTTGTATCCTGATAAAGTGCGTTAGGTTGTATACAATTAATTGTTTAATTTGTTTGTCTTATATCAAAGGGAATTATAATTTTGAATCTTTGTTTTTTCTGTTGAATAGCTTATTTTATGCCTTATAGACGCAATAGTTAATACCTTTTTGTGTACCTTGTGCGATTTATACCCGGAATCCGCAGTTTTACGATGGAAACCGTGATGACGCGTTCGACTTCACTTCGGCGACGCCACGCTAGACCATATGTTGTTATAGGGTATTAGTTATTCGCAATCTCCTTAATATGAAAAAGACCCCGCGGTTTTCCGTTCTCGTCGGCTAACTCGTAGGCGACTGGGGATTTTTTCGCAATGACTTTGCACTTTATGTACCTAGGGCTGAGTTTGCTACAAAAGAAATCTGCTTTTCTTGACAATGTATGGTTTTTGGCCCAGACCCAATCTCCTGTTTTAAATTAAACGTGTTTTCTACTAAGATGTTTGCGTTTTCCTGTTATTTTTAAAGAATTGTGAAGCGGCTGAAATTGAAGTGTGTGTGTAAGTTGAACTGTAAAGTTGAAATGTTTATTTAAAGGTGAGAGTGGTGATCCTAGTGTGTTGATGTAGATAAGTGTGTACTTGATGTAATATTGTATTAGTGTATTATGAATTTATTAAGTTAAAGTCCCATATGCAATAAGGCAAATGGGAAGGAAATGAAAAAAAACATTGATGAAATTAAATGAAAACAAAAAAAAATAAAATAAAAATGAAAAAATAAATAAAATAAAAAAGTAACATCCTGTAGGGTTGTGAATGTTTGCTAAGTATCTATTATCAGTGTGAATAGTAGTATTAATTGCGGATATTTTTTTTTTGCATAAACGTATTAAGGTTCGTTTGTTGTAACTGTATAACTAGAACTGTGTCCAACGTGTCGTCGCAGAAGCAAAATCTCACGCAATCGTTGCTGATTCCGAAGTCAAATCCCCAAGATATTTTGGTTATTACTTACGCTTTATGGCTGAAAGGCTATTGTACATGTAGGATAATATTTTGAAAATTTAAAATGTAAAGCACTTTATAAAGCTTGAAAAAAAAAATTGTGTTAGTTTTGTAACAACCTGTAAAATAAATTGGCAGTAGGTACGTTGTGTAGAGAAAACAGTAAAAGAAAAAAAAAATAAAATAATACAAAGAAAAAATTTTGGGCGGGTTGGGTGGGAAATTCTATGGTGTCCTATATGTCGGACGCTATATGATAGAAAAAAAATAAAATATAAAATTGTATATAATGTAATGATAACGGTAAATTAAAAAACTGAATCTTGAAAAAAATCTCTATAAATTAAAAAGAAAAAAAAAATATTTAACGGCCCCAGTTGGGCCCAAATTTGTTATTGTTTTCATATGAATTTGTAAAAAAATGATATAAAAGATGATATGGGCGGGTCGCGGTGGGAAAATACTGTAGTTTATTTTTAAAAAAAATTGCCCCGCGGTGGACGCCAGATTTGTTATGCAGCGAAGGAATTTCGATATAAGTTGTGTTATGTGTCTAAATAAAATAGAATGTAAAGTTGTCTTGAAGGTTGCTATGTGTAACGATAAAGTGTATTTATTTGTAGAGGCGCCAGCTACACATGCGGGAAATAGATGATAGACCACATAAACAAATGCAAAGGGCCTCCCTCCGCCTGGGAAGTTACCTTTGTGCGTGGGAGTGGAGCGACGCCAAGGATACCACGGTAGCTCAGTCGTGCTCAGGGGTGGTTAAAATCCTGTATTGACGTCGTCCTGAAGTCGAGAGCATTCAAATTGAATGGACGGTCAAGTACCCTAGTTATGTTTTATTATAAAATGAATTTCAATATATCTTGTGAGAGGACTAAAAGAAGAAGAAGAAGCGATATCAAGTTTAGTGCGCTACGGCGACGAGATCGAATATTATGATTTACTCACCGCGCCCTCTATCGGTGTACCGACGAGGTACTGCGTCGGCGCGCGTCGATCGCGCCCGCTTGGAGCGCTCGGCCCCGGTCCCGGTCCGCGCTCTTACATAAATCAATGGCTAAATCGTCTAATGTATTTATTGGAAATAATTGCTAGATAATTATATTTAAAAAAAAAGAGAAAATACTATTTGAATCTAGGTACGCTCTAAACCAGCAGATGCTGCTATAATTAAATAATGTACTGCGGTTCTTTTCTCCGCTAAATGATAAAATTAAAATGTATAATTTCAAAGTTCCTTTTATAAAATTATTCTTTAATTATCCCTTGCCCTGAAACATTACCCTGTCCAGTGTTAGTCGGGTACCTACGAGATTGTAGCTCGCTCTGACCCGGCGGTATTTTTAGGTACCGTCTCGATTTCTTTAATTCGCTAAATAATGATTAATTAACCAAAATGAAAGGTTTATTTGACAGAGTAACATATTTTATTTTAATTATAATAAATGAAAGCTAGGCCATAGCATATGGCGAATCCGAGTAGTTGGAATTGACAAAATTCTAAAATTAAATTCGTGGAAAATTGAACGTTAGAGCCTTTCAATTTTCAGGGCTTAATTCGGCGAAGTGGGATTTTGGACAGGTACTTTGGGTTCTGGAATAGAGAAGGAAGACACTGCTACCCGCGGGAGTTATTGGAGGGTTGCTTCTAGATTTTTTAGCGCCTGCTCCCCGGATGCGATTTTAAATTTTAAATTATATTTTCCGAAATCGACCTTTAGATGATAGTAGAAAAATTAGTTGAGGCGAGGAGACGGAAGGCGATGCTCAGACACCGGGAATTATGACTGACCCGACGTACTACCTACTTCTATTTTGACGCACTCAAATTACTAAATTTTGATTTTACTTGACTCTAATTATTCACCAACGAAGATATGGCAACGGTAATTTACAGGGGACTTGGCTTTAAAAGCAATCTTATTAATTTGAATTTATTATTTTTGAAATCTGATTTTACGAGAGGAAGCTAATGGTTACAGATAGAAGACTTGCCTGTAGATAGGTGCGGAATCCGATGAGGGCTTGCCCGGTACGCTGAACTGAGTTTAATTATAGATTTTAGATATTCACAGAATTTAAGTTCTAGACTGTGTTGGCTGGTGTGCAAATGAATAATTAAATGGGCGGTAGTCGGCCCGCTCCGCCAACGGCGGAGCGGCCGGTCTCTTCTCGACCGTCTTGCTCGGTCGTTGCCAGCCAAAAAAAAAAAAAAAAAGGAAGATTTCTCTTCTCTAAGTAAAAATATTCTACCTTACTGATTAAAATTGATTAGGGATGTGCGCGACTTGTCGTCTACATACGGTAAGACGTATCCGCTCGGTGTATCGCGTCTATGGCGCGATGGATAAAGTTAACTGATTAATTATTAAAATGATTTAGGTTAAAGTTTGTATACTATAAAAACTAGGCCCTAACATTGCCGGATAGAGACCTAGTCACCGTCCCCGGTGACCTACATAAGCAATCAATGTTAAAGATATAATGCTACGAGTGTTGTACACTAACCCCTACTTGCTACGATGCGTAGCCGCTAATACAATAAATATTGGTAACAGTAAGAAAAATAAGAATAAGTACGTAACGGTAATGAAGAAATTTGCCCTGTTTGCAAGGGTTGATACAAATCAAGATATTTTAAAAAAATATAAAAAAAAATAAATAACACCTAAACGAGAGAAGATGATTTTTGACAAAGTATTTTTTGATCCCAAAAAGTGCATAAGAGTTTCTTTGACTGCAGTATATGACGCTTATTCATATCAGGATTGGAGTTAAGAAAGTCAGGAAATGTGAATGTAGGAAAAGAATTCAGCCGTGAAAGATATCGCCTGTCCGTAACAGGGTTAACATGATTGACGGGTTGATCTTCTCCTGGGGCGTAGCGCGTGGCGTATCGTCTGGTTGCTGCGTCGCTCTCTCGGTGGGGTCGCTGCTTGGAGATCGACGTATGCGCGTCGTGGGCCTTGGGTAAGACACACAGCGTGTCTCGTGGTGGTCGATTGATGAGCCGTACCTTGGAATTGCGAGAAAAATAGGCGAGCATTAGTAGGTTGCCTAGTTTTCTGATGTTGTGCCGTGGTGATTTTAATCGAGGCAAACTCGAAGGACATGACAAGTGGGCTGCTGCTTTGGAAATTGCGTCACTTTGCTTAGTTTAAAAAAGTCCGGTGGAAAATTTTGCAGAGCTTCTATTGTGACAGAAACAGGATGCTACACTAGCTGTTTCGAGTCTGTGTGCACGGAGGAAATTAAATTTATACACGTCGCTTGTTTGAAAAGTCCGGTGCGTTGTGGCTAGCGGGTGTAATAGGGAAGGTGATTTTCGTGCCTAAATGCCCTGTCCATTCCAGAGAACACTACTTCACTTCACTGGGTACACACTACGCTGATGTTAAAATGGCACTTAAAGCGTCCTTATTTGCATGTTGATGGTAATAGTATATGTGGAGGTTACTTGCGGTCTGGTTTGTGTGACTTCGCATCCTGGTCCACCTGGTTTAGTGATAATGTTCCTATTGATAGGGAACGCTCCTGCGGTCCTCGCCTATCGGATGTCGTCTATCGTGAATGCCGTCCTGGTTGTCATATAGAGATAGGAAAATGTATCTTTACCTCTAGACTGGAGTAGGTATCCTGGTTTCGGATGTCCATACTGGTTGGCTGGCAGAATTATGGTCCGTGGATTTATGGGCTGGATTATTCGGTCAGCATTGCCTTCATTATGGTATCTAGCAGCTTGGCTCGACGTTTGAGGTTTTCTTCCCGCCTTGCCGAATGTCACTGGACTGTCTGGTCGGTTATGACCAATTTTCCAAATATTGTCTGGAACGTGAAAAGTTATGCGGCATCATCTCGTTCAATTATCTAGCTCAGTTTTTTACTGGAATACTAGGATAGGTGGTGAGAGAAGGAGAGGCTCTAGTATATGTAACCATTTGTGTGTTATCATATCTTCGCTTTACAATTCCGTTCGAAACTTTGTTTTTAATCTTAAAGACAAATAAATGTATTTTCCGACTTCTTAAATTTCCTATGTGATTGGGGTCAAAAGTGGTGCATATGTTCTGTCCGTATGCTACATTTTAAGCGTGATAAGAAAGATTGGTACATAACAAAAAAAAACTTAAATTATTATAAATTACAAGTATTGTGAGACGCGTAGGTACACAATGTGGTATATTATTAATCCAACAAGGCATTTTAAAATCTATTCAACATATGATATTATTTTTTAAATTAGGAGTATGCAGCTAAACTGTGCTGCTTAATGCGTATACTTACATATTATAATATAGTAATAAAACAAAGAACAAGAAAAATTATATAACAGTGGCAGTGCTCATATTGTGCAGCTTTACACATGAAATTCCATGGTTGAAAAACAAACAAAAAGAAATAAATAAATTAGAAATGTTGTTACTTTTTGTAGCTACTTTCTTTGAAAAAAAAATTGAAGAAAGGAAGGGGAAAGGAAAAAAAAAAAACTAAACTCTTTTTTTATCTCGGTCTATAAGCATCCATTCCGGCGGGTTATATTTTTGATTATATTCAGGCTTTATTAAATGAAGGTATAGATAATTAATCCAATGGGGAACAGAAAAATTAATTGTTTATTAAAATGGTGAAAGGGATGTAGTAGGTGTGGGAGAGCAGGTGCCAAATGTTTCCGGATAATTTATAAAAACAAAAAAAATATGAAGGGTTCCGGATTTAAAAAAAAATATAATATATTTTATTTTTAAGTTTTGAAATTATGGAATGCATTTGCAAGAATGGTACTTCGGGTAGCGGTGTTTCCTTTTGATTTTGTGCCCTGTTAATTATTGATTGTTTTGATATAGTGTTTTTATATTTTGTTTATTTTTGTATTTATGGTGTGTTTTATAGAGAAATCGGCCTTAACTAACGAAAGCAAGACTACCAATAAATGTCTGCTAATACGTTTATTAAAAAAATAATAATAATATATTTTGCATCAATGTGCAGTGTGTAGAAGCGTTCGAGCTTATTTTACCGAATAATTGTTAATGTAATGTGAAAAGGAGCATAAAGATTTTAGGCCGGTTCTTTAATTTGTATTGACCATTTTGACGACTTATCTGAAATGTACAGAAGCGAATTACGTAATTTTAATTTGCGTAAATTCTGGTCGTATTGGTATTCAAATTTATAATTTTAAAAGAAATATTGTATATTTGTGTTTTTTTTAAAAAAAGAATTGAGCGTGTGTGTTTATTGTTGTTTGTGGACGGGATAGAACGGCAGTGTGGTTTTCTTTACACGAATAACCAGTTCTGGATGTTTATAGACCTCGCGGTCTTTCACTCGTGGTGGTATGAAGTTAAATTTTAGAGTTCCTCTATGCGTTGTTCCGCAGGCAACTCCCTAACTTCCAGGATTTTGAGGTCCTTAGTGTATGATGTTTTTATTGCATATAAATTTTGTGAGATGTAAGTTTTGTAGTCATGGTGATAAATAATAATACTAGATATTTCTGACATAGTATTTTCCTTTCGTGTGCCATTCGCGCTTCGGTCTTTCGTCATCATGCAAGCACTTCCTTTCATGCTTTCCTGTCATACTTAAATGTGTCTGTCTCGTACCTATTTTAATATTTTGACATGGAGGAATGCAATTATGACATTTATAAGTCATTTTTTCCAAATATTTATATCCAATTAAGATCATTATTTTGTGATTTTTGATGAGTATTTATGGACAAACTAAACGGGGCTTATTATTTATTAGAAAATAACGTTGCGGGAAATCAATGGGGGTTTTTATCTTACAATGAAGAAATTATGGTATGGAAAATTCCATATCTTGGCAAAAAGCCAAGACCGAACAAAGAGCTTTCTGTAGCTTATGACTAATCTACAACGGTTTTTGAAGGGGTTCCTAGTCGCTACTTAGTACTAACGATCTACTTGCCGCGTGATTGTATGTCAAAAAAAAAAAAAAAAATAATTGATAGAAAAGAATATAGAAGTATTTTTACAACAGAGCTGAGCATGTAGATTTTAATTCTACGATGACAGTTGATGCATTGAATACCCGGAACATAATAGTTCCTTGCGTTTGTTTACCTTAAAGGTAGGATGAACACCAAACCCAGTAAATATATAATTAGAAAAAATCCAGAACTTGTCCGGCGGTGTTTTGATATAATTTTAAGGCTGCCACCGAACCTTTTTAAAATCGCAGAATTGCGTATAAATATAATTCAGGTAGAGAAATATCTTTGTTCTTTGATTTTTGCCGCAACGGCCCATGCAAAGGGAAATGTATTTATTTGTGTTTAAATTGTGTGTAAAAATGCGCTCGATTTTATCTCTATATTATGATTTATCATACCTACTGCCGTGTATGTCGGTCGGTCGGATCTATTTATAAATAATCGCTTAACGCAGGTGTTGTGTAAGTGTGTTTGGTTGCATTGACTCGAAATATTGTTTGTTTTTTAAAATTTGGGAATGAAATACATTAATGATGTTTATTATATTTTTAAGAATTTGGGGCTAAATTTGCCCACATGGTAGGGTACCGAATCCGGCGGCCTTCTTGCCGGATGAGAGTACCTTTCAAAAAAAAAAAAATTTTATATTTTATAATTGTTTTTTTTTTGTATAAACTATTTGTACTTGTGTTCGATTTTTGTTCTGTAGGTACTTTAGACCGTGTGTTCTGTTGTGTAATGTGTTTTGAGTGTGTGAATTTAGCTTATCTGTTTCGCTTTGTTTTGGATTTTGTATCCTGATAAAGTGCGTTAGGTTGTATACAATTAATTGTTTAATTTGTTTGTCTTATATCAAAGGGAATTATAATTTTGAATCTTTGTTTTTTCTGTTGAATAGCTTATTTTATGCCTTATAGACGCAATAGTTAATACCTTTTGTGTACCTTGTGCGATTTATACCCGGAATCCGCAGATTCACGATGGAAACCGTGATGACGCGTTCGATTTCACCTCGGCGACGCCACGCTAGACCATATGTTGTCATAGGGTATCAGTTACTCGCAATGTCCTTAATATGGAAAAGACCCCGCGGTTTTCCTTTCTCGTCGGCTAACTCGTAGGCGACTGGGGACTTTTTCGCAATGACTTTGCACTTTATGTACCTAGGGCTGAGTTTGCTACAAAAGAAATCTGCTTTTCTTGACAATGTATGGTTTTTGGCCCAGACCCAATCTCCTGTTTTAAATTCGACGTGTTTTCTTCTAAGGTTGTATCTCGAGGAACTATTTCTGAAGGACTCTAACATTCTTTCCTGCACTATGTCATAGGCGTCCGCTAATGACTCTAATCCCTTTGCGAATTCGTGTGGGGTATCGAGTATTATTTTGGCGTTTTTGTCTGGCACGTAGCTTAACATTTTGTGATAACGTCCATCAACGATAGGTTCCCGCCCAAACATTAAGTAGGCTGGGGAGAAACCTGTCGCTAAGTTTACGTGGCTATTAAGGGCGTTTTGAATTAATAAGAGATGTTTATCCCATTTCCTCTGGTCTTTTCCTGATAAAATTGACAGTGAAGTCTCGATTGTCTGGTTATATCTTTCGACCATGTTTGACTGCGGGGCGTAAACGCAGCCGTAAAACAATCTGGGAATTTTATATTTATCTGCTAGCGCCTTAAATGCCTTAGATCGGAAATAAGTTGCGTTATCTAGTGTTATGACCGCTGGGGTGCCGAATGCTAGGAAAATGGTATTCTCGAGGTGTTTTGTTATGTTCGCGGAGGTGGCTTTCCTTAGGGGAAATAGCCAACAGTACTTAGTAAATACATCTACCACGGATAGTATATATGTGAATCCCGACAGTGATCTCGTAATAGGACCTATTAGGTCGATACTTATAGTGTGCATTGGAGTTTTTACGGATTTTGGAGTGGCCATGAATCCCTGGGCTGGTCCCGTTCTTATTTTGTAGGCTTTGCATGTGTCGCATCTTTTCACGTAGGCTTTTACCTCCTTCTGCATGCCGGGCCAATAGAAATACGACTGTAATTTTTTTAATGTTTTAAATATGCCGAAGTGGACCGCGAATTCTCCTTCGTGAATATCTTTTATCGCTGTTTGCCTGTCTGCGAATTTTGGCACGACTTTCCACGGGTTCAGCAGTTTTTCGCCTTTCCTTGGGGCGTGATATCTGTATAATTTTCCGTTTTCAATTTTGTACTCCGGGTATGCGTAGGGGTCGTTTTGTACCGTGTTGTATATGCGAGTGTACCAATCTTCTCCGCGGAAATCTGCTGACAAGGCCATACAAGGTATTCTAGAAAGCGCGTCTGCGACGATGTTCAGGCTTCCTTTTCGATGTATGATTTCCATGTCGAACTGGGATAATAGAGTACTCCAGCGTGCCAATCTTCCTGAAGGGCCCTCCAGTTTCGTAAGCCATTTCAGGCTACTATGGTCCGTTATTACCTTGAAACGAGTGCCTTCTACGTACGTCCTGTAGTGTAAAACTGCTCTCAAGACGGCGAGTAATTCTCTTTCGGTAGTCGAGTAATGGGTTTCCGCTGGGGTAAGACTCTGTGAAAAGTAGGATATGGGGAGGTCCATTTTCTCCTCCTCGGAGTACTGAGTCAGCGCCGCTCCTATCGCGGTGTCGCTAGCGTCGCAGCTTATTGTAAATTCTTTACTGAAGTCCGGACACTTCAAGATCGGAGTAGTTGTCAGCGCGTGTTTCAATGCTATGAAGGATTTTTCCGCCTCCTCTGTCCATACAAAGTTTGATTTTACACCTTTTTTGCCCCCCGTTAATTTGCAGAGTGGAGCGGCGATTTTCGAGTAGTCTTTTACGAATCTACGATAGTATCCGCTCAATCCGAGGAAACTTCTTACGTGCTTTACGCGGTCTGGCCTTGGGAAATTCGTTATGCAAGCTACTTTCCCTTGGTCCGTTCTCAGTCCTTGCCTGTCCACAACGTAGCCGAGGTACAGTAATTCGGGCCTGCAGAACTCACATTTTTTAAGGTTGATTGTCAATCCCGCTTCTTTTAGGCTCTCCCTCACACGTAATAAGGTGTCGATGTGTTCGTCATAGGTTGTTGAGGCGATGATGAGGTCGTCCGCATACACGAATACCTTGTTTCCGTATTCGGGGCCGAATATTTGGTCCATGAGGGTGCTTAGGTCTGACGACGCGTTACAGAGTCCGAAGGGCATTCGCAAAAAGGCGAACATACCTTTTCCAGGTATTGCAAATGCGGTCTTGTATATGGAGGATTCTTCCATCGGGATCTGCCAAAATGCCTTCGATAAGTCAATTGAAGTTAAATATCGAGCATTTCCTAGATTGTCGAGGATTCTCTGCGAAGACACCATGGGGTAACGGTTTTTTGTAGTCACTTCATTTAATTTTCTGGAGTCAAGGCAGACTCTCGGGCTGCCATCCTTTTTGGTCACTACGAGGATTGGATTGCACCATGGAGATTTTATGGGAGTAATCACTCCTAATCTTAGCATGTCGTCAATTTCGTCTTTAATCAGCTTGTCTTTCGCTGGCGATAATTGGTATGGCTTCTGACGAATTGGATCGCCCGTGGTTACGATCTTATGCTCCAATAAGTGCGTCTTTCCGAGACCTTTTTTCTCGAAGGAGATGTCCTCATATAATTTTTTAACGTGCTGTAATCGTCGTAATTGCTGCGGAGTGAGGTCGTCTACATTCCTGATTTGCTGGCTCGCGGTGTGGTTTAGCTGTGCCAATTGTATGTCGTGGTTCGTGTCGATTGAAATTTTTACGTCGAACTGTTTGATGAAGTCGATCCCCAGGATTACGTCTTTTTTTATTGTGGGGCAGATTAGGAAATTAATTTTCTCGCTTTTTCCTTTGTATTGCACTGGCAATGTCATGTATCCAAGTATATCCTGTTGTGTTCCGTCCGCTGTTGATACGCGGCTCTCTGCGTTTTTTATAGTTTTTCCGAGCTGTATGTAGCGTTCGTGCATTTTCCTGCCTAAAATGCAGACTGCGCATCCGGTGTCCACGAGTGCATTGTACGTTTTCCCTAATATGATTATTTTTGCATGCGGGCGAGTATCGTAGAATTTTGGTTCTGGTGACAGTGTGAAGTTTTCCACGGCTATAGCCCTGTCTATTTCCTGTATCCGTGGCTTCTCCCGTTTTTTGGTTGGGATTGGTGGTATCCTGACGGTACTCCGTTACATCTTGCGCAAGAATTGGTATATGTGTCCTGTAATTTGCAGTTGAAACACATTGGTTTTGGATATTTCCGGCACTCCTTGTAATCGTGCCCTCGTGTTTCGCACTTCCTACAGTATTTTTGCTGGGAAAATTGTGTTTGTTGAGGTTTTTGGTATTCTTGCGTGCGTTGTTCGTGCGGTGTCGAGTTTCCGTAGCCGGATCTTCTGACAAATGGCGGTGGTTTATCATGGCGCGAATGAAATTTGTTGTTTTGTGTAAAGGCTGCTATTTCCTCTTCATCGTGACTGTCGGTGTACGTGGGTTGCTCTTCCATGGCGGCTATTGTGGTCCTGTTCTGGATGCTGCTCGCTACCGTTGGGGTTGGGGCTAGCGCGTACTGCTCGAAGTTTTTCGCTAAATCCAGCAAAGTTCCAATATCGTCCAGTCTAGAAGTTCCCAGGAGAGTGTGGTACAGCGGTAGAACGTTTAATTTTACTATTTCCAGTAGGGTGTCGTCCCGTAATCTTGGTGATAATCTCCTGTTCATTGTATCGATCCGTGTAACGTAGTCGTGCATGGTCTCCCCAGTGAGTTGTTTGGTAATCCTCATCTGATTTTCCAACCGTGTTTGGTAATTAAGCTGTTCGTATTTACTTATTAGTGCTTCTCTTAGAGTTTTCCACGTTTTCACGTATTTTCTGATGCTTCGGAACCAAAGTAGAGGTGGACCTTCCATCAGGTCGGTGAATCCTTGGATAAGTTCGCTCTCTGTGACCCCCCTTGCTTGTACTTTATCCTCTATTTTGTCGATAAATTCCAAGATTGGAGTAGATCCGTCGTATCTTAAATTCCACTTGTAGACGCTTGGGGACGTTCTATGTTTTCCCGCCGCCGAAGATTGAAAAATATCTGAAGTTGTCGCCGTATCTTGCGTTTCCCTGCATATTTTCCTCGTATATGCCTCTTCTTCGCTTTCATTGTCCGAATATTCGATGATCCTTGAGCTGATGGTCGGTTTCTTGTGCGGGATCGAGTCCTCGATGCCTGACTTGTTTCCTGCCTTAGGTTTTTCCGATGTCTGTTTTTCCGTCTGCTCTGGAATTTGGTGAGTGGTATTTTCCTCGATGAGCCTGCTTGGTGATTGCTGACGAGCTCTTGCAGCGGCCCTTGTTTTCCTGGGTGCCATGATGCTCACTCCAAAATCGTAAAAGTTGTGGAAGTTTACGCTTTGCTTTTATTACTATTATTTTTTTTAGAGATTTGTAGAACAAGTGAAAATGTTGATCCTAGTGTGTTGATGTGGATTGGTGTGTATTGATTAGAGTGTATTATGAGTTTATTAAGTTGACGTCCCATATGCAATAAGGCAAATGGGAAAGGAAATGAAAAAAAACAAAATTGATGAAGTTAAATGAAAACAAAAAAATAAAATAAAAATGAAAAAAAAATAAATTTAATAAAAAAATTGTAACACCCTGTAGGCTTGTGAATGTTTGCTAAGTATTTATTATAAGTGGAATAGTAGTATTAATTGCGGATATTTTTCTGCATAAATATCTTAAGGTTCGTTTGTTGTAACTGTATAACTAGATATGTGTCCAACGAGTCGTCGCAGAAGCAAAATCCCCACGTAATCCGTTGCTGATTCCGGAGTCAAATCCCCAAGATACCTTGGTTATTACTTACGCTTATGGCTGAAAGGCTATTGTACATGTAGAATATTATTATAAAAATTTAAAATGTAAAGCACTTTATAAAGCTTGAACAAAGAAATATTGTGTTAGTTTTGTAACAACCTGTAAAATAAAATTGGCAGTAGGTACGTTGTGTAGAGAAAACAATAAAGAAAAAAAATAGAATAATAAAAAGAAAAAAATTTGGGCGGGTTGGGTGGGAAATTGTGGTGTCCTATATGTCGGACGCTATATGATAGAAAAAAATAAAATATAAAATTGTATATAATGTAATGATAACGGTAAATTAAAAAAACTGAATCTTGAAAAAAAATCTCTAAAATTAAAAATAAAAAAAAATATTTAACGGCCCCAGTTGGGCCCAAATTTGTTATGTGTCTAATTAAAATTAGATATAATGTTGTATTTAGGGCTTGCTTGTGTAACGATAAAGTGTATTTATTTGTAGAGGCGCCAGCTACACATGCGGGAAATAGATGATAGACCACATAAACAAATGCAAAGGGCCTCCCTCCGCCTGGGAAGGGCCCAAATTTGTTATTGTTTTCATATGAATTTGTAAAAAAATGATATAAAAGATGATATGGGCGGGTCGCGGTGGGAAAATACTGTAGTTTATTTTAAAAAAAAATTGCCCCACGTTGGGCGCCAGATTTGTTATGTGTCTAATTAAAATTGGATATAATGTTGTATTTAGGGCTTGCTTGTGTAACGATAAAAGTTTATTTATTTGTAGAGGCGCCAGCTACACATGCGAGAAATAGATGATAGACCACATAAACAAATGCAAAGGGCCTCCCTCCGCCTGGGAAGTTACCTTTGTGCGTGGGAGTGGAGCGACGCCAAGGATACCGCGGTAGCTCAGTCGTGCTCAGGGGTGGTTAAAATCCTGTATTGACGTCGTCCTAAAGTCGAGAGCATTCAAATTGAATGGACGGTCAAGTATCCTAGTTATGTTTTATTATAAACTGAATTTCGATATAACTTGTGAGAGGACTAAAAGAAGAAGAAGCGATATCAATTTTACCGCGCGGCGGCGACGAGATCGAATATTATGATTTATCCACCGCGCCCTCTATCGGCGTACCGACGAGGTACTGCGCCGGCGCGTGTCGATCGCGCCCGCTTGGAGCGCTCGCCCTCGCTGGCCGTCCGCCGCCTTACCACAATCAATGGCTAAATCGTCTAATCAATTTATTGGAAATAATTGCTAGATAATTATATTTAAAAAACGAGAAAATACTATTTGAATCTAGGTACGCTCTAAACCAGCAGATGCTGCTATAATTAAATAATGTACTGCGGTTCTTTTCTCCGCTAAATGATAAAATTAAAATGTATAATTTCAAAGTTCCTTTTATAAAATTATTCTTTATTTATTCCTTGCCCTGAAACATTACCCTGTCCAGTGTTAGTCGGGTACCTACGAGATTGTAGCTCGCTCTGACCCGGCGGTATTTTTAGGTACCGTCTCGATTTCTTTAATTCGCTAAATAATGATTAATTAACCAAAATGAAAGGTTTATTTGACAGAGTAACATATTTTATTTTAATTATAATAAATGAAAGCTAGGCCATAGCATATGGCGAATCCGAGTAGTTGGAATTGACAAAATTCTAAAATTAAATTCGTGGAAAATTGAACGTTATAGCCTTTCAATTTTCAGGGCTTAATTCGGCGAAGTGGGATTTGGACAGGTACTTTGGGTTCTGGAATAGAGAAGGAAGACACTGCTACCCGCGGGAGTTATTGGAAGGTTGCTTCTAGATTTTTTAGCGCCTGCTCCCCGGATGCGATTTTAAATTTTAAATTATATTTTCGAAATCGACCTTTAGATGATAGTAGAAAAATTAGTTGAGGCGAGGAGACGGAAGGCGATGCTCAGACACCGGGAATTATGACTGACCCGACGTACTACCTACTTCTATTTTGACGCACTCAAATTACTAAATTTTGATTTTACTTGACTCTAATTATTCACCAACGAAGATATGGCAACGGTAATTTACAGGGGACTTGGCTTTTAAAACAATCTTATTAATTTAAACTATTATTTTTGAAATCTGATTTTATGGGGAGAAGCTAATGGTTACAGATAGTAGACTTGCCTGTATGAAGGTATGAGATCCGATGAGGGCCTGCCCGATGCGCTGAACTGAGTTTAATTATAGATTTTAGATATTCACAGAATTTAAGCTCTAGACTGTGTTGGCTGGTGTGCAAATGAATAATTAAATGGGCGGTAGTCGGCCCGCTCCGCCAACGGCGGAGCGGCCGGTCTCTTCTCGACCGTCTTGCTCGGTCGTTGCCAGCCAAAAAAAAAAGAAGAAAGATCTCTTTTCTAAGTAAAAATATTCTACCTTACTGATTAAAATTGATTAGGGATGTGCGCGACTTGTCGTCTACATACGGTAAGACGTATCCGCTCGGTGTATCGCGTCTATGGCGCGATGGATAAAGTTAACTGATTAATTATTAAAATGATTTAGGTTAAAGTTTGTATACTATAAAAACTAGGCCCTAACAGTGGGGACTGGGGAGTGGGGAAGTAGCTGCTCTAATAGACAGCATCGTTAAGGAGATTTGTGAGGAAAACCGAGCTTCCACAAAAGTCTGCCTCCAATTTTAAGCTTTCATTAATTGAGAGACTTACTGCATGCTATAGTTGTATATTATTATGTACGGATAAAGGAAAGTATTTGTGAACAAAAACAAATAGGACGATTTACTGAGATCCTTATTATTTCACCACTATTATTATTTTACTTATATTTCAATACGTAATAATTATACGCGTTAAAGTTCAGATAGACTAAATTAACTCCTCATTAGAATTTGGTTCGTACCCAGCTCCTTGGAAAAATGCCTACGTTATACCCCTTCCTAAAATATCAAATCCTGTGCGACCAAATGATTTCAGGCCAATATCTATTCTCTCTCAAAAGTGTTGGAGCATATAGTGTTCTCTCAGCTATCAGATTACCTTTCTGAATTCAATATGTTTAATCCCTATCAGTCCGGTTTCCGTCCCGGTCATAGCACTACCTCTGCCCTTGTCAAAGTAACCGACGACGCACGTAAAGCTATGGACCAGAGACAACTTACTTTGCTTGTTCTCTTAGACTTTAGAAGCGCCTTCAACTCTGTCGACTTCAACTTGCTCGTTGCACGGCTACAAACTCTCAACTGTTCGCAAACCGTTATTAATTGGTTCAGCTCCTATCTCAGAGCCAGACAACAGCGAATAAAAGTAGGCGATCGATCATTCGAATGGGTTAATCTAACAGCTGG
Organism: Micropterix aruncella; assembly: GCA_944548615.1. Taxonomy (NCBI): domain Eukaryota; kingdom Metazoa; phylum Arthropoda; class Insecta; order Lepidoptera; family Micropterigidae; genus Micropterix; species Micropterix aruncella. Next base: position 19,864,795 of record OX155967.1, on the reverse strand, counting down.
AGTTCCACAAGGTGCGGTTCTGTCCCCGCTTCTTTTCTCAATTTTTATAAATCCTATCTCCAACCAAGTTCGTGGACATACTCATCTGTATGCAGATGATGTCCAAATATATAATCATTTCTCTCCCGAAAACATCAATGCCTCGATCGCCATCATGAACTCTGATCTTCAGGCCATTTGTGAATGGTGTGCGCTGATGGGTCTACTAATCAACCTTTGAAATCCCAGGCTATACTCATTGGAGGTCGTAAATTGCTCTCCAGAATAAATGTAAAATCCCTTCCGCTTTTAAAACTAAACGATATCACCATACCATTGTCGCAAAAAGTGAAAGATCTTGGTCTAATTATCGATGAACATTTCTCCTGGCAACCACACGTGGACGAGATAAGTCGTAAAATATTTGCTAGTTTTCACCCTCTGCAAACACTCAGAAGATTTCTTCCTATGGACACAAAAAAATCTCTTGGACAGTCTCTCCTCTTGCTTCTCCTTGACTATGCAGATGTGGCTTATCTCGATTTATCAGAGGAACTGCTCAACAAACTTGAACGTTTGCAAAATGTATGCATACGATTCATCTTCGGTCTACGTATGTATGATCACGTGTCCGACTATAGGGCACAGTTAAAGTGGTTGCCAATACGCCAAAGAAGAAATGTTCATATACTGGCTCTCCTATATCGTGTACTCACCCAATTAACACCATCCTATCTCCAGGAGCTTTTGAACCACTAAGTTCCCACGGTCTCGTACTTCGGTCAGCCTCTGACAGTTTATTAAAAATTCCGAGTCATAATAGTGATTTCTATTCCTATTCTTTCAGTGTCCATGGTGCAAGACTCTGGAACGATCTCCCAGCAAATATACGAAACTCGCCTTCTTTACCATCGTTTAAGACTCACCTTAAGGATTACTACCTTTCTAAGAAGTAACCAGTTCTTCCCTTTCTCTCCTGTTCCTCTCCCAATTTCCTCTCCTCGGGCATTATTAGTCTTAAATTCTTCCACTTGTCTGTATGTTATGTAATAATCTTTATTTTCACAATGCGCGCATGTACCACTATGTTTAGGTTAGCTGTAAGACATTGCCATGTGGCAATAAGCTCGCCTTTTTTGTATACTTATTAAGTGCAAATAAAGAGTTTACTAATAGATGGCATTCTATCTGTCCGTATTATTTATGTGATATAATAAGCATATACAAAAATGCGATAGATCGCATGATATAATGTTTTTGTTATTATCAATGTTTAAATTATTGGGTATTTATATTCAATTATTCCTCTATAAAAAAACCATTCAATATCAGTGTTATTTTAGATGGCCAAATCTGGACAATGCTCTTAGTTCCACTCATATATTTTGCCGTCGTAAATGAAAACACAGTAACTTGAAAAAAGACGTTTTGAGAAAAACGCGGTCAAAGTTCAGTTGTTAAATATTTGTTTTCATGAACAAAGTAATCAATATAGATTATTTCTCTATTTAATCTTTAATGTAAAAAAATAGTTAGAACTTCAATTCTGTGTTTTAAATTAGGAAAATAATTAGATAGATTTTATATTTTTAAGCTATAACACCGTAACTGAGTGGTTACTGTGTTATAGGTAAATTTTACCCATTACTGTGTTCTAACCATGTAAGATAAACATATTTCTTTAAATAAATAAAAAACAGCACACACCTTAAACACAGAAATTGAGATACTGTGATTAATTCGTGTATTAATAAATCAACTTTTAACAAAATTTTACCTAAAACCACAGTATCTGAAGAAGCCGTGTTGTAACCAAACAAAAATATTTCTTAACCCCTCACGTTGCGAGGTAAAAACTCACCGCGCCCAAAAACATCACTTTTGCGCGCGACATATTCGCGCAAAAAATCGACGCGAGTCAACGGCCTTGAGAAAAACGATCATAACTTATAAACCACTAATCGGATTAAAAAAATATAAATAGAAAAATGATCGCATTGAAATTTGACATATAAAACATTATAACCTTATCTCGTAAAACAATTAAGATAATAATGAATAAATATTACAAAATTGGCAAACTGAAAAAACTCGCCTATAAAATCATTTCGATTTTTTTGTAAATACAGTTTTTGTAAATATCAAAAATTGTAAATACAGTTATGTTCTTTATTAAATGCTTTACCAAAACGATATTTTTTTTTTACTTATTTGCATACAAAAATACGGAAAAAATATTTATTTATTCAGCCAAGAAAAATTGTATGTATTCTCGTAAAAAAAAAATTTTTTAATTTTTAATTTGTGACTACTTATGGTATTTTTTTATATGAAATTCTTTCAAAATAACTTTATTACTACATCACTTCTTCTTAGAAATCACACCAGAACTTTGAGCTTTGTCTGATATTATAGAAAAATCTAAAGTTTTGAGAGTTTCCGACTTCCGAACCTAATAATAAACTTTGAATGCCCATAATATAAAATTCGTTAGATTTTTTCAATTATATTGTCTTATCATAGACTTATTATATGTCTAATAACTAATTACTATACTCCAAAGAGTCACATTTCATCGAAAAACTATGGAAAATCGCACTTTTTTCTCTCATAGTAATTATCAAAACAAGTTTCATTTTCGCGAGCCATATTAGAAAACAACATATAATGTTCAAAATACGCATAATTATGTGATAACTTAGGATGTAAATGAAGCAATACCTATTTTATTAGTAAATTAAAGCGACATTACGTCATGTTTCGCGATATAACGGGATATTTCACAAACATTACAAAATAAAGACGGCCATTTTTCGAGAGCCGTTTGGTTTCGCCAAAGTGTTTTCTTCGAAAATTCGTGAAAAACAGCAAATGGGCTGTGTAAATTGTTTAATCCTAAGGCCTAAACTACTTAAAAATGGAAATTACTTACTTTTATCCGGTATACACTTCACTTATATACACAAAACAATTCACAACACAAACACATCGCGGAATTATACGCCGCCAGCGGTGGGCAGTTCGCGACTGTCGTCAGAAATGAGGTCACCGATTTTGTAAGGGATGTAGTAATTCATATTTCTAACATCGCATGCGGCAATCGAGCAATTTCATAGTGTTGCATATTTGGCTATATTATGGCATCATTCGATAGAATATACAATCGCATTTCGAAATTTAAACGACATTTTCTTGAGCGGCGAGCGCGATATCCCGTATGGGATAGTTTGGATTTCAGCCGGCCGCCATACATATCCCGCAAGGGATGTTAAGTGCCGAGCGGGTTAAATGCTTATAAGTATAAAAAAAAGATCATAGTAAATAATAGGTTACTGTATTTTAACTTGAAAAACTATACAAACTGTGTTTTTTATTAAAAATATGCAGATTTTTTTAAAATACTGTGTTTTTATCTAAGGTATCTCGGTAACTATCCATCGACAGACAAACCGAAAAATTTGCCTTGTAGCACTCCAACTCAGTAAATGAAGTTACTGTGTTTTCATTTACGACGGTAGTATTCTGCATATGCTATATAATCAATGGTATTAACAAAAATATTCTCTGTCTCGCTCCATAGACTGTGAAGTTTGTAATTTCCGCGTCAGTCTTCGTGCTCGTACATGACCATCCATGCTGTGTGCGCTAATAAACTCTGCTACAGTTTGGCCACTAAGACCCTTGGGTAGCGTCGGCTAAACGCACGGGTCAACACCCATCAGGCAGCCTCCACGCAGAAGTACGAGCCCGGGTAGGACTCGTTGTTGTTCGACCATTTACGTTTTTACTGATTAAGTAAGTTCGAAAGAAAATCGAAAGACATTTTAAATATGAAATCGAAGACTATGGCAAGTATTTACATTATAAATAAGATAGAAACGAATTTACTGCGTGAAGTTTGTATCACATGACATTCCCCAATGTTGCAACCGCCGTTGTCCAAGGTAAACTGAACCCACCCTAGACAACGGTGGTGGCTACATCGCCGAAACGTCGGTTGTTAGAAACTTCAATCGGTAAATTCGTTTCTAATTTATTTATAAATAATAAACAATTACATATAGCTCATTTATTCATTTAATAGCTAAATTATGTATAAATCATATTTTGATTTATGAAAAAAACATTGTAGAAAACACTAGTGTATGGCTTTGGAACGATCTCCCAGCAAATATACGAAACTCGCCTTTTTTACCATCGTTTAAGACTCACCTTAAGGATTACTACCTTTCTAAGAAGTAACCAGTTCTTCCCTTTCTCTTCTCTTCCTCTCCTCGGGCATTATTAGTTCAAAATTCTTTCACTTGTCTGTATGTTATGTAATAATCTTTATTTTCACAATGCGCGCATGTACCACTGTGTTTAGGTTAGTTGTAAGACATTGCCATGTGGCAATAAGTTCGCCTTTTTGTATACGATTAAGTTCAAATAAAGAGTTTATTATTATTATTATTTTATTCGCTATAAGTTCTACATGTCTCTAATCTGGTCGACTTATGGATGACAACACATAGGTAAACTGAGAAAAATGTTTGATTTCTTTCTATTTACCTTTTTGTTATTACGCTTTTATACAGAATAATAAAATAAATACAAACGGAGCTGCCATGGAATTCACCGACCGGAGTCGGGCCCATCATAATACTATTTTTTTACACTTCTGGGGGGTGAGCAGTGGATTCCGGACTTACGAACCGGCTGTGATAGGTTTAGGACAGCTGTCTTGCCACATGTGAGCGTTCACCTTACCACCCATTCACTCCCCCTTCGAAGCCATAGAATTTGAGATGCGCAAATCGCAGTTTTAGATAATTTTTCTAAGAAAGAGTTGATTATTTTTCTGGAAAGGCCAAGATCTTTAAAGAGGTGAAATAGAAATTTAGCTGGCAGGCCACGAGCGCCAACTTCCACCGCGTGAAGGTGAACAGTGAAGCCGTTCTGGGTTACGGCATTTGCAAGATCATGGTATTTATTTAATTTGTACTCGTGGTCTTTTGGGATATTTGATTCCCATGGAACAGTTATGATGTTCCAATCGCAATATTGTTGAATTACAAAGAAATGTATTAAACTCGAGTATATGTTTCACTGTGCTTAGTACGGGTAATACGAAAATAGCGGTATAATATAGCTTCAACATGAGTCACGTATCTGACTAAATCCTTACGTATCTAATAACATACTGTCATGGTAAAAGCAAGATCTCGTTGTGTCCCGTACTAAATGTGCGGTGTAGCTGCCATGCCCGTGACATGGTAACTACACCGTTACACGTCATGTTGATTCATACGTACAGACCACAGTCCATGTTACATACGTAATCCCTTTTGAAACATAAATATTTTCGTGTATTACAGCGTTATATTTTTCTCAGTGTAGCATTTCTTGGTCTTCATGGATTTCATGCACTCCCGGATTTCATGTTATCTAAAAACAAAAAATCGAAAATATTACAAAATGTTTATCATATAATATGAAAACATTTACAGCTTCGGAAGAAAAGCATATTTATTATCTGTTTGTTGCTATTTCTTTTAAAGAACTGTACATTGATCTAAGATGGAAACAGTTAAGTAGAACTTTGAAAATGAAAAACATTTCAAATTAATTTGGTTTTCGTCATTGTTTTTGCAAAAATATAAAAAAATATTATAGTTTCAGCTGTGAAACAGACTAAGGGGGGTCGAGAGAACTTTAATTTCTCGAAAATATTACGTTCAAATGTCAAATGTATGTATACCAAATTTCATAGCGATCGATTTAGCAGCATAGAAGTTGATGTGCTGCAGCGCCATCTGGTGGCAAGTTACGATAAATTTAAATGCTGGAAAATATTATGCGGGCTCAAATGTCTATGTAAAGCAATTTTCGTGGCGACTGGTTGAGCGGTATAGAAGTTGATGTGCTGCAGCGCCATCTGGTGGCGAGTTACAATAAAGTTAATTGCTCGAAAATATTATGCGGGCTCAAATGTATATGTATACCAACTTTCAACTAAGTTACAGTCTAAGAGAGGTCGCGTAAGAGTATTTTTTTTCACCAAAATGGGGTTCGCGTTTTAAAAACGGTTAAAAAAGAATACATTAGACGATCAAAGTCGTGTTTATGTGGATTTGATAAATTGGATTCGTCACATTAAAATATACCTATATATGGCATTCATCATGCTCGAAATATTTGATACTACTACTCTTCAGTGTATATACAATTCAAAATGTTGAAAACGTCCGCCCGCATCTTGAATACTGCTCGCAAGTGTGGAACCCCTCATATGCCATCCATAATAACAGAATCGAGCGCATCCAGACTAAATTCTTGAAATACTTAAACTATAGATTTCACTTCACACTTGACAATTCTTACGGCATCAACGTTCACCACTCGTACAACTTTACTTCTTTGGCTGATCGAAGGATGTACCATGATCTAGTCTTCCTACATAAAATCTTAAACAACAAATTAAACTGCATGGACTTGGTCCAACTAATATATTTCCGGACCCCATCAAGAACGACAAGACAGTCCTCATTGTTCATTAGCCGTTGCAATAACAACTACCGTAAAAACTCTTTCTTAAACCGTGTGTGTAGGGTTTACGATGATCGATACGCATCAATAGATATCTTCGCTGAATCGAACATTGGATTCAGAAATTTGTTAAAGAGGGCGATATTTAACACTTAATATTTAAAATTTAATAATTATTATTATTTAAAATTTATTACTTATTATCTACTGTTTGCACTTGTACTTATTCATACCAACGTACCTGTCTCAACTTCAAATATCGTACTGGTAAATTTGTTAAATACGTGGACACCCATCAATATAATGTATTTTTTTCCTATGTTCCTCCTTCCCTTCCTGGTCCCTCCCTTCCTATCCTCTTTCTTTTCTCGTTTTTTTTTCTGCCTCTTATCATTTAGATAATCTTGATGTTAACATTTAGTGGAAAATTGTCTCTGGTGTAATTATATATCTATCTTGTTTGGCTACTTACTTTTATACACTGTTATTTTCCTGAATAGAAGAAAATAAAAAAATAAAAAATAAAATAAAACGTTATCGTCGGCCGCAGTAATTGCTCTATCAATTTCAACACGAACCGCTAATAATCTCCTAACAATAGTTCGTGGTGGAGGTCTATTATGTATAGCCATTAAAACAAAATACAATCGAGAGAACTCCGCTAAAGCGCCTGGGGGTGGTCAGTGGTCAGCCTTAATAGCAGGGTTGTCAGGAACCAACAATAACCAGACAACGTGATCGCAACGAATTATACTCTATCTAATATTCTGAAGCACGTCTCGCTCTAAGTATAACAACACCCTATAGCGATGCTATAGGGTGTTGTTATTGGGACAGTTTCGCTTGTGTTTTTACTATACTACTCTTCGATAGTGTAAAGTGGAAGCCGGAATAAAGACAGGATCCGGATTCGGTACTTACGCATTTGTGATCGCTGGGGTGGGAAGTCAGACACCGAGTAGTTGGCATTATCTTGCGCAATAAGTGCAATATACATTTGGATAAAATATAAATGCAATATACAAAATAAATTGCTTGGCATTATTATTGTGATGGTGACGGTTTCGTGCAGTTTGGGCAACAAGATCCATTTCGTTCTCGGATCGGCTCAACTCACGACTCAGCTCCTATTAAGAAGCCTCCTCGAGTGGACGGCTACCCCGGGTAAGACTCCCGTGTCTCAGGCCTCAGAACTGGTGGACCGGTTTCTCCCGGCGGTATTGCAACCGGTCGGCGAAGCCAATCGGTTGTGCATTCTGACTAATTGCTGAAGGGGTCTGGAGACTATGGAAATACCTTGTTTCCTACCTTAAGTCGGACCTTAAGTCCACTACATACGATCAGTGAAATCCACTGACACAATTCAGCTATTATTTTGACTTGTGCAGCTATGAATCAGCACGATGAAACAATACTTTTACTCAGAATATTTCAAATTGCATCATTTCACGGCCTATATAAACCGGCCAAAAAGCAACCAAAGCATTCATTCGCTAATTCAGTCATTCGGCCCGCGAGTCATTACATTCGCGATTACATAGCCTGTTCGGCAAGCGTTATAACTGGCAATATTCAATCGATTCAATCAATAAATATCTTCTGCTTCATCAAAACCGCCTTTAAATACGGAGATAACTCGTAAGTTGACACCGCCACCTCACATCGAATAATTTGGAGTCTTGTGAGGGGTGGTCCCTCACAAATGTTTCACCTGATGTCATGCCACTCTTGAAATGACCTTGGGCCACTCGATCCCGTGTGGCACTACGTGCAAAGAACGCCCAGGTCCGCGATAAATTCAAACTGAATTACCGCTGTAATACAACAGGTAGAGGTTGCGTAAGCGACTTCGCATTCGTAACCAGTCGGGAGGACGGAGGTTTTCTGAAGGTTATTTCCAGACGGAGATATCCTGCCAAAACTGGTAGTTAGGGGGTGAGGCTGGCAGCTGTTTACCTTTTCCGGTGCCTCGGCGTAAGGCGTTGGTCTCTAAAGGGTTGCTGGTGAACTAGACAGTAGATCGTCTTGTCCCCAAGTCTTCTACGCTCATCCCACGGCTGAAAGAACGATCTATATCGTTATACCAGCCTGGGGTGACGGGTTCGCCCGTTGTAGTCGACACCGCCATCCTGTCATATATTGTTATTATTTATTTATTGTATTTATTAATAATATAAAACATTTTATATTATTTATTTTTCCTAGAAACTTCATTTTCCGATATATAATAATAATTTTATTTCTATGATCATGCTATTTCGATATATTTCATTATGTTGTGATCTGTTTTATTGATCACTAGTTTTTTTTTGTTTTATTTTGATTATATGTGTAACGGACCTTAAGTCCATTACATGCGATCAACAAATGCATCGACTTCCAGTAAAATCCACTGACACAATTCAGCTATTATTTTGACTCGTGTAGCTATGAATCAGCACGATGAAACAATACTTTTGCTCGGAATATTTTCGGATTGCATCATTTCACGGCCTATTTAAACCGGCGAAAAAGCAACCAAATTATCATTGCCCGAGTTGCGACCTTCCCCCAAGGTTGCGACGGCATATCCGGTACCCCTCGTACGAGGTCGCTCAACGGATCCGGCTCCTTGGTTTCCTTTCCTTACCTTTACCAGTCCTCGTGACTGGGAAATAATCCTCAACCACTATTCCCGCATAACCTCCGTCGCGCAACCCTCGCGTCTCGATAAAGTAATTCGCGCGCTCGTCACTCACCGGCAAATACGTTCTTCCTCACATTAAATTCACTTCAAATCGGTCGAGAGTCCTTCACTCTATTCGGCAAGCGTTATAACTGGCAATATCAAACCTTCGATCAATCAATTCCTTCTACTTCAGTCAAGACCGCCTTTCATTACGGAGATAACTCGTAAGTTGATACCACCTCCTCACACCGAATCAATTTAGAGTCTTTTGAGGGGTGGTCCCTCACATATGTATGCACGGATGGATCGTCTTTTTCTTCAGAATTTCCAAACCTCTCTATACGGAAAAGATGTTAATAAAATAAAATCAATATTCTTTTGGTTTATGTCTGTCGCAAGGAGGATAAACTTTAAGCATTCGAGCCCTATTATGGTAAAAATTCAAAATGATTTGTAAAACAGGGAAACAGGCATTTAGTACTTTATAATGTTTATATGAGAGGACACATACTTGTTACCCTTTGGTTACAACAAAAAAGGTCAGATATATTTACCAGCTTCTTTTTAGAATTAAATCAAGAAAAACCAAAAAAAAAACGTCAAAATTACAGCTTCTTGCGGTGTCGACTACAACGGGCGAGCCCGTCACCACAGGACGTTTTAACGATTAGTCGTTCTGTCGCCCTGCAGTGAACGTAGAAGACTTTGGACAGTACAATCCTACGTCCAGCTACGTCACAACCCGCGAGAGTCCAACGCCTTACCGCGAGTGAGCCAGGAATAAACCCGGCGGGCTCGAGATACTCGCGCCCTCACTTCCAATTGTGACCAGATTTCTCCGGTCTCTCGATTGGTTCCGAGTTCGAGGTCGCTTGCGCGGTCCTCTCCCTTACGAAGCGGTGAAACGGAGTGCACCGAATCTGTCGCGGACCAAGGCGTCCTTTGCCCGACTCTGAACCGGGATCGGATGGCCAATGGTCATTTCAAGAGCAGTCGCCGTAAGGTAGACAACTACCCCCGCTCTATAGGAAACAATACAGTTCCCAGACTCCCCCGATTGTTAGTCGGAGAGCACAATCGATTGGCTTGCGCCGCTCGGTGCGCAGACCGTCCAGGAGCGCCAGATTGATTCCCAGGGGAGACTGGTTGACCCAGTGTCCTACCCAGGCTCGCACCCCATGCGTGGAGGCCATCGGATGGGTGTTGACCCGTGAGTGTGACCGACCCTGAACACATGGGTCATTGTGGCCACCTCATCATGGGCCCATTAGCTCCTTCAATATTACAGCAGTCGGTAATCACGTTTGGTGTTGGAAACTGGCGTGAACTTTCGTGATTTCAGTCGATTTCTTATAAACCTACCTCTATATGGTCCGCAGAACCCAGCAGATGTTTCCCTGACTATTTTGAGCATTCGTTCTGTAGTTTGGTGCGACAGGGAAACCCCTTGATAGTAGGTAGTATTGCCGCCTGGTGATCGGGTTGTTTTACGTGGTCGGGTCGAATCACGTAGCGAAGACTTCAGACGTATCGCTTCCGTCTTTTGAATGGGTAACAGGATAAAACGGGATACGGAAAAACTGGAATTGCCTCTTTATCTGTCTGTAGTAGTATTACTTCTCCATATGATCAGCGGAATGATTTAACAGGCCGGGTAGGGGGAGCTGCAACGCATGTATATTATATTATTTTATATTTTATTATTATTATTTATTCCGTAGCCGGCGATTGGGGAGGGGGTCGCCCTCGCAACTAATACGCTGCTGTCGGTGCCGCTGGATCTCGTACTCCATTCACGATTCGCTTCCATTCTTGACGATTTTTGCCACGTCTTAAGCATCCCTAGCCGATAATCGTTGATTTTTAAAATCGTCTTTGATGTTATTTAGCCAGGTTTTCTTCGGTGCCGATCGCTGAATTCTCCATTCTGTCGGACGGTCTCGCCAAAGAAGTTTACGTGGCAAGCGATTATCGTTCATTCGGCAAACATGGCCGAACCATCGTAGTCGACGTTTTTGTGTCTTCTTCGATCGTTGTTACTAGATCGCATCTTTCTCTAATGGACTCGTTTCGAATTCGGTCGCGGAGTGAGACACCGAGAATCTGCCTCAAGCATCGCATTTCAAAGACGTCGAACTTTTTGAGGTCCGCTTGTAGTAACGTCCACGTTTCCGATCCATAAAGAAGAATGGGAATAACCAACGTTCGGTATAGTCGTACTTTGGTTTTGATGGTAATATTCGTTCGCTTCCATATATTATTATATTATTCGCTACTATATTATTCCATATAGTACATTATATTATTCCTACTACGACCAATATTCAGTAATCATTATTTTGGTTATTTATGTATGTATGTATGTTTATCTGCTATGTAGCAGATAAACAATTATTTTGAGTATAAAATCATCTAACAAAAAAAGGGGTTTATTTTTTTCGAGATGTCAACCCTCTTGCGACAGCAATACATTTTGAAATTAATTTTTTATAATTATTTTTCTCATAATCTCCATACGATAGACCGTCTTTTCTACATAGATAATTTTCGATAAATAACATATTTTTTTCTCCATACAAGAACGATCCACAAGCACATGCAATCATTGCCAAACATGGAGTGTATATTATTACGGGCTAAGGACTAGTAAGGCAGATTCTGCAATGAAAACTGTTAATATTATTATACATATATATATATATATATATATATATATATATATATATATATATATATATATATATATATATATATATATATATATATATATATATATATATATATATATATATATATATATATATATATATATATATATATATATATGTTCACGCCAGTGAGGTTTGTGTGAGAATTAGCGTAATTTTCCGCCTCCTAATCACTTGTCTAATCCAATCCCTTTTATAAATTCTTCCGCTCCAATCAATATTGTCGGTACACGTTTAAACATGTCGCGACCCGCGCCGATCTGAGCCGCCCAGCGCTACGGATCGCCCCGTCGGAACGACGGGTAGGACAGTACATTTGTTGACTTGGCGAGGCGCGTCGTCGAATGTATTCGCTCCGCAACAACAGACGAGATTATCGTTTTTTCTCGTCGCAAACCGCCGCATCGCATCACACAAACCTTTGTGTTGATTAGCCCGCATCGCAATTCGTGTGAAACCTCAGTGAGTGACAGATAAACGAGAAGCAGTGCAGTCCAGCAGCACATACGGAACAAACAAAACCGTAAGTACCGACATCCTGTCTTTCCACTTTAAATATCCGCTCCTGGGTACTAAGGTACACCAGGTGGTCCTTCAAGCTAGCAAACTCACACGGATCTCACGCAAAATCATAAACCGCCTAGAGTGCTCTTCTGAGTAACGAGACCAGACCTCTAGGTACCCGCATCATCATAAGTTGGTCCTTCGAGCCGGATCTGAATCATTCAAAGTAAATTTTAATAAACCATGTTTGGGGTCACTTTGGCCCGGATGTGAATCATTCAAATTTAATTTAAATATATCGTATTTTAGGTCTCTTTGGCCTTTTTTTCGCATAGTTTTTTCGCATATATTTTTTTCGCATTTCAATAATCTATTCGCATATTTTCGCCAGTTCACCCTGTTGTGTGTTAATTAATTACTTACATTACGTAAAATAACGAACAAAAGAAAAATAATATAACAATAATTAATTTTATTTCATTTAATTATAATCAAAATGCCTCCGAAAATAGAAAATCAGTTGAAATTATTAGAGTCTAAACGTCAATCCTACTTCTCGCGTTTGCAAAGAGTATACGATAAATCTAAAAATATTACAGATGATATTTCGCGAGAATCGTTTTTAGCGGATGTAACGACGTTGCCAGAACTACATCATAAATTCGACACATTGATAGAAAATATAAATTCTTTAAAATTGGATTTAAATCCAGAGTTTGAGCCAAATTTTGAACCATGCATTGCGTTCGAAGAGCTATACGGTATCATTCAACGTAAAAAAGAAACAATAAATAAAAAAACCACACACATGCAAAATTCCAATATTTCAAAATTACCACGCTTGGAGCTGCCGTCATTTAACGGTAACTTTCAGAACTGGCCTGTATTCTATGAGGTTTTCCGTACGTCTATCCACGAAAATTCGGAATTGTCAGACTCTCAGAAAATTCAGTACTTAGTAGGAAAATTAACTGACAAAGCGCAAACAGTCTTTGCCGGTATTACGCCCGCAGCAGAGAATTACTCCATAATTTGGAATACATTGGTTACTAAATACCAAGATGTACGTGGTACTGGAACAGCATATTGCGATATGCTTCTGGATTTAAAGCCTATAACCCAATCAACTTCAAATAATCTTGAGTCATTTATTGATCAATTTTCAAGTTGTATTTCCGCATTAAAACAACTCAAAATACCGGATTTAACCGAGTTTCTGTTAATTCATATTGGCATGAAAAAACTCGACCGGGAAACCGCACAGGAATTCGAAATGTCTATAAGAAAGACAGATATTCCTAAATATGACGAGTTTGTCACATTCATACGTGAAAAAGCAAAAATTCTGCAGCGAACTACTATCAACAGGGTGTCAAATTTGCGCCCTATAGGCAATCAAAATAAACCGAACAATAGTGGGTACAAACGTTCAGGTCAGTCATCCCATGCATTTGTTGGTATTGAACAAAATCCAAACATATGCTCATTCTGTCAAAAAAATGACCACGACGTCCTTTATAAGTGCGCCGATTTCTTAAAAGAAACGCCCGAAAATCGTTTTAATTTTGTGAAAAAACATAAATGTTGTGTTAATTGCCTGAGTGCAAAACATGCTACGCACGCATGTAAATCCGATAGTAGGTGTCGTCGGTGTAACCTTAAACACCACACACTGCTGCATTTCCAAAATACACCATCCGCGAAAAATTATGAAACTTCAGCTTCACCAACGGACGTTGCACTGTGCACATTGTCTTCTGTTGGGCCAAGGTGCCATACCTCCAACATAAATCAAGTTATTCTTTTGGGCACTGCTCGTCTTAACACCATAACCGCAAAGAACCAGATATATTCTGTCAGGGCTTTAATCGACAGTGCTAGCCAAAATAACTTTATAACCCATGCATGCTGTAAACGGTTAGGTCTAAATCCTCTACCGAATCGCAATCATGCATTTGTGAAAGGGATAGGGGGGAAGACACATCCGGTAAACGGGATTACATGTGTTACTTTAAGTTCCCGTCATATATATATATATATATATATATATATATATATATATATATATATATATATATATATATATATATATATATATATATATATATATATATATATATATATATATATATATATATATATATATATATATATATATATATATATATATATATATATATATATATATATATATATATATATATATATATATATATATATATATATATATATATATATATATATATATATATATATATATATATATATATATATACATATATATATATATATATATATATATATATATATTTGATAGTTTTGTGTATATATTCTTTTTAGAATTGATCAATAAGATGATTATAAAGTAAATAATTATAAAAGCCACTTACATCGTGACGAAGGATTCCCTTGATCGGATTCGGGAATGCTTTAGGTGTTAACGAGAATGATGAATGCCTCTCACTTGCGGAAAGAGGAGTAGGTTTAAATTGGGCCCATTTTACAACTAGTAACGCTCACCCTTCATCCAATTATCTCAAAAATTAAGCTACAATCCTTCTTTATACGTAAACTCACTCAATTTCCTATTATTTCAAGGAAAATAACAAGACAAGACGAGCTACTTGACAGATGGAAGAATTTAAAATTTCGAATTTCGTTTTTTTATTTTCTAAAGGTGTGATATAAAGAAGCTGCGATCAATATTCAGCTGAAAACTTAAAACTAAAAGCGTGACATGCCCTCATATCAATGAAAGGAAGCAGTCAGCTCTTTCCTATTAGTTGGAAAGATTACCTTTAACCTAAATGGATTATTTACAATGAACGAAACATAAAATATGTAAAAATTCAATATTTTGAAATATTTGATAGTTTTGTGTATATATTCTTTTTAGAATTGATCAATAAGATGATTATAAAGTAAATAATTATAAAAGCCACTTACATCGTGACGAAGGATTCCCTTGATCGGATTCGGGAATGCTTTAGGTGTTAACGAGAATGATGAATGCCTCTCACTTGCGGAAAGAGGAGTAGGTTTAAGTTGGGCCCATTTTTCAACTAGTAAACGCTCACCCTTCATCCAATTATCTCAAAAATTAAGCTACAATCCTTCTTTATACGTAAACTCACTCAATTTCCTATTATTTCAGGGGAAATAACAAGACAAGACGAGCTACTTGACAGATGGAAGAATTTAAAATTTCGAATTTCGTTTTTTTATTTTCTAAAGGTGCGATATAAAGAAGCTGCGATCAATATTCAGCTGAAAACTTAAAACTAAAAGCGTGACATGCCCTCATATCAATGAAAGGAAGCAGTCAGCTCTTTCCTATTAGTTGGAAAGATTACCTTTAACCTAAATGGATTATTTACAATGAACGAAACATAAAATATGTAAAAATTCAATATTTTGAAATATTTGATAGTTTTGTGTATATATTCTTTTTAGAATTGATCAATAAGATGATTTACTTAAACCTACTCCTCTTTCCGCAAGTGAGAGGCATTCATCATTCTCGTTAACACCTAAAGCATTCCCGAATCCGATCAAGGGAATCCTTCGTCACGATGTAAGTGGCTTTTATAATTATTTACTTTATAATCATCTTATTGATCAATTCTAAAAAGAATATATACACAAAACTATCAAATATTTCAAAATATTGAATTTTTACATATTTTATGTTTCGTTCATTGTAAATAATCCATTTAGGTTAAAGGTAATCTTTCCAACTAATAGGAAAGAGCTGACTGCTTCCTTTCATTGATATGAGGGCATGTCACGCTTTTAGTTTTAAGTTTTCAGCTGAATATTGATCGCAGCTTCTTTATATCACACCTTTAGAAAATGAAAAAACGAAATTCGAAATTTTAAATTCTTCCATCTGTCAAGTAGCTCGTCTTGTCTTGTTATTTTCCTTGAAATAATAGGAAATTGAGTGAGTTTACGTATAAAGAAGGATTGTAGCTTAATTTTTGAGATAATTGGATGAAGGGTGAGCGTTACTAGTTGTAAAATGGGCCCAACTTAAACCTACTCCTCTTTCCGCAAGTGAGAGGCATTCATCATTCTCGTTAACACCTAAAGCATTCCCGAATCCGATCAGGGGAATCCTTCGTCAAGATGTAAGTGGCTTTTATAATTATTTACCTTATAATCATCTTATATATATATATATATATATATATATATATATATATATATATATATATATATATATATATATATATATATATATATATATATTATATATATATATATATATATATATATATATATATATATATATATATATATATATATATATATATATATATATATATATATATATATATATATATATATATATATATATATATATATATATATATATATATATATATATATATATATATTTATATATATATATATATATATATATATATATATATATATATATATATATATATATATATATATATATATATATATATATATATATATATATATATATATATTTATATATATATATATATATATATATATATATATATATATATATATATATATATATATATATATATATATATATATATATATATATATATATATATATATATATATATATATATATATATATATATATATATATATATAAAACAAAATCGGGTTTGTTCGATCACTTATAACTCGAGAGCGGCTGGATCGATTTTCATGGTTTTTGATTTGTTGTATTTGTCTTCGTCCCGAATAGCAGAATAACTATTAAAAACGAAAATTAAAAAAATTAAAATAAAAGAAAAACATTTTCCCATACAAAATGTAAAACCGTGTTTTTCTCATGGTCAGTTGTACATGGCATGTTCACGTGCCGGCAAATCATCCGCTTTATTTATTCTTGCGCCTGATAAAGAAACAAAAAATGTCGTATATCACAATGTGCTTCAATGAAGAGAATTAAACCGAGTGCATCCCATGCTGCACAATATGTAAATAGTTTAAGTCAATCATGTCTTGCTGACACGCGATTGAGATACTTAATTTTTGTACTTTTATATTTCTTTTTATGTTATTATCTTAATAAAGTAGTGAACCTAATATTTATTTTGTATTCATTGTAAAACTGTCATAAAATCATAAATTAAGTTCAGCTAATCTGTAACAGGTATTCATTGACTGTTAGGCGGTACGAAGTTCGCCGGGTCAGCTAGTTATTACAGTCATTGTGGTAGCCCTGTCCAATGCCCACCTAGCCTATCCATTGTGTCCTTGCAAACCCTTGGCGGTTATTAGAGGTGGAGCGGCGCGGGCGGACCACACCCGTCTCACCCCGTCTGAATGTGTTTTGAATTTTAATTGCTTAATTTAGTGGTGGTGGCTGACCCGGCGAAGCTGTTATTGCCCAGATGTAGTGTTGTTTGCGGACAGCGATAAATACGTTGTAATGACCGTCCGATGGCCCGACTACATACAACACATACGGGATTACGACCGCGCTCAGCCGCGATACGACGACCCTCAAAAACCGGCTGAAGCGTTATTAAGGTGGATAATATCGTCACTTGCTGCTAACAATAAAGAATGCTGAAATATTTTTAATTTATCTTCAAATATTTGCTTCGAAAAAATTAGAAGTACGATAGCTTTCATGTTTGTTTTTTATTTCGTCCTCCGTTAGGTACGTAGGCTGTGGTAATGGTTACTACACTATAAAAATGCTTTCTAGCCAGTAAAATATTTTCTATAAAAGTACATATGTATATTAACCCTATAAATACATTATGATGTCTATTATATCTATTTATATTAACTATACTTTTACATTTTATTATTACCTTATCGTATTATATATATATATATATATATATATATATATATATATATATATATATATATATATATATATATATATATATATATATATATATATATATATATATATATATATATATATATAATTATTATGTGTGCACGTGTGTGTATGTATATATGTATGTATGTTATATACCACAACATATCTTAAATACATCTACTCAATTCATAATTTGGCTTCCCTATCACTTTCCCCTTACTTAAACCTGCATTTTTTCATACCTCCTTGCGCTGTAACAAAAGATTTAGTTTAAGGCAACATGATACCTGTGAACGACCATATCTGAGGAGTTTTATGAGTTTTTTGCAAAATATAAGAATTAATTTTAAAAAGTTTCTAAGTGAATCCCTCGATAAGGAACCAATTTAAAATTTGGACTCGAAAAAGTTGCTCATTGCCTTGGATAGTAAAAGCTTTAAATTGACTTCGAAAACTTTCAGGCGCGTTTACTCCTACAATGTAAGCAGTGAGTGTGTTTTATTATAATTTTCTTATATTGACTGGTTAATTTTCTAGGGCAGCACTTAGCCACATTTTTTATTTAGGCTCTAAATGAATTAAAACTAATTTAAACGTGAGAGCGCTCTGAGAGTTACGCTAAATATGCATTGCCATTAACCCCCTGCTGCGTAAAGATAGTTATTCTGTGCTAGCGCTGCGATTGACCGTTTAGTATGCGTCTCGTTCCCAGCGCTAGCGGACGTGGAATCTGCGCTCGACGCTTCGTCAATGCTGGAATTTTATTGGTCAAACCCTACAAAATTGACTCCGCCTATTTTTTCGCGTGTCTGCCCATTTCGGATATTTTTCTGAGGTCTCATGTCGCCTTAATTGTGAAAACTTTTAATTGGCCTTAGATTCGTATAATATGTGTTAGAATTAAGTATAACAGTCCGGAAAAATAAAATAAAAATAAAATGAAAAATACAGTCAAAATCAATGAATCCGGGTAACCAACTTAGAGTAGGTACTATCTTATTCAATAATTACTATATTAATTAAAATATTTAATACCATTAGCGCTGGTTATATATATATATATATATATATTTGTGAGAGAACAGAAACCAAAATATTAAGAGATGCAGTGAATTCGTAGTTCGATTTTCAAAAATTTATAGCCTTTTTGATTACATTACTTTACAGCAAGTAAGTTTTTTTTAAGAAAGATCAAATTGTCTATACTTTTGATTTGAATAACCTAGCATTCATAGTTTCCAAAATATTAAGGTTATATTAGTGACCCGGATTCATTGATCTTGATTGTAGTATTATAGTAGTACTAGCTGACCCGTGCCCACTTCGTTGGGCGGTAAAACATTTTACCTACTTGTTATGAAATTATGAGTGTGGTTTGGTTAGTACTGAGTGCTATGATTTATTTCCTGACTGCCAAAAGACGGGTTATATTTTTACTGCATAGGTATGTATGTATGTATTTGCATGCCAATTTGACTATATTACCGTTATTTGTGAGTGTCTTCTTGTGAGTGTCTTATTTGTGAGTATCTTATCTCTTTAACCATTTATGCAGTAAAAGTAAAATTATATGCAGTAAAAGGGAAAAGTCTTTTGTTTTAAATACTTGAGACGTTAAATTTACTTATTTTGATAATAATTCATAATTGTTGATAATATGACCAATAAACATGACCTAACGATTTAAATTATTTTTTTAATTTGAAAAACTACTTTTTGTGACTTAAATATAAAAGTTACATATATGCTGTCGCTGACTTTTTTGTAGGCATTATCAAGCTCTACACCTTTTTTCTAAAACTTAATCATATATCTCTCATCGTTAAGGCAGCGTTAGTTAGAAACGTTTTCGTTCGACCGTTTTTTCCGACTTACTTTGGAAATCCTACTACCACTAAAAAGTCTTTACATTTTTCGGATTAATATATAGCCTATGACACTCACAAATAACGTGGCTTTCTATTGGTGAAAGAATTTTCACAATCGGTTCAGTAAATCCAGAGATTACTTCCTACAACGTCACAAACTTTACCTCTTTATAATATTAGTATAGATTAAAACTGCTTCCACAGCGGCGCCGACCGCGACCTTAGGTTGCGAGCGCATATCCCAATGGCGACGTCACATGTCGCTATGGCGCCGTGAGCGACGACAGCGCTAATTTTACGCGGTGGTCGCGCGCAATCAAGTAGTTATAACCGTGTACTCATAGAGGGCGCTAAAAAATATCCCTACCGTAATCGTACCCCGCTTCATCTCACCCCTCGCCTATCTCAAAAGAAAATTGAATTTGATTTAGCCAATAGCGTCATCTTAAGAGCATTAATTGTAAAATGTTCAAATGAAATCACGGCAAAAATCTTGACCCTAGTTATAATGTATTTAATATTTGGTTGTACACACATTCATTTACATATTCATGTAAACATTAGACTGTTTTACAAAAGCGAAAAATTTTATTTTTCATAATCATATCGAAAATATATGGTTAGAAATGGTAAAAAAAAAATTAATACAAAAAAAAGTTTGCCCAATTTTAATAAAAATTAAATTCCACCGAATCTTTTTTGACCGTTTCCAACAACATTTTCGATTTAATTTAAAAAATATATACTTACAACACAAAAACCGTTGTTGGTGGAAGCTCGTGCCACGTGTTGAGTACTTTTGAGGTTATGAAAATCACTTGATTAACTAATCGTGCAAAATACACTCTAAATTGATAATTTTATTATTATTAATAAAATAGGAATGATTAATAGTTAATATGAGAGTTACACTGAGATAGCAAAATAATAATTGTCAACGTTACTACTACACTTGATGCATAAACAATAATGATGGCCGACAACTGTGTAGGGAGTGAGAGAAGTCTTATTGTGTGAGAGAAACAGGCGACCGGCTTCGTTCTCATCCCTACTCCGTGCTGTTTACTGGGTGAGAAGTGACACCTGTAGACAACTGGCGGGGATAACTAATTAAATGACGATTGATCAGTTATCGACCGGGGATGAAAAATGATTAAATTACTAAAATGGCTATTAAAAAATAAGGGTTGGTGATAGAAGGGTAAAAATTTAGGGTTGTATGTATTTTTTAATGCGACATAATAAAAAAAATAAAGAAATTAAAAAAATGTCTAAAAATTAAAGAAATATGTTTAGGGTGGACAACCCTTATCACTAAGGGGTATGAAAAATAGATGTTGGCCGATTCTCAGACCTACTCAATATGCTCACAAAATTTCATGAGAATCGGTCAAGCCGTTTCGGAGGAGTACGGGAACGAACATTGTGACACGAGAATTTTATATATAAGATAAGTAGTATAGCACTAAAAACAATACATTAATATATTAAGTTAGATAAACGAATAATAAAGATTTCTAATTCGAGTAATCAATATTTAAAATAAGTTAAAATTGAAAACACATTTTTAAAAACAAGCTTTTCTCTGTCCCGAGCTAACCCTGTGTGCAGCAACCCTGTCGCGGTAAAACTTAGAACGTACTATCATAGTTGAATTCGTATACAAAATTTCGTTTCCGTGCTGTCGACCGTTGAGGAGCCCTTCGTTGGAAGCCAACCCTGGGTGCAGCAGCCCTGTCGCGGTGAAACTTAGAACGGGCTATCATAATTTAATGCGTATACAATTTTGTGTGTCTGTGGTGTTGACCGTGAAAGAGTATTCTCGTCGGAAGCCTATCCTGGTTGTAAAATCAGGGAGATAATGGGCCCTTGCTGAGTTGGCCACGAAGACCCATTCTGTTCAGGGTTGGTCACACTCACGGGTCAACACCCATCCGACGGCCTCCACGCATGAAGTGCGAGCCTGGGTCGGACTCTGGCCTTGGTCAGTTTCCCCTGGGAATCAAACTTCTGGCACTCCTGGACGGTCTGCGCACCGTGCGGCGTAAGCCAATCGACTGTGCACTCTGACTAACATATTGAGATGTCAACTACAACGGGCGAACCCGTCACCACAGGACGTTTTAACGATTCGTCGTTCTATCGACCTGCAGTGAGCGTAGAAGACTTAGGACATAACAATCCGACGTCTAGCTACGCCACAACCCGTGAGAGTCCAACGCCTTACCGCGAGTTAGCCAGGAATAAACCCGGCGGGCTCAAGATACTCGCGCCCTCACTTCCAATTGTGACCAGATTTCTCCGGTCTCTCGATTGGTTCCGAGTTCGAGGTCGCTTGCGCGGTCCTCTCCCTTACGAAGCGGTGAAACGGAGTACACCGAATCTATCGCGGACCAAGGCGTCCTTTGCCCGGCTCTGAACCGGGATCGGATGGCCAATGGTCATTTCAAGAGCAGTCGCCGTAAGGTACGCAACCACCCCCGCTCTATAGGAAATAACTCCCCGACTGTTACAGTTCCCAGACTCCCCCGACTGTTAGTCAGAGAGCACAATCGATTGGCTTGCGCCGCACGGTGCGCAGACCGTCCAGGAGCGCCAGAGGTTTGATTCCCAGGGGAGACTGGTTGACCCAGTGTCCTACCCAGGTTTGCAACCCGTGCGTGGAGGCCGTCGGATGGATGTTGACCCGTGAGTGTGACCGACCCTGAACACATGGGTCATCGTGGCCACCTCATCATGGGCCCGTTAGCTCACTAACAGTCGGGGGAGTCTGAAAGCAGTACTGTTTCCTAAAGAGCGGGGGTGGTTGCGGATCTTTTTTACCAGATACACACTGTCAAAAATATATCAAAAATATCCTGACGGTTAATTCCAAACGAAGATATTAAAAAGTGGTAGTCAGGGGCAAGGCTGCCCGCTGGGTACCTATCCCGGTTCCTCGCTGAATGGAGTTGGTCTTTGACGGGCAGGTCAACATAGCTAGACAGTAGATTTGTATTCACTCTAAGTCTTCTACGCTCATCGTACGGCTGAAAGAACGATCACATATCGTTATGCCAGCCTGGGATGACCGATTCACCCGTTGTAGTCGACACCGGCCCCAATGTCCACCTAGCCTATCCATTGTGTCCTTGCAAACCCCTGGCGTTTATTAGAGATAAAGCGACGCGGGCGGACAACACCCGCCTCACCCCTTCCGAACGTGTTTTGAATTTTAGTTGCTTAATTTAGTGGAGGCGGCTGACCTGTGAAGCTGTTATTGCACAGATGCACTGTTCTTTGCGGACACTTGGAGGTGTTAATTACAACGGTCGAACCCGTCACCCCAGTAAGTTTCAACGATATTGTAAGGTGAGTGTAGTAGCGTGGTATGGGGGTGAGGAGGTTAAGGTTTTGACGCGCGGAGGGGGGGGGGGGGGGTTGTCTGCTTTCAGAGAAAGTCTTGCGGTGACACAATCTATAATAGTATTATATTAATCAAAGCCAAAACAACATCATCGTCGTACAGTATGTTCCAAGACAGTAACTTTTGACAGTGTTTTGTGATGTGGTCAGTGGTGGTATTAATAGCTAATTTTGCCTTATTTTAATGTTTTAATATTATTT
The DNA here is from genome assembly GCA_944548615.1 of Micropterix aruncella. Classification (NCBI taxonomy): domain Eukaryota; kingdom Metazoa; phylum Arthropoda; class Insecta; order Lepidoptera; family Micropterigidae; genus Micropterix; species Micropterix aruncella. The sequence continues at coordinate 19,841,098 of OX155967.1, read as the reverse complement.
TTTTGTGTTGTTTTGTAAATCTTTTGAAATTTTGAATACGTTTTGTTTGTTACTTTATACAGTCATTAAACGTATTTTCGCATCAAGTTTTACTTATCCCCTTGGTATACACCCCTATATTGGTCAGAAATTACTTTCGAGAGCTGATATTCATATTATCTTCATATTCATATTCATTTTATTAGTATACTGGTATACAAGTCATACAGATTAGCAAACATTCATACATATTAGCGAACACACATTTTTTTTATCGTAAAGAAAAGATAAAATAAACAAAACAAAACGAAGAAAATAACACAAGAAATACATACAAGACAAAATGCAAAGAGATCATTAAATACTTTAGCCACCAAAGCATTTTAGACTTCACTCGAGTAATATTCCTCCAGTGAGTAAAACGCCTTATCTGTGAGGTATCTCTTAGGGCGTCTCTTAAACACGTCAAGAGATTGCGCCTGCCTAATGTGCTCGCTGAGCTTGTTGTAAATCGCTGGGCCGGCTTGGATAATGCACGACTTACCCAAAGTAGCATGCTATGGGATCTTGTTGGATAGTGATGATGCACACCATTCAATTCAAAATCGGCTAGATTCTGCGAACGAACAGCGCCACTTCCATTATATAAATGCGTCATGATGCAGAGATCTCTAAACAGAGGCCTAGCTGTCGTATCAAGCGCCACACGCGCTATTGTGCGGACTGCAGGCTTCTGCATAACGAAAGCCCTCTGCCTGTCGGCTGCTCGTCCCCCATAACTCCGCGCCGTACGTTAGCAGTGAATGAATGTATGAAAAGTAACATATGGGCAGCGCGGATATTAATAAAGGTAGTTATATCATTATCAAACCTGTGCCTGCCGGGCACATTCCGCCTTGATTCAGGCAACCTAGAGGTTTGCCTGACGGAGGGCTAAGACTGGTCTTTTCATTTAAATTTTACCTAATCTAACCTGCGTTCATTAACCTAACCCGTGACTGGGTTAAATTAATGGAAGTCATTCAAGTCAATCTTTGTGTTTGTCAACAGCGTTCAATCAAGTGGAGCAGACTTGTATAATAAACACCAGCGGCGATGAAGGCATAATTAGCAGAAATGATATCAGCGAGGACATCGTCAAGGCGTCTTTAAGGTACGACGTCCCCCTGGACTGTATGTGGATCATCACGGTTAAGCCTGGGTGGAAGGTATGATACAACATATTTTTCACAGCATGCCTCTTCTTTTAGTCCAAAGTCCCACTTTGAAATCCAACCAAAGCAGACGAATGTTAAAAAGACTAAAAATATTATCGTTGGGCCGCAGGGGTCAACAACCATCCGGCGGCCTCCTCGCAGAAGTGAGAACCAGGGTAGGACGCTGGCCTACGGGACAATCTTCCCTGGGAGTCAACCTTCGGGCACTCCTAGACGTTTTGCGCAACGTACGACGTCAGCCAATCGATTGTGCATTCCGACTAACAATCAAGGGAGTCAGGAAACAGTAATGTTTCCCTACAGAGCGGGGGTAGTTGTTAACCTTATGGCAACTGCTCTTGAAACGACCATTTGGCCACCCGATCCCGGGTGAATAAACCGTATAAACACCGTATCACCGCTTGGTAAGTGAGAGTACCGCGCAAGCGTCCTCGATCCTGTGACCAGTCAAGAGGCAGGAGGTATCCTGAAGGGTAATTCCAGACGGAGATATCCTTCCAAACTGGTAGTGAGGGTCTAGGTACCTTTCCCGGGTTCTCGACGCAAGGCGTTGGCCTCTGGCGGCAGGTAAGGAGGTTGACAGTAAGGAGGAAATTTAATGGGTAATACTGATCAAGGTTAACGACTTTTCCATGATTTTCCTTTATTTTGAGGCATACTTTAAGAAAAAAATATATTTTTGAGAAAATCAATTACTATATTATTCTTATATAATATTTTAGGTTTCGTTTTTTTTTCCCATGTGTATTTTAACTGTGTAAAATATTTTTTTAATCAAATATGTTTGACTACAGAAAAAAAATCTATTTAGAAACCTTTCTAAAATGTATTTTTTTAAGTTCGTAATCTTTATAAATGGAATTGGCAAAATTATTCAAAAAGTTGACATTCATTGTTATTTTCCATAGCCCTTCATATAATAATATGTTTGTCCGTTTCTGGGCCCGGGTCATCCATATCACTTGTTTCTGAAATATAAGCGAAACGTAATACATCCATCGTAAATGATCAAAATATTGAATGCAACAACGCGTCACGCTGTACACCTCCCCCCCCCCCCCCAAACTACGCATATTGAGGCTTCGATGGAACAATGCCAATGTCAATGCCAAGTTTTTGCCCTGGTTCTGAAAAATCGTAGATCGGTGCTGACCCATCGCTTAAAATATTTTCATACGCTCAGATCCTTCATTTAACAATAACTTTGTTTCATTTGTCTGCAGATTCAGCTGGCATTCAATTCCTTCGTACTCAAGAAACCAAACGACTGCGACAGTAACTTCTTGGACATTTTCTCCGACAGGACAGATCTTCCATCCAGGTATGTTTTCATACCATATTATGTTGAAACTTTTATAAATATTCGAAGGTGGAGTGAGTGGTAAGGTGAATGCTCACATGTGGCGATAAATACGGAAAGATAGAATGCCTTGTATTCGTCTATCTCAACATTAAACTGCGTAATTATTACGGATCGAAATATTATAATAAAAGTGGTCGTCTTTAAATGAATACATAAAATAAAATACAAACGAAGCAACAATATCACCAAGCGAAGTCGGGTCAATCATAATATTTTTTTTACACTTGAGGGGGAGGGGGGGGGGATGGAGTGAGTGGTGGATTCTGGACTAAAGACAGGCTGTGGTAGGTTTAGGACAGCTGTCTTTCGAAGCCACCGATTTTGAGATGCGGAAATCTCTTTTTAAGTACCTTTGCATTAAAATTTATTTTTAAGTACCTAATTTCTCAAAAGCTTATATTTTCATAATCGTTATTTACAAATCGCTACTTTTAACATGACCGTAACGAGAAAAAATTAACAGAATTAAAAAAAATACTTCTTTTTGTTGAAGACATGGAGAGCGGTAAATTACTTCCTTTTAAAAATCTTAAGCAATATCGCGATGAGACCAATGCAACTACTGAAACAAATTACTTCAGCATAGCTATAAAAAAATAAGGATGGATTCGCTCAGAGATTCTAGCAATTCAAAACAAAATGAAAGTACTCTCGCGTTTTAAGTAAATCCTCTCAACACAAATATACAAATGAGATCAACATTGAGTCATTTGGAATTGATGCTGGATTTGAAAACCAAAGACTTGTGGAGTGGCAAGTTCACAGAACTCAAGAGCAAGTTGGAAGAGTTAGAGGTCCAGCGTTCTCTTGCTTGAATATAATATAAAGTAAAGTTAAAAGTCAACTAACAAATAAAAATCTAGAGTCGTGCTTGACACTTAAAACAACAAGTTATAAGCCAGATTAAATGAAACTTTCAAAAGGCATGCGAAGCCAATGCTCCCATTGATCTATATTTGTCCCATCCCATCATCTATTTTCAACACACCATAAAGTAACACGAGTCACAAACAGACAGCAATTAACCCCAAAAAAATGTACAACTTTGCGCAAAAACACTGTTATTACATTACTCCTCGACTGTTCAACAAAATGATTAGTGTTTTTCCTGCAGGATTGAAATCTAGGACTAGTTACGGCATAAAGAAAAACCTAACTAAGTCGGACTATGGGTCGACAAGAAACGGAGACATTATAACATATACGATTTGTGAGATATATGTATTAGTATTGTTTCATTTATATTTATCTATAACGTATATATTTATTTATGTTTGTATGTGTATATACATATATATATATATATATATATATATATATATATATATATATATATATATATATATATATATATATATATATATATATATATATATATATATATATATATATATATATATATATATATATATATATATATATATATATATATATATATATATATATATATATATATATATATATATATATATATATATATATATATATATATATATATATATATTGTGACGCAGGCGCGTCTTTTCCATGTGTAATTCACAGATTTTCCCCATAATTGGACATATTTGTAATTGAAAAGCGGCGTCCGCCTATACAACAACAAAACGTCGTTTGACAGCTCGCGTCGCGGCGACCAAAAACAATATTGTAGAGTTCGGCGGCAAGACTGCCAATCGGAGCAATACCATTTCGCATTGCTGCCAATCACAGCAGTAATAATTTTATTCGAAAAATATAAAATAAATAGTAGATTTTCCATTTTCGTTTATTTAATATAAAAATAAATTAATAATGATGAAAAAGTGGTTTTAGTAAATTTAAACATGCAATAAATAAAATTTGTTCAACGCACTCAATAATTCCTTGCGTAAAAATCCAATATCGCAAATTGTTAGTTTTCCGGGTTACAGCAGTACTCAAAATTAAATATAATAATTTTAGATTTAATTACTATATTTTTTAAATGAAATAATTAATACCGGAAGTCTTATAATGATGTAGCAAACGGAAGAGAGCTCGCAGATTCTGACTTTCTCTAGGTCAAAGTCATTCATTTTCTTTCCATCGTTCGAGAAGCGAACATTTAAAATTAATAATTTATAGTGAGAGTCCCAGAAGTTCCGTCAAAATTTATTAATACATTCTGGAACCCTAATTACTGGTGAGTAGAGTGCTTGCTTGTTTAAGTGTATGATTAATCCTCGTCCTGTGGGAAGTAGGGATGGGTAATTGTGGGAATGGGGTCGATGAACTGGCAGGGTAGTTGTCGGTTGTCCCGTTAATTTTCCCTGGTCTGATCTCCCGTGTTTTCCCCAGGGACTCTCTTTTGGATCGAGATCAAGCTCTCTCTTTCGAACACGCAACACACCTTTTCGTAAGGGCAAGCGAAGACCACCGTACTCGGGACGAGGGGGGAGCGCTGTTCCGCATTTACTGGACGTCGTCGTCGAACGAAGAAGAGGCCCTCCCAACATTCCCGGTTCACCGCTCCATAGCATCCGTATTTTAATCGGATTGCAATTTTATCATTCATTGTCATACCCGCTATAACTTAAGATCGCGAGCCGACCCGCTCTACCGACTCGTTAATTCTTGTAAATTCCGATTTTAATAAATCTACTCATTTTGACAAACTGCGTTTCTATTTTACAATTAAATTTAAAATTTAATGACGTAAGTGTCACATTGGCGCCCAACTTAAATCGGATCTGAGTAAAGATATAGCAGGGTTATTGTTAAAATTAAATTAATTTAAAAAAAAAACTATATATATTAAAATTACTACCAAAAAAAATACTACGAAATATACTACCTTATTCAAAGAAAAAAAAGGCTACTTCTTGCTACTAAAAATACTACCATATTTTGACAGCTAGAATACCCTTATAATAAAATTGATATAATTATTTAATAGAATTGCAAAAAGATTAAAACACGGCGGTAAATTCCTTACCCCTTTTCCATTTTTTTTTCAGCCTCTACAGCTTCGTGTTCGGTGAGTCGTCTTTATTTCTTCAATTGTCCGTTCTTGTTTTCAGCGGGATAGGATTGGTCTCATTTAAACAGCAAGCCACCCAAAATGCCTTTAAAATATAAACTTCTGAGGAAAAGTGAACTACAGTTCGAAATAGCGATTAGGGGAGGTAAAAGCGTTGACAAAGTTGAAGAAAATCGGTTAATTTTGCGAGATCTCTTAGACGTGGAGCCAGTCACATCAATTCAATTTAAAAATGAAGAAAAAAATGATATTTTAAATTCATTATTGCGACTTAAAGCCGACATTAAAGCCATTAAATTTAAAACGGAAACAATAAATCAGGCAATATTTGAAGCAAACTATAACTCGATGGAACGTAGATTTGGAATGACTGCTGAAATGCCTACGGAACTATTGACAATTTGGGATATGATTCAGGATTTGTGGCAGGAATTGGTACAGTATAATTCAGGGGTATCTACAGAAAACTTAGAATCTAACAAATATACAAATTTAGACAATATAGACGCATCAAATAGTAAAATAATCGATTCCAGTCCGCAACAGAACGTTCCCAAATCATTCGATTTTTCAAAACTCCGTCTTTCTTACGACGGGAAGAGCTGTGTATTCGAGTTCTTGGAGAGGTTGAGCGAGTTAGCCACCAGCAGATGCATCTCGGAGAGTGCCTTGTTGCGTGGGTTGCCGGAACTATTAAACGGAAGCGCATTGTTGTGGTATCGGCAGATGCGAGACTCTTTAGTTTCGTATAGCCAATTTCAGCAGCTCCTGAAAATTAAATTTCAACCGGTGGATTATCAGTTTAGGTTATCCAAACAAATTTACATGAGATCACAGGGTAAAAACGAAACTGTGGCCGATTACTTTTACGCTATGACTACCTTGTTCAACCGTCTCGCAAGGCAGATGTCCGAGGATCAACGCTTGGAGATATTGCAAAGAAATGTAAGACCGGTGTATTCGAACCAGTTCGGATTGCACGATCTTGATTCCGTGGAAAAACTGCAGACATTCTGTGAGCGGTTAGAACAGAGTCATCTCCGCTCGAAGTTTTTCATGGAGACTCCGTCCGATTTTTTGTCCACGATGCCGCAGTCTACGTCCGGAGGAGAGACGTCCGGCGGAACGTTCAATAATAGTCCTATACAAGAAAAAAAAGTACAATTCAATAATCAATCAAAAGTTTACGCAGTTCGCTCATACGGACGAAACCCGACCTGTTTGAGGTGTAATAACTCGGAACATCCGTATTGGCAGTGTCCGAGGAAGGCAGAAATCTTTTGCTTTCGGTGTAAAGCTCCGGGTCAAAGGATGCCGTCGTGCAGTAACTGCAATTCAAAAAAAATTTTATATGTCAGTCATAGTCGCGATAATGCGAAACTTAATGATAATCACCATTCATCGAATCAAAAAAACGAGTAAGAGGCGCTGCTAGCGGTACGGTGCGGAAAGGACAGTTAGAAAGGTTGGGGAAAGATATGTTAGAGGAAAGTGCGGAGAGTAAGCCGCTGGACATTCCAGCGTCATTAGATCTTCCAACGGACCTTAGTAATTCTCAAATCCAAGTCAACTGTTCCAAAAACGCTGGCAGAGCCGCAAACTTACTATATCTTGAGGTTTGTTTTGGGGAGTTAAAGCTTCAAGGCTTATTAGATTCAGGTTCTACTCTGAACATATTAGGATCAAATTCACATAATCAATAAATCAAATATAATATTGTTTCACAAAATCTTATACCAATCTTTTTTTCAAATGTAAAACCATTCCGTATTTTTAAAAAAAATGGGAATCTATCAAACCATAATGTTGTAAATCAATTCTTTTTAGTAATGGTTAAAACTATTCTCATCTTCTTTTGTAGACATGAAACGATCATATCTTCATATCTATCAAACCATTTTTTTTTCTTTTACATCTGAACAATATGTTGAGTAAAACTAAAAATAAATTTAAAATATTGTACCTGATCATAACATTGTGAGCAGCTAGTACACCAGAACAGCCGTACCGCGTTCAAGCCACAGGCAACTTGTTGCTTTTCTTTTGTATGTTCAAACAAGTTGTGTGTTTCTGAAAACGGTTGATAAAAAATATTTAGATTAGTAACGGACAAGGTGGGCATCGAGGATATCATTATTTTCTTCAGTGTCGAAGGCAAGGATCTGTAGGCACATTCGAAGTGCGTTCAGTATAAATGAATGATGATTTATGTAGGTGATGTAAGAATGAAGTGTGAATGCGATGGAGTGAAAGAATATTACCTATTGTTCGACGATCTTGCATTCGGAGAAGGGGACCGGCTGTGGTATCTCTATATCGAATACCCAGTTGAATACCTGTGGACTATATCGTCGAAACAGGAAGGTCCGTTTTTCTGGGCGCTAGACCGGCAACAAGCGTCCAAATCGCTAATAATAAAAAAATAAAAAATACCGTCAAAAACAAAATTTCAACTTGTTAGAGTCAGCGCACGGCATTCTAAGTATTAATATGCGAGACAATGCGCATGTAACAAACAAAACATGTTTCACAGTTTGCTCTTGAGTTCACAGAACTCAAGAGCAAGTTGGAAGAGTTAGAGGTCCAGCGTTCTCTTGCTTGAATATAATATAAAGTAAAGTTAAAAGTCAACTAACAAATAAAAATCTAGAGTCGTGCTTGACACTTAAAACAACAAGTTATAAGCCAGATTAAATGAAACTTTCAAAAGGCATGCGAAGCCAATGCTCCCATTGATCTATATTTGTCCCATCCCATCATCTATTTTCAACACACCATAAAGTAACACGAGTCACAAACAGACAGCAATTAACCCCAAAAAAATGTACAACTTTGCGCAAAAACACTGTTATTACATTACTCCTCGACTGTTCAACAAAATGAATAGTGTTTTTCCTGCAGGATTGAAATCTAGGACTAGTTACGGCATAAAGAAAAACCTAACTAAGTCGGACTATGGGTCGACAAGAAACGGAGACATTATAACATATATATTAAAATGGAGCACGATTTGTGAGATATATGTATTAGTATTGTTTCATTTATATTTATCTATAACGTATATATTTATTTATGTTTGTATGTGTATATATATATATATATATATATATATATATATATTGTGACGCAGGCGCGTCTTTTCCATGTGTAATTCACAGATTTTCCCCATAATTGGACATATTTGTAATTGAAAAGCGGCGTCCGCCTATACAACAACAAAACGTCGTTTGACAGCTCGCGTCGCGGCGACCAAAAACAATATTGTAGAGTTCGGCGGCAAGACTGCCAATCGGAGCAATACCATTTCGCATTGCTGCCAATCACAGCAGTAATAATTTTATTCGAAAAATATAAAATAAATAGTAGATTTTCCATTTTCGTTTATTTAATATAAAAATAAATTAATAATGATGAAAAAGTGGTTTTAGTAAATTTAAACATGCAATAAATAAAATTTGTTCAACGCACTCAATAATTCCTTGCGTAAAAATCCAATATCGCAAATTGTTAGTTTTCCGGGTTACAGCAGTACTCAAAATTAAATATAATAATTTTAGATTTAATTACTATATTTTTTAAATGAAATAATTAATACCGGAAGTCTTATAATGATGTAGCAAACGGAAGAGAGCTCGCAGATTCTGACTTTCTCTAGGTCAAAGTCATTCATTTTCTTTCCATCGTTCGAGAAGCGAACATTTAAAATTAATAATTTATAGTGAGAGTCCCAGAAGTTCCGTCAAAATTTATTAATACATTCTGGAACCCTAATTACTGGTGAGTAGAGTGCTTGCTTGTTTAAGTGTATGATTAATCCTCGTCCTGTGGGAAGTAGGGATGGGTAATTGTGGGAATGGGGTCGATGAACTGGCAGGGTAGTTGTCGGTTGTCCCGTTAATTTTCCCTGGTCTGATCTCCCGTGTTTTCACCAGGGACTCTCTTTTGGATCGAGATCAAGCTCTCTCTTTCGAACACGCAACACACCTTTTCGTAAGGGCAAGCGAAGACCACCGTACTCGGGACGAGGGGGGAGCGCTGTTCCGCATTTACTGGACGTCGTCGTCGAACGAAGAAGAGGCCCTCCCAACATTCCCGGTTCACCGCTCCATAGCATCCGTATTTTAATCGGATTGCAATTTTATCATTCATTGTCATACCCGCTATAACTTAAGATCGCGAGCCGACCCGCTCTACCGACTCGTTAATTCTTGTAAATTCCGATTTTAATAAATCTACTCATTTTGACAAACTTCGTTTCTATTTTACAATTAAAGTCAAAATTAAATGACATTAGTGTCACAATATATATATATATATATATATATATATATATATATATATATATATATATATATATATATATATATATATATATATATATATATATATATATATATATATATATATATATATATATATATATATATATATATATATATATATATATATATATATATATATATATATATACATAAATTTAATATTACTACGCACTATCATTTGGAGACAAATCTATCTTCTTAAATTTAACATAATATACAAAGATAATACAGCAAGTTACGAAATCACTCTACCTGCTTTTATATTAAGCCTACCTTAGTGCAGGCGAGGCCTAGTTAGGATGGCTTTGCATTTAAAAATATGTTTAACTTTATAAATTTAATAACGAATTTTAAATTTGAATTTGAATTTGATTTGTGTATTTAAATAAATAAATATTGTTTCGTATTTAAAGCCGTTTATTTTAAATCAAAAATCAAATATATATGTATTAGCATATACTATAACATTAAAACGATTTTTAGTGGCTCTTTAAAAACTGGGAAATTTTGTAAATTGTATCTTTTAGCTCTTCTGTTTCAATAGGTTGCCGACCCCTGGACCCCTGGTCTAGAAGAATAATTAACGATTTGGAATTATCTGTAAAAATAATTATGTTTTAGGAATTAATTAAAAAAAACGTTAATATGATTTCCCAGAATATAAGGGTGAATGTGAAAAGGTGTTGGGCTATAATATTACTTTTATTATTTATTTTAGGTTGAAGAATTTCTGCGGGTCAATAGCTGATGCCGTAATGTCAAAAGGCAATATTCTGTTCGTGAGATTCCTAGCTGATCCCACCGTAATTAATTCCACCTTCGAAGCTCTGTATACTGCATTCAGGGATAAAGGAGCTGGAGAATGTGAGTACAAAACTAAAACATTTGTTTACTCTCCCGGCAGAGACGCGCAATTTTTATTCCGAGAAGAAGATGGATATATAGGATAAAAGGGCCTAAAGCGGGCATAGTGCTTAAAGCGGGCACCCTCGTGTATACAACTAGAGCTGTCAACTACAACAGGCGAACCCGTCACCTCAGAAAGTTTAAGCGAAACATGATCGTTCTATCTCACGTGAAGTGAGCGCAGAAGACTCAGGACAAAACTGTCCACCGTCGAGCTCTGCACATTTCCGTACCAGGCCAACGCCTTATCCGCGAGATAACGAGGTATGTTAGCCACCGGGCTTACACCCACGCCCTTACTTCCAGTTGCGACCAGATTACTCCGGTCTCCCGACTAGTTTCGAGTTCGAGGTCGCTTGCGCGGTCCTCTCCCTTACGAAACGGTGAAACGGTGTAAACCGAATCTATCGCTGACCACAGCATCCTTTGCCCGGCTGTTCACCCGGAATCGTGTAGCCGATGGTCGTTTCAGGAGCAGTCGCCGTAAGGTCAGCAACCACCCCCGCTCTATAGGAAACAGTACTGCTTCCAGACTCCCTGGTCATGGTCCTAATCGTATCTGGGGGGGGGGGGGGGGTCAAAATGTAGGGAAAGAGGGCCCAAAGCAGGCCCTTTAAGAGAAACGTTATATTATTTTTATAAGGTATGACCTACTGTGTATTTCCCCAAGTTTACACTTCTTTCGAAGTTTGGTCGCTCTCCATATATAACGCAGCCTACGTCCAGTCCCGATTTGGACCCATCAGTATACCATTTAAGGCTACCGGCCTCCCAGTGCAGTTGGATTTTTAGCCAGTCGTCTCTGGGCTGCAGTTCCACTGTAAAAAGTTTTAGAAGATATCCCACTCACCCTAATACCTATAGTTCGAGTGATATAGAGCTTAATGTGAAGCGCGGCGGAATCAAACTTCTCCCACCTCCCTCCACCATCCGCGTGGTGGCCACTGTTGGCTCCTGGACTAAATCCACTCAGGCCTATTTAAGAAATAATTATTCTAAATATAAAAAAAATTGCAATAAATTCCCAGCTAAATTGTCAGTTGAGTAGGTTTTTTTCACATAAATCATAGATGATATAAAACAGCATTTTTTTTATTTGTAGAGAAATGTATAAGTTTTCATATCAAGCATATTAGGATATCGTTAATAGTTAGCGAGATATAAGCGAAAAGGAGCGCCATTTTTCCAAGATGGTGGCTCGAACGCACAATATAGAGTAGGGGACTTTTAGGATGTTGAACAATACGCCTCAATAAACATCTATGCTATGTTTCAAACTATTACCAGTTATTTCCGTCAAACGTCGAAACTTGTTCCTATTTCACTGGGCTATTAGTCATGTTTCTGTTTTGTGGTTTGCACATTTAAGCAATGAATCAGGAGTTATATTTCTTCATTTCGATCGCGTCCCCCTATAACCTTATAGTAGATATCCTGTTCTTTTTCCAGCTACCGTGACAAATTTTATGACGCACTTTTGAGGTGTCATCTACAACGGGCTAACTCGTCATGCTAGCAGGTTATAACTTTAAGAGAAACGTTATATTATTTTTATAAGGAAAGACCTACTGCAACTTTTTTTTTACCTTAAGAAGATCGATTTGAATAACGTTTGGTAAAAATTGTCAAAACGATGAAAACACAAAAAAAGGCAAATTATCAAACTCCTACGATGCCCGCTTTGCCCGAATGGGGGGGGGGGGGTGGGAGGCTAAAGCGGGCATCAAGAACTAACCTCAATAGTTTGAGACAAGTAACAGTAAATACAACGAAATCGCGACCAGATAAACACTCAATAACGAATGAGTAGTAATAATAACATAAAATACACAAAAATATAGTAAACCCCTCTCAAATTGTGTTAAAAAATCCGATTAAAATATTTTTTTCCCACTGATTCTGAATATGTACTCGCTGGCGAACAGGACGACTGCAGCAAGGTGAGAGGGGAGCAGGGTTTACCTCCGCGGTACGAGTGCACGCCATTTTTTTAAATGACTGTATACACGAGGGAGCTAATGGGCCCTTGCTGAGTTGGCCACGAAGACCCATTTGTTCAGGGTCGGTCACACTCACGGGTCAACACCCATCCGGCGGCCTCCACGCATGAAACGCGAGCCCGGGTAGGTCTTAGTTTCCCCTAGGAGTCAACCTTCTGGCGGTCCCGGACGGTCTGCGCATCGTGCGGCGTAAGCCAATCGATTGTGCACTCTGACTAATTGCTGAAAAAGTCTGGAGACTATGGTAATATACTGTCTCCTAAGCAGCGGGGCTGGATGTTGATCTGTTGTCATACCACTCTTGAAATAACATCGGGCCACTCGATCCCTTGTGGCACTACGGGCAAGAACGCCGCGATAAATTCAATTTTAATTACCGCTTTAATACAACAGGTAGAGGCCGCATAATCGACTTCGGACCCGTAACCAGACGGGAGGATGGAAGTATCCTAAAGATTAACACCAGACGGAGATATCCTACCAAAACTGGTAGTTAGGGGGCGAGGCTGCCCGCTGGATACCTATCCCGGTGCCTTGCCGTAAGGCATTTGTCTCTAACGGGTTGTTGGCGAGCTAAACAGTAGATTGTCTAGTCTCTAAGTCTTCTACGCTTATCCCACGGCTGAAAGAACGACCACATATTGTTATACCAGCCTGGGGTGACGGGTTCGCCCATTGTAGTCAATACCGTACTACTGTCTGTAGGGAGGATTCTTTCTGGACGCGACTTGAATTTTCCTAGTAGAGACATCACACACACAATGAGTTTTTTTCAAACACATGAATTTGGCGCCCCTTTTAGTGACTACCTGGGGCAGATATTGGGGCAGGCCCCGGTTTGTCCCTCTAGATCTGAGGTTGCGACTCGCCGATGAGCCCAGAATTACTCGAACTATTGAGCGCACAGACAGTTTTTGCATTATGAGTATGTGATCGCGGTATGCCGCATGTGAGCAAAAACTCCTTGTATTATCTAAGAGGGACTAAACTCTCGGAGCTCGAGTCAAACTCGCACTTGACTGGTTTTATTTTATATCTGTATCTGAAGCCAAATAATTTGGGTTGAATACTTTTTTCTGTTAAACGAGCCCATAAAAAAGTGCGCCTGAAAATATAATTTCCCAAGAGGTTTGTAGCCAGGTACGGTAACTTATGGATTGATACTTGGGATGTTTATAAAAAAATACATTTTGCGAATTATAATCAATCACATGTAGAGGCGCTATGTTGAAGATTCATATGAATCAACGTATTTAATATTAGAAAATGTCTTGATTAGCCCTAAAAACCGAGTAGTTGTGCTAGTGACCGACAGAGGCCTTTATTAATACGCGTAATTTGGCTGTAAACTGAGCGGTCTGTAGACTGGGACAAAATTAGTACTCATTTAATCGAAAATACTCATTACTTTATTATGATAAAATATCGCCCAAGTATGTATAAGGTATATATATGAAATATATAGAAAAGACCACAAACTATAAACGTATATCAATATCAACTATTAAGAGTAAAAATACATGCAAAGTACCGAAAAATAACTGCATATAATATAAGAGATGATTAATCAATTAGTGCCATTTACACGATGTGTTGCGCAGTATAATCCTACCTGCCAAAACGTAGTAGGGAGTTGAATAGTCTAATATTTATCTATATAGTTGTATATAAAAATGTTGTTGGTATATCTGTGTCCGTCTGTCCGAGCTTAATAGCATGAAAGTTGACACATAAATGTATTTTTTCATGGAAAAGGTTTTTATGATTTCCTTTTTGTTGTAACTTACTACTAGATGGCGCTGTAACACATCAGCTTCTATACCCCTCAAGCGATCGCCATGAACATTGGTATACATAGACATATGAGCACGCTTAATATTTTCGCGCTATTTATTTTGTTGTAACTTACCACTAGATTTAGTACATCAACTTGTATACCGCTTAACCGATCGCCATGAAAATTGGTGTACAGAGACATACGAGTACGAAGTTGGCTACATCACCAAATAGTGATGTAGCCAACTTCTATACCATTAAACCAATCATCGTGACAATTAGTAGAAGAGAGTATTTGAATCAACATCAACATATATACCGTTCAACCGATCGCCATGAAAATTGGTATACATAGATAGATAGATAGATTTTTATTCGAAGTAGACTTACAGTACTTTCCAAACGTCTTATGTTTCTAGACATTTATGCCTTGCTTGTAGGCTTTACCATTGATTACTACACTATATAATCAATGGCTTTACGTAAAAGTAATAATAATAATAATAATAACACTTTACAAATGGTTTTCATAGCTATGTTATACAACCACGACTTGACCATACCAATGTATCGCTTAAAAAATCTTCCATTTTATAATAGCCTTTAGAGCACAAAGTATCTTTAACATTTTTAAAAAGTCTGGTAAAAGGGTTAGTTCCTCAGGCAAAGTGTTATAAAAGCGAACACCGTCTCCAATGAAAGATTTACTCTCTTTTGCTAACCTAGAGCCCGTAATGGCTAGTTTATTTTTGAACCTGGTGTTCCTATTGTGAATGTCACCCAACTACGGAACCTGTGCAAGTTTTTACGAACATACATTATGTTATCGAATATATACTGACTATAAACCGTCCGAATATTAATCTCTTTAAATTTCTCTTTTAGCGATGCTCAGGAGTTTAAACAATAAATGGATTGTATGGCTCTTTTCTGAAAAGTAAATATCGTTTGCATATCGGCTGCGCGTCCCCAGAGCAAAATCCCATACGACATTATACTATGGAAGTAGCTGAAATAGACAGTCCTGACAGTAGCTTCATCAGTTAGTTGCCTTATTTGACGTACCGCAAATGCTGCCTAGCTAAGTCTTCCAGATAATCATTCAATATGAGGACCCCATTGAAGTTTATTGTCTATTGTATATAGGTATATGAGGTCGGATATAAAACGGACAACGCCGGTAATACCACTAGTATCCTATGTAAACTAAAGCGGAGCTTCTATATAGACATATTTAATTTTATATTGTTTTTTCGTACAGCTTGCGCCGACGACGAATACGACTGTGAAGATGCAACCTGCATATCAGCAGATCTTCGGTGTAACGGTCAAATCAACTGTCGGTTCAAATGGGATGAAGATGAATGCAAAGTAAGTTACATATTTCTTTCGTTAACTTTTTCCAGCGCGTGGGTATGTCATTTCGCAGGCAAACATTTTTGGACTGTGGTCTGCGATCTGCTAATCCTCAAAACACTTCGTCGTAAAAAATGTATTTAAAATAGTCTATTCGGTTACATGTTTACGTTAACCCGCCTGATCTGACAGCCACAAGTCCGAAATATTTTTTTTCACTCTCCCCATTTGATGCCACCCCTTTCAGTAATTATGTCTCGCGGCGGCGCATTGAATCACCCTACTCAGTTTCTTACCCGACGCCGTGGAGAGTAGCAGCATCGTGCGTGCCCTGTAAAGCTCATTTCGCCTGCTCTTTTAATAGTTTCTTAGGTGGGTATTCCCTATGTATTCCAATTGTTTATTTAACTCATTTTATGATATAATAAAGCTAATTTTAATTGTATTTAAATACGTTACAATAAATGTTTTTACCTTATTTTAATGTTTAACAATGATTATGTCTTTGACTGTCTATTTAAAAAATATAAATAATTTTTAGATTGATTAAACGTATGTTTTAAGTCAAATTTCTCCTATTCCCTGAGTAAGCATCCCTATATAGGTCAGTGCTTTCTTTGGAGAGCTCATTAATACATGTAGTTAATATCGGCCATTCCTTCACCAAAGCCTGTGTTATTATAATAAGGTCCCAGCATACATCAGAACTCTTGGAGAGAACCAATTCAAAAAAATCTTATTTAATGGCCCAGTCAATAATCCAGTATATGACTTAAGAGATTTGGATAAGGCTGAATTCCTATTCCAAGAGCATCCTAATGTAAAATAACGGAAAATTCATGTTAATCAACTTTGCCAAAGAGCGTAATTTTTATTTTTATTTTTTTCGACGACGGCTATATTGTAGATTTGACAATTAATTTAAATTTAGATATTTTTAGTATACGCTTATCTATTTTCATGCCCGTCATATTATTGCCTTGATAATTATGACTACAGATATTGAGCTCTTTTTTTGATCAGCAATATTGATTTTTAGATTATTTTCTATTTATCATTGATTTTCAAACCGATTATAATTTACTAAAATTAATTTATATTGCCACAACTATATCATGATAGCTAATATTCTTTAATTAATTAAATTGCTTAAAATTTTAGATGCAAGGACGCATCCAAGTGTAGGAAAGCCTACCAACTGGAGCAGAACTAAATTGTATTGTATTGTATTGTATTTTCAAACCTGTGCCTCACATTGCGTTTGACTTCAGGTGGCCTCGAGGTATGCCTGGCGGAGGGTTAATATATTTTATGTATTTATTTACTTAAATAATTATTACAAGAAATATTATGGTATACACAACTGGCAACACGTGCGTTGTGCACGTGAGCTAGTTGCTCAACAACACGAAACAATTTCTAGACAATGTAAAAAACGCGAGTCATACCATGTTAGGGCTCCCTGCCGAGTTTACGCGACTAAAAATTTAGATATGTTTGCAATGCCACGCGCCCGCGCGCTCTCGATATATACATAAAGATGTATAGGTATACCGCGGCGACAAGGGAATACGTCCCACCGTTGGCAGTGTCCAATTACGAATGACGATTTTGGCTTCGCGCGTCGTCTAATATAGTCGATTTGGCTTTTCAGTTATAATATAATAAATTATCAAATAAATAGTTTTTTATAAAGTAAAAATTAGATTACAATAATGCAATAACTTAAGATCACTGTGTTATTTTTTATATCACTCAGAAGCATCTTTAATAAATAGAAAAAAAATAATTGTTATCATCGGAAATTGCTGTGTTGTTATTGTTATCGTCGGTTAAATTATTGGGGTTTTATTTTCAAACAGTTGTTTATAAAAAAAACTCTATCCATGTCATTATTGATGGTCATATTTATCGATTGCTATTAGTTTTGCCATCAATGCTGTCAGTAAATTATAAATGATAAATGTATTTATTTCCTATACAACTATAACAATTTTGTAGGAATATCATTAAATTAATCTTAAATTAGTTACTCAATTTAGCCAAGAGATGATATACAATATATAACTTTAAACTTACCAATTCATAAAAACAAAGACTATATCATAACAGTTTACAACAACACAATTGACATTGTGTATTAAATGTGTATTAAATGGTTAGATACGATGCTATGTATTTTCACAGTATTTTAAAAAGTCGTTATGAGCATACATGTTAATTTTAAGGAGATAAACTCGGATGGATCTCTTGAAAATATCGATGTTTTAATCGCTTTAAACCTGGAACTTAGCAGTACGTGCTACGAACGGTTGGAGATACTGGGTTTTGCCACCTGCATTTCGTCGGTGCAGAAGGGTCGACAAAATATGCTATGAAGTCGCCGAAATTTAATAACATTTATAACCAACGATAATATAAACAACATAAAGCCAGAGCTTTAGGTAGAAAAAAGTTTTATATTGAAGAAACATAACCTTGATCCGTATTTTTAATCTGTTGTTTTAGGACGACCAGGGTTCCACTCTCATGCAGTCAGAGCATATCGTCATCATAATGGTCATCTTCTCCCTAATTCTATCAGGGATGAGCTTCGTTTTCGTCTTCAGGTGCATCAAAAAGCTGATCGACGATCACAAGATAATTCAGGTATAGTTAATCTAAAATCTAAATCTTCCTAGGTAGACCAGCGCTATTATTGCGAGTAAATAATACGCCAAAGACTGAAATGAGAATAATCTTTTATATCGTCGATCTATATGTGAGATCTATATATAATCTATACGAGCCAAAAAATCGTTTTTTTTTTGTAATTGGTGTAAATTTACTCTCCGGATCGTTCATGTCCCGAGGGCCTAAATTGCTTAGTTTTCTTGTGATTCCCATTGCAGTGGTATCTCGTAGGCACGAGTTAATGCTTTTATACGGTGATACCTCTTAAGGGCTCTCTAAACGATCAAGTATGCTTGTCAAGCATCTCGTCCCGGGCTGGGAGGGGATCGTAAACCGCAGGAAATATGCAAATATTTCTTTTAAATATTTACCAAAAATTCCTAATTGTGTACATAGTTTTATACCAGGGAGTCAATCATTCATCAATCAATTACGTCTAATTAACGTGACTCCCTGGTATAAACTACAAAATTAGGCATTTTTCGTATTACAAAAAAAATATTTGCATATTTCCGGTGGTTTACGATCCCCTCCCTGCCCTCGGCGCGAAGCTTGTCAAGCATACTTGATCGTCTAGAGAGCCCCTTAAGTGCTTGGGTGTTTCTCGCAAACAACTTAACTGAGAGTTTTAATCGTTGATATTTTAAACAAATAATATTATTTTTTTTATCCCATGGGGTCCCAAAATTAATGCAAGATTTGAATTAAATAAAAAGCAACGTTTTTCTTCAAAATGTTATTTTTATATTGAATCCGAAAGTACACAGGATAGGGTTATGTATTTATTTAAAATTTTATTTATTTATTTATAGAAAAGCGCATTTTTTTAACTGCAAATATAGAGTTGTCAACTACAACGGGTGAACCCGTCACCTCAGGAAGTTTTAACGATTAGTCGTTCTATCTCCCGTGAAGTGAGCGCAGAAGACTTGGACAAAACAGTTCACCGTCAAGCTCCGCCACATGCCCGTAAGAGGCCAACGCCTCAACCGCGAGATAACCAGGTTACTCAGCGGGCTTATACTCACGCTCTTACTTCCAATTGCGACCAGATTACTCCGGTCTCTCGATTGGTTACGAGTTTGAGGTCGCTTGCGCGGTCCTCTCCCTTGCGAAGCGGTGAAACGGTGTTTACCGATTCTATCGCGGACCACGCCATCCTTTGTTCCCGACTGTTCACCCAGGATCGGATAGCGGATGGTCGTTTCAAGAGCAGTCGCCGTAAGGTCCGCAACCACCCCCGCTCTACAGGAAACAGTACTGCTTCCAGACTCCCCCGACTGTTAGTCGGAGTGCACAATCGATTGGTTTACACCGCACGGTGCGCAGACCGTCCATGAGCGCCAGAAGGTTGATTTCTAGGGGAAACTAGCCCTAAGGCCAGAGTCCTGCTCGGGCTCGCACTTCATGCATGGAGGCCGCCGGATGGGTGTTCATTTGTGAGTGTGACCAACCCTGAACAGAATGGATCTATGTGGTCAACTCAGCAAGGGTCCATTAGCTCCCGTACATTATTACATTATCACTAGAGGCTCCATTATAAATAGTAGCAAAAAAGAGAGTACCACAGCCCAGTATTTCTTCATATCAACGCCGCCTAACTAGGCCTATGCCCGTACTAAGGCAATCGTACCAAGTAAACAAACGCTTGTACATACATACTTCAAACTTCGTAATTTCAAAAATAAAATTAAGTATCTAATAATATGTCAAAATAATTAATGGTAATAAACAAGGTAGCTACAAATTAATTATTATTTAAAAACTATGTCATGGATATGTCAGTGCGTCTGTCAGTCTAAGTCAGCCTGCAATTAATATTTTAAAAATACCCATTATAAAACACATAATAAAATAAATAAATGAATGTCAATAACATGTGTAAAAGATAAATAATCATTAGGGATGAAAAAATATCATTGCAGTAAATAATCAAATTGAAATCATTATGGATGAAATTATAAGTATGTATATATGTATGTATGTATGTAAGTAATGTAATTTAATGTATGTATGTATGTAAGTAAGTATGGTATAACTATGGTATATGGTATATGAAAATAAGTATGGCTTTGCTAGCACATACGCAATCTTTTGTAGAAATTTTTAATGACCACATGCATGAATGTGACAGAATTTCGTTGAATTGAATTTCGTTGTCGAAACGTTGAATTTCCTCCTTGAACAGAATACATGCGTGCTTATGGGATTGTTGGCCTAAATTGGATGATATTAATGTAGTCAACATTTATCCATTTTTTTGACAATTGATGAATAGCTTAAAACCCACCACAGAACATCACCGTCGGTCCCATGTAGCTATATGTATGGAAGTCGTTTGACAGTTTCTACACTCACAGGAAAACAGGATGAGTATTTAATTAGTAACACCCTTCTAGTGCGTCAATCAGTACGACGAACTAAGCAGGTATAAAATGAATTTTTAGAAAAAACAAAAGAAAAAAAGAATTTTTATTGCTTTTTTTAAATCTATATATATATAACAAAGTCGGGTTTATTCGAACACTTATAACTCAAGAACGGCTGACCGATTTTGTTTGTTTTTAATTTGTAGTATTTGTCTCCGTCCCTAATAGCAGAATAATTGGAAAATTGTCGAAAAATTAAAATAAAAGTAACCATTTTCTCATACAAAATGTAAATCCGTGTTTTACTCATGGTCAGCTATACGTGGCATGTTCACGTGTCGGCAAATCATCCGCTTTATTTGTTCCTGCGCCTGATAAAAAAACCAAAATGTCGTATATCACATGGTGCTTCAATAAAGAGAATTAAACCAAGTGGATCCCATGCTTCACAATATGTAAATAGTTTAATTCAATCATGTCTTGCTGACACGCGATTGATATATTTAATTTTTGTACTTATATATTTCTTTTTGTGTTATTATCTTAATAAAGTAGTGAACTTAATATTTATTTTGTATTCATTGTATTACTTTCATAAAATCATAAATTAAGTTCAGCTAATCTGTAACACGACATTCATTGACTGTTAGGCGGTACGAAGTTCGCCGGGTCAGCTAGTAAATAGTATAAAAAGCTATGAGCACAATGCGCTATCTAGTGTTAGGTTAGGCACCTACCGTTAGATAACGCAGCGCGCTCAACGCTTCTCAGATGTTTCTTTAATATGTGAGATTGCGATAATCTTCCGTTTCGCTGTTTCGTATCTGGTTGCCATATCGACATATATTTCTACCTCAGAGTGGTTTTATAGTTATATTACATACTTTTTGATATTTCCTTTAAAATAACCTATATAAATTTCAAACGGAAATCATATTAACTGCAATAAAAACGTGTTTAGATAACTGCAGATTAAACACTGTTCTACAAAAATACCGCTACCCAGTACCGCATAAGAATTTGATGAGTATACACAGTATATATTCTTTTTTCCCGCAGGAGAATATCAGGCAATCGCGCGAAGCAGATCTGGACGAAATCGACAAAACAGTCAAAATCGAAAGACCTAAGGGCGCGATGAGATCGCTGCGTCACTCCAGGTCACTATCCGACGAGAGTCTCCAGGTCGCATTCGACCTGCCTTGCCATGTTCCAGGCGCAACGATAACAGCGGAATTGACCCACGACAACGACAATTCCAAAGGATCCGAGGATACGTCATCGATGCTGCACAGCGCGCACAAGAACAACAAACACAACGAGTTCTTGGCGCAGAAGCAGAACAACAACGTGAAGATGAGGGATCACAGCACAGAGACCACTGACGAAATAGACGCTATAATCGAGGAGGAGGTGCAGCCGCCCGATACCTGTGAGAGTGCTTGTCAGACGAGGGAGAGTCTCTTTCAAACGTCTCCAGTTCATTGTGAGTCTGAAAGAAGCGGGAATTACGGTTGGAGGAATGTTTTCACTCCTGTGTCATTACCGAGGGGCCACAGCGGCAGTACTGTGAGACATATGAGTAGTTTGCCTAGCAGTGGAAATAGCGCGAAAGACTGCTATAAAGCAGAGGCGGTTATAGAGATGGAGTCGACAGAATCAAAGCCGCATTATGAAGACATCCGAACTAGGAGACCGAGCAGCGTAGGGACGACCAGGTCAGCGCCTGACGTCATCATCGTTAGTGCCCCGCCAGCCCGCTGACCCTGGGAGCCGTACCGCCGCCGCGAGCCTTTAGAGTACTGTGCGGCGGAGGGTGAAATCGTTCCAATTAGTTTCCAGGTCTCAAACGTCGACGCCGTACCCCTGGCTTATAGATGTCCTGTGACTTTCGTGACGGACTGCGTCACTCAAACCCATTTTGACCTCCCTTACGAATTTTCCGGCGTCGACGATTCGGTAACGTGATATTTTCTAACTTTGATCATCCAAATATTCTAAGTTATCAATAGAATACTCAGGGGAAGTATGCTTTAAAAGACCTCTTCTGGTGTCTCATACTCTTTCAGATTTTACAATCTTCCTCTTGTAACATTTTGATCAGCTTTATTCATACTACTGTCATAAATTCTTCAACCACGATGTACTTCCGCATCATCGTCATTCACGCTACATTCCTTGCAGGAGTTGATCCTTTGAGTTCTAAATAACTTCTAACAATAGTTCTAAATAGCAACTCTTTACGACCTGCTGCAGAGCGTCTACATTACGCACAGTTGTTATGCTTATATCGACATTTGGACATTTAGGTTTTCAAACGTCATCGGGAGCCTCATGATCATTCATTCCTTGCATTGTTGACAAAGGTATACTACACTCAAAAGCAATGAATCCATGTCACTGGCATAACCTTAATATCCCGGAAACTAAGATTGCTAGCTTATTCAAATCGAAAGTAGTTTGTAAGCAATTTATTACTAGTCAAATAAAATTATAGAAACTCCTTAGTTGCTTTAAATTAATGGCATCAAAAAGTTTATAACAAAATAAATGATTATTTGAAAATCGAATTACGAATTAACTGCATGTGTTTTGGCTTTTGTTTCTGTTCACTCACATATAAAATATAACAAGCGCTCCTGTTATTCAAATTTCATTATTAATACCTATGGTAAATATTGAATAAGCTAGCACTTTAGTTTCCGAGATATTCATACGTTTATGTTTGTGACCCGGATTCATTGCTCTTGAGTGTACATCCTAGAGCGTACGTACATCTTGCTCTTGAATGTACATCCCAGTACATTCTACATTTATCTGACTACCTCTTGTTAATCTTGAATACCTTTCATCCAGTCCAGTATGACGTGATTTCTAAGATTATCCATCCAGAACAGTTAGAAATATTATAAAATCAGAAAAAGATGGAAAAATAATGTTTTAATTGTTGTGGATCATCTAGCTAGATTTTCTAATAATACAGGCTTGTCACTCGGAACAGAAAAGTCATAGTTTTTACGTTCTACATTGAGGACATCCTCCTTGTTTACGATCTGTGCAGCCTTGAATCCGTTACATACTTTCAACTTACAATGCCTGACCTAACAAAACACCCTAATCTCCAAACCTTAATCTAGAGCAATACTTCCCCTGTGGGTAAAATTCCATAAATTCGAATCAATCGATTTTTCAATATCCCAAAGACCAAAAACCCATAACAGTAGTCTGAAGACCAATCGCATAGAACATTTTTTAATATTACATATATATAATAGAAAATATGTAATTAAAACGAACAATGCCATATTAAAACTATTTCATAATGGCTTTATTCTTAAAAAAAACAATCTTGAGGATAGAATGATTTTCTAAGTTAGCCAAAAGTTAACTGGCATAGAATATCATTATTTTGTAGTATGTAAATAAATAGTCATTTAGTATTGTCTTACTATTAAAAACGCTTAATATTTAAGCAAATACAAAAATAGAAAAGATGTACTATTTATTTTTTCATGGTGTTTTATTCCTAGGTGTACCATTTTTTTCAAACATATCGACAATACTTTTTTAAAAGTTTCCTAGATTTAGGTGATTTGTGGTATGGAATTTATTGATTAATGTACGTTATTTTTAAAAAAGCGTGTAAATTAAATAAAATTTGAAATTTTATTGTATGTATGAAATTACGCTAATAAAGTGAATTCTTTAAATATACGATAGTTTTATTTTTATTACGTATGTTCATTAACCCAGTTGTTACTGAAACTTTTTTTTATCTCGTATCACAGTAGTTTTTTAGTATTATTACCTTGATGCACAAAAAATATGTAACATTACCTTGATGAAATGTATTATTACCTTGATGAAAAATACCAAAAAAATCTGACTTTTCAGGAAAGTTCGGAAATTGCGGATCGCTTTGACGATCAGTAGTAATAGACAGGTAGTTTAACGCTCATATAACTACTACTTTATCGATTGTATCCTATTTTAAATTAAAGAAACACAGTTATTACTATTAAAAAGGCTTTATTATTTATCTATCTATCTATATATATATATATATATATATATATATATAGTTAATATTTGATTGGTGTTGTGTAAAATTTCTTTTTTTAAAGAATTCGTTTAAAGGATGACACTTTGATGAAAAAATAAAAATAATAAAAGCCACTTACATAGCTGGAAGGTTTTTCCCGGACTGGATTGGGAAATGCTTATTTTAAATGAGATGTATGTCTGGATGAGCACTACTTTCGACAGTGCAATGTAGGTTTAATGGGATCCCTTTATCGCTAGCGAACGATCGCCCTTCATCCACATCTCAAAAACAAAGCGTATCCTTTTGCGAACCAAAATAAAATGTCTTTATTAAAGACAAATTAAAGCAAAAACAATGAAAAAAATCACAATGAATCGTCTCTTAAATGCGGAATGACATACCGAAAATTCGATTTGAAATTCGAATATATCCACTCTTTAAAAGGACGATATACCATTGCTGGGCTCGCTATCAGCCAGCCATTAAATGAAAATAAAAATAAAATACTTCATTCGCTCGTTGCCTGATGAAATAAGATATATATCGTAATTTCTGGTCTAGAAGTTTATACTTAAGGCTATTTGATATTTACAAGAGTTCAAAACATAAGATAAAATTGTATAATATTGTTAATATTTGACTGGTTTTTTGTAAAATTTCTTTTTTTAAAGAATTCGTTTAAAGGATGACTTTTTGATGAAAAATAAAAATATTAAAAGCCACTTACATAGCTGGAAGGTTTTCCCGGACTGGATTGGGAAAAGGATTGGGAAAATGGATTGGCTGTAAAAATATCAAAATATGGTGCCATAGAGTTAGGGCCATTTTCCACTAACCTGCTAGCCGCGCGCGATTCCTATTTATTCAGATAAGCCATATACCTTACCCACTGATGCGGCCGCGACTCGTGAGTCGGCGCGACTGCAAAAGAACATGCGAATCGAGTAGCCGCATAAAATCTGTGCTAATAAAGAGCTGTAATATAAAGAACAAAATAAAGAACTGTTTTTAAGAAACTCTGATAGGCATGGTGTCAATACTAGAAATAAAAATAAACTTACTGACCATAAAAGTCGACTCTCCTAAACCACAAAATCATTCAAAGGGCAATGTATATGCTTCTACAATAAAGTCCCAGAAAACATGCAAAATTTATCTGTGATACAATTTAAGTCATTTATAAGGAAGAAGCTGTACTCAAAGGGTTACTATAAAATAAATGATTATCTAGACGACAAAGACCTTGGAAATAAAATGGTTACCTTGATGATTTATATCACGTTATATGTCACAATAATTTGTTATAATGTCACAATAATTGAATTTTTATATCATTTATGTATGTTTGTATGCATTATTGATGTCAAAAAGTTACGATTTCGTACTATTTTGAATAAAAACTTATGATTATGATTATGAATCAAAATCTACGTAAAATGACTGCGCAATATCCATTTTGATTTCATGGCTTCACCCAAAGAGGGTGATATCCATTACCTATGACTAACCGCGCGACTGAGGGGCCGCCAGCGGCATTTGTTGTCAGTACACATCGTGGAATCGTGGCGAGACAACATGACGACGCAATGTGACCAGTAGTTTTATTCAGCAGATATGCAATCTCTCATTCGAGTTGTAGTACCCGGCATTAGTGGCCTCAGCTTTGATAACAACTCATCAAAGGAATTTACCGACTTTAGAGTGTAATTAAAAATATATGTCTTATTCCCGTAACTCATTATAGATTGCTTAAAAAGCACCCTTGGTAGTGCAATGTCTTAACAAAGGATATATCCAAAATTTAAGTTTCCCTTTTCTTTACTATTAATGGCATAATTTAATGGCAGACCGCGGCAATTTATTGGAATTTATTGCAATATCGCCCAGCTCGACAAAAAGTACTATAACTATGGAACTACTATAGGAATCATAAAAAGAATAACTGTACAATGATCGCATTAAAATATAGAGAATATTGAATTCTCATTTTGTAAAACAATTATATAATTATGAATAAATATTACAAAGTCGAAAAAGTGAAAAAATACTAGGCATTTCTAACTTGTACATATCTTATAGCAAAATACGGAACCCTATTTAAAAATTGTAAATGCTTCCGTAATATTCATTAGATTCTATATCAAATGTAATACTTGGTTTTGCTTATTTACAGTTTGGTTTTTTGTAAAATTTCTTTTTTTAAAGAATTCGTTTAAAGGATGACACTTTGATGAAAAAATTAAAATATTATAAGCCACTTACATAGCTGGAAGGTTTTCCCGGACTGGATTGGGAAATGCTTATTTTAAATGAGATGTATGCCTGGATGAGCACCACTTTCGACAGTGCAATGTAGGTTTAATGGGATCCCTTTATCGCTAGCGAACGATCGCCCTTCATCCACATCTCAAAAACAAAGCGTATCCTTTTGCAAACCAAAATAAAATGTCTTTATTAAAGACAAATTAAAGCAAAAACAATGAAAAAAATCACAATGAATCGTCTCTTAAATGCGGAATGACATACCGAAAATTCGATTTGAAATTCGAATATATCCACTCTTTAAAAGGACGATTTTTATTTCTAGTATTGACACCATGCCTATCAGAGTTTTTTAAAAACAGTTCTTTATTTTGTTCTTTATATTACAGCTCTTTATTAGTACAGATTTTATGGCTACTTGATTCGCATGTTCTTTTGCAGTCGCGCCGACTCACGAGTCGCGGCCGCATCAGTGGGTAAGGTATATGGCTTATCTGAAAAAATAGGAATCGCGCGCGGCTAGCAGGTTAGTGGAAAATGGCCCTAACTCTATGGCACCATATTTTGATATTTTTACCGCCAACCCAGGCAATACATTATTTTTACACGACAGTGTAATGTGTACAGGGATCATCAATGTATGTTTTTCGTTTCTTAATTTCACTATAACTTCTATACGCTTGAAGCGATTTAGAGGAGTGCAGTATTGTCTGTCAATCGTTATGTCATATTGAGTGTCATAGGATGTTTTAACTGTCCAAATATCAAGTAAGTAGTTGTCTAAATGTTCAAATCTCAATAAATTTATTAATATATCATAATTTAGTCAAATGAAAGGTCTAATTGACTGCTTTCCGGAAATATACATGTATCTATAAGGATAAATACATAAAACACAAATATATAATAAAAAAACCGTAATAAATATAATTATAAATACAATAGTTCACTTTCTGAAACGGCAGTCGCGTTTTTGATTTTTTTTAAATATATTTACTCTTTTCTTATATTATAGCTAGTATATTACGCGGCATTTTATTTGTATAGTTAATATATTTAATTGTTTTGCGTATCAACGCATTGGTTATTCTGTAATGTTGTTTAAAAATAAGTGTATAAACACATAAATAAATTAATAAACAAATAAACGACCGCGGCACACCGGTTGAAAACCACTGCTCTAAATAATGTAGAAATAATTGGATCTGAATAAGAATTGTTTGGCATCGTTATGAATAATGAATAACAAATACTACTTTATGGGCTAGGTTTGCTGCTTACTAATTGTACACCATTAACATACCACCCCCCCCCCCTCCTTTTCCCAATCTAAATCGAAATTATTTATGTCCATTAAAATCCATTAAATTAGTAATCAATTGAATCCCTGAATTATAAATTCATGAAGTTTTCCACTGCCAAGCTGGGGCTTTTTATTAACTTTGTGGTCAGTGTTGCCTAATGGCCCAACAAAATATATAATATTTAATCTTTATAATATGCAAACTGAAAGGGAACCCTTTTAGTTTAATGAATATTAATTAGTTTTTAATGTGCCTTCAGTGAACACACAGAAAATCTCATTATCGTCATGTTTTGATAACATTAATAATTTTAATGAGCTTGCGTGTATTTGTCGGGGTGGGGTTGTAATTATACGAAGTAGGAAACGAAATCCGACGTCGGATCTTTCATTTATGTCGCTAATTGCAGAAAGGGAACATTTTTCACTTTCGACGAAATGGTTTTTGTGGCTCTTCTTGTTACACAAGATTACTGCAAGAAGTAGTCGTTTTGGTATCGTGTCTCAGATATTTTTTATGGAACGCTTTACAAGCTTCTGGAACGCTTTACAGCAGAAAAATAAAGATTTCATAAAATCGTTACGTTTTGCAGCAATTATTGAAGCACTACCTGTTATTTCAATCAGCAGCCTTATCACCAAGCAATAAAATGGATGTTGATGAATAATAGCTAAGTGAAATTACATATTTATTCTGAGAGCAATATTTTTAACATATTTCACAGAAAGGAGGAAGCTATCAATTCGGTTGTATTTATTTCAAATGTTTCTTACCTCAGAACTCTTTTTATTTGAAATAATATACTTCCAGATTGGTCCATTTTTTATCAAAATTCTGTTCTGATGATAAGATCCATAATGAATTAAAGGAACTCCTCAAATTTTATTATATGAAGTTGAAAATTTACATGTTGGTTTAGATCCGGTGACAATGCCTTTTTAAATGTAAGCATGACCTGATTCTACACCCAGGGTTGGCTCCCGACTAGAAGACTCCTCAACGGTATACAGCACAGACACGGAATTTTGAATACGTATTCAGTAATGATAGCCCGTTCTATGTTTCACCATGACAAGGCTACTGCACCCTACGTTGATTCCCGACGACGGGACTCCTCAACGGTCAATAGCACCGACACGCGTTTTGTATATGCATTCAATTACGACAGGCCGTTTTAAGTTTCACCAAGAGAGGACTGCGGCACCCAGGGTTGGCTTCCAACGAAGGAACTCCTCAACGGTCAACGGCTCAGACACGAAGTTTTGTATACGCATTCAATTATGAGAGCCCGTTCTAAGTTTCATCATGACATCGCTGCTGCATTTACTTTAAAAAATGGAGTCGGTTTTTTTTTGTAAAACTTTGTATTATTGGGTTTTTTGTTTAAGGGCGTTTTATTTTAGTGTTTTTGTAATTAAAAGGCAATACTTTGTGTTTACTGTAAAAACGTAACACTTTACAATTCAAAAATATGTTACTACTTCAAACAACAAAGTATTATTACCATCACTGATTTTTAAAGGGTGTGATATTCCTCAATGCCATAGTATATTTAGACAATCCTTCTACACCGGCGGCATGCTCGTGGTGCTAATAGCTTCGTTCATCGAAACTAAGCATGGTAAGCATCGAAAGTAAGCATTGATAATAAATGTTTTTTTTAAACGGAAAGATTTAAAAAACAGTAATTCAACCAATCGTAAAAACGAAAACATACAATTATTGAAAATTCGCATTTATTTATAGGCATCACAGAAATAATACGGATAAAATAATATCTATTTGACTATCTCTCAGTGATTCCCAAAGTGGTCCAGGTGGAACCCCAGGGATCCACGGAAGACTCGACAGGGGTCTACGTTAGCGTGAAAAATGAAAGTTCACAAATTGTAAGTGGGCGTCCACGAAAATTTATATGGTTTCGATAGTAAAAAACCAAAATTTTGGCTTGGATTTACCTATCAACGTTCATTTAGTATTCATTTCCTTTTTTGTTGATTAATTGTTGTTGATTTCCATCGTTGAAGTTACGGTAAGTTATTAATTATAACACAAGAAGATATACTATTTTTCTTTTTATTTTTACCACTCAGAATTTATTGTTGGAACTCAGCGGCGACGCAAATTTCAATCGTCAGATCTAATCTTCACATTTTTTGACAAGTTTTTGGGATATGGTAGAATGTATCAGCAGGGAGTCCACCGAAACCAGTATACTTTTGAAAGTGGTCTGCGAGAAAAAAAAGTTTGGGGATCTCTGGTATATCGGAATATTACCATTAAAATCAATGATATTACCGAGCTAAATAATTACGTATTGAAACCTGTAAATTAAAATAAAAATTGGTATCTATATGTAAATAATATTAAAATAGTAAGAGTTATGTTTTAACAATTCGCTTATTATATTATTACTTTATGAAGATGAGATACCATATAATCGTGTCTAGAGCGCCATCTAAAGTGCGCCGCTATACTATTTTAACACGAGCGCCGCCATATTAAGTACTAGCTGACCCGTGCCCACTTCGTTGGGTGGTAGAACTTTTTACTTGTGATGAAATTATGAGCGTGGTTCGGTTAGTACCGAGAGCTATGATTTATTTCCTGACTGTCAAAAGAAGGG
The DNA here is from genome assembly GCA_944548615.1 of Micropterix aruncella. Taxonomy (NCBI): domain Eukaryota; kingdom Metazoa; phylum Arthropoda; class Insecta; order Lepidoptera; family Micropterigidae; genus Micropterix; species Micropterix aruncella. The sequence continues at coordinate 19,809,902 of OX155967.1, read as the reverse complement.
TTATATTTTTACTGCATATGTATATATGTATTTGCATGCCAATTTGACTATATTACCGTTATTTGTGCGTGTCTTCTTGTGAGTGTCTTATCTCTTTAACCATGTATGCATTAAAAGGGAAAAGTCTTTTGTTTTAAACACTTAAGACGATAAATTTACTTATTTTGATAACAATTCATATTGTTGATAATATGACCAATAAACATGACCTAACGATTTAAATTATTATTTTAATATAAAAAACTACTTTTTGTGACTTAAATATAAAAGTTACACATATGCTGTAGCTGACTTTTTTGTAGGTATTACCAAGCTCTACAACTTTTCGCTAGAACTTAATCATACATCTCTCATCCTTAAGGCAGCGTTAGTTAGAAACGTTTTCGTTCGACCGTTATTTCTCCGACTTACTTTGCAAATCCGACTACCACCAAAAAGTCTTTTCATTTTTTGGATTATTATATAGCCTATGACACTCACAAATAACGTGGCTTTCTTTTGGTGAGTAAACGTTTTCGTTCGACCGTTTTTTCTCCGACTTACTTTGCAAATCCGACTACCACGAAAAGGTCTTTTCATTTTTCGGATTGATACTAGCTGACTTTTTGTGCATAAATGGATTATAAATAAATAAATAATCCATTTATGCAGTAAAAAGGAAAAGTCTTTTGTTTTAAACATTTGAGACTATAAATTTACTTATAGTCTGATATCAACGAAATGGCGATTAGCTTACTCATATGAGTAAGCTAATCGCCAGGCATCAGTTTTGTCTTGTAGGGCAAGAACCAAAGAGTTCCATTTTAATGTATTTCTCAAGTCGAGCCCCATAAATAATGGCGCTTCGGCGAGAGAATGTATTTAAATCCAGTTCAATGGGTCATATAATTGCGTCATATAATTGCAAACCGTCATATAATTGCGTTAATTTGTGTTATGTCTAAGCGAAAATTTGACAATACGTGTCTTCCTGGGTAATATAGGCAAAGCATAGTGATTTCAGTTCGTAATATAATTAGTCTGGCGTTTTTCGTTTCACAATTGCGACTGCCGTAGTTTTTCTTTCAGTGCTGATATTACAAGTACCTGCTCGTATATAATTGACCTACTTACTCCAATTCAATCCATAGTGATCATTATTTCTTCCATGCATTGCGGTCAAGTGGGGAATCCACTCAAGTACGTGATAGAGACAGCATGAAGCCCCTTTAGAGAACTAATAATAGACCATTCGAATGGCTTATCCAAATTCCGGCAAGTTAAATTGGTCAAACGTCTTTGCCAGAATGCCTATCGGAATTTCATTAAAGGAATTGAAGCCTGAACAGCGTCTCGATCGGTAGACTTCAGCTCAAACGCCCCCTCTTCCTCCCATCTTCCCCTTCTAGAAATAAATTTATACCATCAACCTGCAAAAGGCAAGTCAGGTAAACTTACCTTCGGGGGTGAAAAAAAACAATTTAGTTTTATTAGTGTAATTAAAAATACGGGTATAAACAATGAGACATTGCTTTTCTATAAGGTTTGGCTGATTATTAGTACCGCGGACTATATACAGTCCCTGCTCATATTAATAGACTCACCATGTAAATTATACATTTTTCACTTTAATGCGACTGATATGTCGAAATATTCTATAATAACTGCCACTAAATAGTGTGCAGTTTTGTTCTTTATTATTCTGGCAATAATGTGGTGGTATAATATGTCCTATTCGTGGCAAAATTATTTATTTTGTCAGCCTAATGTCATCCCGAACCGTCTCTGTGTGTTCTGTGTAGTTTTGCAGTGTGGGATATCTAACTTCTACTGTAAGTTTAGATGTGATTTTCACGATTCTTTATATTCTAAGTGCTATTGTTAACTTATTTGAAGAAAAGTAATGCATATTTACTTGGTATAATTATATTTTTATGTGCGCTTGTTACAGAAGACCATGGCTCAAAATTTTACCCCAAAATTTTGCTTTTCTTTAGTATGGGTCATGCAAATGACGTTTCACGGGCTACATTTAACGCTGTCAAGATTCTTTTGGCCAATTGTGATATGTCATAACTTCAAATCGCTGAGAAATGTGTGACTTCCCAGTCCACGGTCCGAAGAATAAAAGCAAAAATTGCCGCGGGAAAAATATGCCTGCATAATAGTAAAGGTTGTTGTGGTAGAAAACCTGCTGTAACACCCAAAGCCATGCGTATGCTGAGAATTATTGCAACCAATAATAGAAGCGCTACCAACAGCATCATAATAGTTATGGCTAATGAATCAGGAGTCAACGCTTCCAACTGTACAGCACGAAGACGCTTGTATGAAATGGGTTTCAAGTACAGAAGACCTGTTATAAAACCAAAACTGACACCAAAAATGATTAAAACGAGACATGAGTGGGCCCTTAAACACAAAGATTAGACGGTGGAAGACTGGAGAAAGGTAATACAAGTAACATCATAATATTTTATGGTAAAATCATCAGATAAAATAAAAATATGCCTATTCATTTATATCCATCTGACATTGCAGGTTTGTTTCAGTGATGAATCGATTTTCTAAGTATTGACAGATAAGGTTCAGTTTGTAAGGAGGAAGAAGGATGAAAAATTTCATGACTGCTGCTTGATCAAAACCATCAAACACCCTTCATCAGTTATGGTTTGGTTAGTAATTTCAAGAACAGGTACAGGAAGACTTTACGTAGTCAAGGGGAAGATGCGTCAAGATGAATATAATGAGGTATTGACCAACCAACTGTTGCCCCAGCTGAACGAATGATTTCAAGAAGACGATCAGTCAATATTTATGCTGGATAGTGCAGCTTGTCACACGGCAAAATCTATCAAAAACTTCCTCAAAGAAAAAAATGTGCCACTATTGGAGTGGCCCGGTAACTCGCCAGACATGAATCCGATAGAGAATGTTTGGGAATGTCTAAAAAAAGAAATTGGGAAGGATAACGTCACAAATAAGACTGTGTTGATCGAGAGAATAATATATCACTGGCACCATAACCCACAGATATAGGAAATAACAGAAAGTTGCATCGACAGCATGCCTAGGAGAATCGCCGCGCTCATAGCAGCCAAGGGCTCAACTACTAAATATTGATTATTTTCTAAATGTAAGCAGAATTTCGAGAAATTTCTACCGTTTCCAATACGTTAAATGATGACCATTATTAAATGAGTCTCAAAATATTACGTTTCACTTAATTTCCTCCTGTAACATCACTCTTACAATGAAAAATGCATAATTTCCATGGTGAGTCTATTTTAATATGAGCAGGGACTGTATGATATTTGATTTCTTAATGCCAACTACAACGGGCGAACCCATAACCTCAGGAAGTTTTATTTATATTAGATCGTTTTGCCTCCTGTGAGGTGAGCGCAGAAGACTTAGGTCAAAACAGTCCACCGTTAGGAGCCAACGCGTTACCGCGAGATAGCCAGTTTAATCAAACAGCGGGTCGACACTCGCGCCGTTTCTTCCAGTGGCAACCAGATTACTCCGGTCTTCCGACTGGTTACAGGTTCGAGGTCGCTTGCGCGGTCCTCTCCCTTACGCAGCGGTGAAACGGTGTCTACCGAATCTATCGCGAACCACAGCGTCCTTTATCCGGCTTTCACCCGGAATCCTGTAACCGTTTCAAGAGCAGTTGCCGTAAGGTAAACAATTACCCCCGCTCTATAGGAGATAGTACTGCTTTCAGACTCCCCCGGCTGTCTGTCAGAATGCACAATCGATTGGCTGACGCCACACGGTGCGCAAACCGTCCAGAGGCGCCCGAAGGTTGACTCCTAGGGGCAAATGGGCCGAAGGCCAGTCCTACCCTAGCTCGCACGTCTACGTGGAGGCCGCCGGATGGGTGTAGACCCGTGAGTATGACCGACACTGAACACATGGGTCTTCGTGTTCAAACTGCAACAGGGCCAATTAGCTCCCAAAGCTTTTCTACAGTGGACAGGCTGGTATTTAGTAGCACTGACTATATAGGGTATTAGATTGCTCAATACCATAGTATTTGGAAACCCTTCTACGCCAACGACATGCACGTGGCACTGGTAGCATTGTCCAGCGAAACTATTAGCAAGTTATTTAACCATCTATAAAAGTATTTTTAATACTACTTTGATTATAAAGCCCATTATTGAACCAATGAAAACAATAATAAAATTCAAATATTATTACCATCTATTGCATTTCTGTTTAGGCTGATATTAAAACAAAAATTATATGAAGAGATTAGAATGCATTAGTACGCATTTTAATGTAATAAATTAGTATCTATTTGAACATTAAAACGCGTAATTATTACGTATTGAAACCTATACAGAATGAGTTTTTAATTAGTGACATCCGTGTAGTGGATGAATCAGTATGACGAAATAAGCAATTTCTGATTCAAAAAAAAATATAAAAACGTAAACATAAATGGATTTCGATTTTTTCTTTTTTAATTTGTAAATTTTATATATTAAGGAAAAGTTTGAGAAACGTAAAATATCGCTAATAAACAATATTAGCGATATTTTACCAAATGCTAGATAGCGCATCGTACTCATAGCTTCTTATACTATTATTCAAATTAAAAAAAAACAAATTTTAGAAAAAAGAACTGTTCGCATTTCCAGATTTGTTTTATCAAAAGTTGCTTAGTTTGTCGTACTGATTCACCCGCTACAAGGATGTTGTTAATTTAAAACTCACCCTGTATACCAAATTTAAAAAAAACAACTTTTTGTAAATAATGTCAAAATAAACTAGAGCTATGATTTAAACATCTGTTTTTTGATTTATTATAATATTACAACGGGGTGTTTCGATCGCCATCTATTGTGATATACTAATTATACGACAAAGTTAATGTTTGGAACCTATGAGCTCCATCTAAACATAGCGGTTCGTAGTAAAATCCCAGCTGCCAAATCGTAGTACGTCACAGCAATTTAATACATGATATAATCAATGTTAGCATGTACAATACTTCAATCCATATAAGAAAATTAAAGTTAACGATTCTAAGAGCAAACATACTATTTTCATTTCCGACGACTGCTACTTTAAGGATTTCATTAAAGCCCTTTCCCCTGTCGATGTTTTCTATCTCTCTCCATCCGAGGGAGATAGAGAATATATCCGATAATCCCAGAAAATGCATTTTTATTTTTTTCTAGGAGATGGTTTACAATACCTAAAACCTAGTTGCTATAAAAATCGTATAACAAATAGGTATTTTTTCTATACTTTCTTGCAGGAGTGCAAGAAAGTAAGAAAGTCTTCTTCTGTAAGGAATGCCATTTTCGGATAAATATATTTTAGTTTATACTTAATATATTTTATATATATATTAGGATAGATGAATTTATTTTATATTATATAGATAAATATATTTTAGTTAGTGCTACGAGGGACCACCCCTCACAAGACTCCAAATTGTTCGGCGTGAGGTGGTGGTATCACCTTACGAGTTATCTCCGTATTGAAAGGCGATTTTGAATGAAGTAGAAGGAATTTATTGATCGAAGGTTTGAATATTGCCAGTTATAACGCTTGCCGAAGTAACGAGTGCCCGGATTACTTTATCGAGACGCGAGGGTTGCGCGACGGAGGGTAGGTGGGAAATAGTGGATGAGGATTGTGCGTGTGCTCCTAGTATCTTGTACTGGGCACGGCTCGAGTCTGTGGGATTACAGACTGATGTTTCGAGACTCAGGGAGAATAATGAAAGGAAACCAAAGAGCCGGATTCGTTGACCTAACTCGTAAGAGAGAGAGTGCCGAATGCCGTCGCAACCTTGGGGTAAGGTGATCACTCGAGGAATGATAATTTGTTTGCTTTTTCGCCGGTTTAAATAGGCCGTGAAATGATGCAATTCGAAAATATTCCGAGTAAAAGTATTGTTTCATCGTGCTGATTCATAGCTACACGAGTCAAAATAATAGCTAAATTGTGTCTGTGGCTTTCACTGGAAATCGATGCATTTGTTGATCGCATGTAATGGACTTAAGGTGCGTTACAGTGCTATACTTTAAATATACTATACTTTAGTTAATAAATAAAATACAAACGGAGCTGCCATGGAATTCACCGACGAGAGTCGGGCCCATCATTATACTATTTTTTACACTTCTGGGGGGTGAGCAGTGGATACTGGACTAACGACCGGCTGTGATAGGTTTAGGACAGCTGTCTTGCCACATGTGAGCGTACACCTTACCCCCTTCGAAGCCATAGAATTTGAGATGCGGAAATCGTGGTTTTAAATATTTTGTTCTAGAAAACAGTTGATTATTTTTCTGGACAGACCAAGATCTTTAAAGAGGTGAAACAGAGATTTAGCTGGCAGGCCATGATCGCCAACTTCCACCGCGCGAAGGTGAATAGTGAAGCCGTTCCGGGTGACGGCATTTGCGAGATCATGGTATTTATTTAATTTGAACTCTTGGATATTTGATTGCCATGGAACAGTTAATTCTACAATAAGGGCCTTCCGAGATAGAGAGTGAAGAGTTATATCTGGACGGAGGGCTGTGCATCCAAGACTTTCAGGGAATTTATACTGCTTAGAGACCGAATCGACCTCCAGAATGTAATCTGAAAACTCATAACTTCAGGTTTTATATATTTTCGTAATAAAGGAATGAAAATGTCATAAAACTGATTCTGTATGTAACTCGGCAGGGATTTGAAGTTTCAAAATCCTATTTTTAATTACCTCAATATTAAGCTATCAGTGCATGACAATGTTCCCGATTGCGTTGCTTTGTGAACTTCAATTAAAATTAGTTCATGCGAGCGATAGAGTACAATAATACAATACGTTAGAGCAGAATATGAAAATAATGATTGACTTATTCCCAGCATAAAACTACCAATCGATCATAAAGCGGCGCAATCTAAAAAAGGACGAATTGTTTTCAAACTAATTCAGGTGGTTTTATGTTTGGCAGGTAGTTTTTGTGCTGGAAAATATACGACAGTTTATTTTACTTTCCACTCTAACGCATTGATCTGTCTCGTTCGCATGAACCATTTTCCAATATTAAATCACGTAGAAACGCAGTCAAGCCCCTGAATCTAACGACTGTAAAAACGGTGGCTCACATCGGTATTATTATTTATTATTTTTTTATTATATTTTTGTTGTGTGGGGCTTTTCTAAGGTCTTTATGAGCCGTGTAACACTGCGACCATTGCTGATCTATTGTGTTCTCCACCTGCTATAGTTCTGCGCTAAGCCTCGTGTCATTTAAGAACCGCAACAGGCTTTTGGCGCCAGATTGTCTTACTTCCTCAGGTTGGCGGTAATGACCACCCAAGTGGATGTATCTTTTACGCATCAGCGGGCCACACTCGTACATGAGGTGCAGGGGAGTTTCCTCTGCCCGTTGGCAGAACCTGCACATTTTTGTGTCTCTGAGCTTGAGGTTGTACATGTGTTTGTGAAGGCCACAATACCCCGTGAGTGCCCTCACCAGTATGCGTAGATTGTTCCTATTTAGCGATAAGGCCTCACGGGCCGTCTTAGGGTCGTAAGCCTTAATTAGCGCTTTGGATTGATTCAACCCTGGCGTGTTGTTCCAGTGGTTGACGGATTGTTCTAAACATATTTGTTTGAGCATTAGGTTTGCAAGGCTTTTTGGTACGCCACAGCAAGGTTCATGGCCGTATAGCATTCCCTTTGCTCCCTCCCGTCTTTTTTCGTTCGTCGGCTATTATTACTTTGGCTTATTTTGTAAACCTCGTAAATCCTAAACGATAATATTACAGGAGACGGTTAAAACAGTACTTTTTAATACTAGAAGTAAGTAATTTTGAAATACCAGTCTAGAAAGTCCAACATGTTTTTTTTTGCTTTCATAATTAAATACAGGTTTACAATAGGTTTTGTTTTCAGAAAAATGTTGAATACTAGTTTTCACCGAATTCCCACTATGGGCTCGATTGCGTTGCTCTTGAACTAAAATCGGAAAGTAGTTCTTGTGAACGAGACAGAGCAGTATGCCATAGTGGAATGTGAAATGAACGGTTGTCACTCTTCTGCATTAAAACTACCAACTGAAGATAAAGCAGCTAAATCTAACACCGCACGAAATGTGTTCAAAGTTATTCGGGCCTCTATTTGCGGAAAATGTACCATAGTTCATTTCATATTCCGTTCAACCGTATTGCCCTGTCTCGTTCGGTTGAACTAAGTTACTGTTTTAGTGCACGAAGAAACACAATACTTACAAAATACACCACCAATGAGGACCAAATTACCATTTAAAATAATTCATTTATTGCCGATATGTCAAAATGTGATCCTTTTATCAGCTATTTTACCTTAAAATGGCTGATAAAATAATAAATTCGTTAATATTGTTTGCTTAAAAAAAATGTGACTAGCCAAGAATTCTGAGGATATTGCCTACAGCTTCAGCGGGTTTAGAATTGAGGCGACATAAGACCGGAAAAAAATATTTAAAATGGGCGGACCCGCTAAGAAATAGGCGTTATAACTTTGGTAGAATTTGACCAATCAAAATCCAGCACTGATGAAGCATCAGGCAAGATTCTACGCGCGTAAGCGCCAGCGAGCGGGCGGATACTAAACGTTTGATCGCAGCGCTCACACAGTCAAACTGTCTTTCTGCAGTGGTGGTATAAGGGTGTTAATGGTAAAGCATATGTAGTGTAGTTATCATAGCGCTCTCACGTTTTAATTAATTGTAATTAATTTAGGGCTTAAATAAAAGATGTGGCTAAGCGCTACGCTAGAGAAGTAACTAGTCAATTTAATTAAAATAAAATACACTTACCGCTTACATTATAGGAGTAATCGCGCCTGAATGAGGCAATGAGCAACTTTCTTAAGCATACATTATAACTTAGTTCCTTATCAAAGGAATCGCTTAGAAACTTTTTTTAAAATTAGTGCTTATATTTTTTAAAAATTCATTTAACAAAATGTACAAAAGTTCTCTAGTTTTAACCGTTCCCAGGTATTATGTAATATCCTTAAAATTATATTATCTGAAACGGTAGCCTGTAACTGCCTGAACTTACTCGGGATTTCACCCTTCTTTCAGAACCGATCACCTGCCTCGCTAGCCATCTTTAGACATCAGTGTTGCTTGAGATCTACTGGGAGCCCCTATTCGGAGTCAGATCACCTGTAGATGCCTTACTCTTTGCAATCGATTTTTTCCCTTGTGAATAAAAAACATTGCTAAACATTATGACCTTAATTGATTTTACTGCAATCTGTTGTCTGCCATTCGAACTACTTTCTTTTCTCCCAATTTTAGCTCTTATATAATAAACTAGAGGAATGTTACTCGGCGTCGCTCGGGTGGAATTTTATTCAAAAACGGAAGTTTACTCATCGATATTCAAAAATTATGAACAATATTTTAGCCCATTCGGCGTTATTCAAAGTGAAACGGAGTATTGTTTAATAAACGCGTGGAAGTATTTAATAATCGAATCTTTATAGTGACTTCATTCAAATAAGTCTTACAGTAGTTATAGCTCCTGCTAATTTTCTGGTGATTACTAATATACAAATAATGTAATCCCTGATAATTCTTGGAGCCATGATGTCAAAAATAACATCTAAAAATAAAGAGAGCGGAATTAGGCGATTTTTTATTTTGAATATATTTTCTTTTTAGTTAGCTTTCTATCCTATTTATGACTACCTTTTCTGTATCTCATTTACGAAAATATCTTATTTGTGATCATTTATTATTTATTCATTTATTATTGTTTCTTTTACATTTATTATTTGATTAGCTTAAATACATTTTTGATGTCTGTAGCTTCAGCGGCTTTCATTTTCCATACAACAGATTTTCAGCCCTTTCTTTCACCCGTTATGGGTTACATTTAGGAAAAACCCTTCTTAGTACTTCCCTCTTCTATCAAATAATGTGCTTTGCAAAATTTCGAGTTACAAGATCCAACGCTATGGGCATCTCCGTACATGTCATCCCTTATTTCACCCCAAAAGGTTGAATTTCGAAAAAAATTTATTTTTCATTTGTAATGAGTATTTTAATTATAAATGTTGTTATCGGTTTCTTCAGCGGTTTCGACTTTCTATACATTAGTATTTCAATATTTTCAGGGTCGAACTTACCAGAATCCATTCTTAACCCTTCGAGTAGCGGCCTAATTTCATGGCAGACCGCGGCAATTTATTGGAATATCTTGCAATATCGCCGCGCTCGACAAAAAGTACTATAACTATGGAACTACTATAGTATTCATAAAAATAATAACTGTGCAATGATCGCATTTAAATTTTGCATATAGAATATTAAAATCACATTTTGTAAAACAATTACATAATTATGAATAAATATGAGAAAGTCGAAAAAGTGAAAAAACTCGGCATTTCCAACTTGTAATTGTCTTCGCAAAAATACGGAACCCTATTTAAAAATTGTAAATACTATTGTGATCTATATTAGATTCTCTATCAAAAGTAATATGTCGTTTTGCTTATTTACGTACAAAAATATTTATTTATTAGCTCATAAAAACCAATAAAATTTTTGATGATATCTCGAAAAAAAATAATATTTTTTTAATGTTTTTTTTTATGTTTACGCAGAAATTAATTTACAAATACGTCGAAAACTTCATATATTTCAGCGAAAAACAAAGTAATATATATTTTGTCAACGAATTAGGCAGACATTTTGCATTTTTAGGGTTTTTTCTCGCAAAAAAACTCAATAATAAATAATAACGCCATAGCGATAAACCGCACCAAATTTTTCAACTCTAAACAGGTAAAATTGAAATAAAATGTACATAAAATCACTGAATTTGGTTGATAAAGTGTTTTAGAATCAAATTTACTTACATTTCTATTCATATTCCAACTCAAAACCTTAAAAAAATACAAAAAACTGTTCACCACCCGATATTTGACAATGACTATCGAACAGCGATGTGTGACAATGGAATTTTACCAAAAATATCCGTTCAATGACGCGCAAAATTATTTCAGCGGCCGTCTATGTATCTATGGTAATAATGAGATATTTGGTATGGATTTTAGGATGCGTTCGAATTACAAAATAATATTACTGTGCGCTCCGGAAGCAAGCCGCCAATATTGGTCGTTACGTAGTCAACGGTGTTCTGATGTGCAACCAAATTTGGTCGTTACGTAGCCGATGGGTAAATGTTTGGGCTGCCCGCTAATACGTCAGTCAATAAGTCAGTGAGTACGTTATTTACTCCTTTTATATATTTAGATTAACTTGGAGCATTTTGGTGCGATTGAATGCACTAATCATCCGTTTTATTATTATTCTTCGTATTGTTATTATTAATAAAATACAGCGAGCTGACATTTTCTTTCTTTAATACTATATCCTATTTTTACTTGCACTTGATCTTCTATTAATACTTGCACGACTTCTACTTGCACGGACGTGAGTAACGAGTGTCTGTCAAAAATTTGTTGCTATACACTTAGAATAAATAATAAGTTTACAGTTAATAGATACTATTTTAATGGCCAAAAAAAATGTTACAAAATCAAAGTATAGTATTTACTAAAAACTACACATTTTATAATGTCGAAAATAGTTTTTCGATGTGTTTTTACCGGATTTTTTTGTAAATATTATACTTTGCTTTGTAACATTTTGTTGGCTTTTTAAGAAGTAATTAGAAATCTAATAACTCTAAACTTAATATTTATTCTATGTGCAGAGCAAGAATTTTTTGACCGATACTCGTGTATTAGTTGTATTAGTTGTCATCTGACTCTATCTTTAACTGAAGAGGCAGCTCTTTCTCCAACTTTCTCAGTGAAGTGTTAAAAAGTAAATTTCGGAAGGCAAATCCATCAGAATTTGATCATCCTTCCAATCAGTTTTTCAATAATAATATTTGCATAGTGGGCTTGACTAGCTGATTACGCTTTGGCCGAATAGATAACCGGCACGTATAGTGGCAATTTTTTAAATATTCGTGGTAAAAGCTACATTTTAGATATGATTTTTTGAAACATAAATTATTAAAACTGCATGAATCTCATGAATTCGATGTCCGAAACCTCCTTCAAGGCTTCGAAACTAATTGAGAAAATCATCAGCAATAACATGTATATTTTAGTATTTAGGAAGTAAACACAGTGATGTTGTTCATTTGACAATTTATTAAGTACTGAAGAGCGGGCGAGCTCGTTAGTAATCGCTCGCGGTTACACGATGTCCGGTCATAAAGGTACATGACAAGTAATCCGACTCCAATGATTCGCGTGAGTGGTAACACTCGACGCGGGAAAATATGAATTGCTATTTGGCGGGTCAAATGAAATATGACATTGTGACGTAGTCTGATATTATAAACCTCTACACTTAGAATAAATTATAACTTAACACTCAATAGATTTCTAATTACTTCTTTATTGACCAAAAAAATATTACAAAGGCAAAATAATATTTACAAAAAATCTGTTAAATGTTTATTTTATAATGTCGAAAAATTTATATCATATATTGAGTCGGCTAGGCAGGGTCGAGGAACCAACGATGCGATTAATTCTGTAACCTAATATATAGCAAAAAGCATCGATAATGGTAAGAAACCCATCGCTACGTTCCTCGACTTGTATAAGGCATTTGAGCATTTGTATGTCATGACATTTTCCAGTTTAAACTATTGTGCTACGGCATGACTGGCAAGGAGAATCAGCGGTTCAAAAATTACCTAGAGGACAGATCGCAGATCACGGCAATCGATGGAATTGAAAGTGACAATGCAAAAGTCCGATATGGCGTTCCCCAAGGCGGTATCCTCGGCCCAAGGTTAAAGGAAACACCCCGCCATGACTCTGACCTGCTGTTCAGCGAAACAAGTGTTTTGGATATTCATCAGATGATCGTGAAACAATATATTTTTATATTTTTAAAAGACCTAATATATTTTAAAAAGACTTTCCCGAAGCCAACAGCAAAGACCAACTAGAATGGCTGAAGGGACGAACTACATACAATTCCTCACGTACATACAACCTTTGCCCAAAGACAGTTGTATTTCATCGCTCCAAAATTTTTTAATACTTTAGAAGAGTCAGTAAAAAATGTTCAAAATCAACACCTATGACAAAAGTAAAAAAATGGCTCTTTTACGATGTAGGTCGTGCAAAGACTGAAATGGAATGTATGTGTATGTGTGTATATGCATATATGTATGTATGTATGTTTGAATGTGTATATGTGTATGTAACTAACCCTGTATCATGTATATTTGTATTAATATATGTACTAGTTTATGCTATTATCTTAGTGTTAGGTTTGAAAGTGGTCTATTAGTCAAATAACGTCAGTACTACTCAAAAAACAAAGACAGTATATTTCGTATGTCCAGATACAGGTGGTTCGGTCTACTTGGGCATTCTTCTAGAATGATTTTATGGGTTGTGTTCATTTCATTTTGCTTATATAAATAGTTACAAATGGTATATTTATTTATTTATTTATTTAAGAATTAATTACTATAAAACATTATTTTTGCTTATAAAAATAACAAGAACCGAATGGCAAAACCTTAACCTTTTGCTTATTTGATTCTGTCACCCAACTGGGACTAGCCCGTTCTAGGATGGACAGGACTCTAATTTTACAATAAATTATGTAAAAGTTTTATTAAAATGCTCATAAAACTAAATTGCCCTAAAATATGATCCAAAAAAAACATATCAAATAGAGCGAGACAATCAGAGAATTTACATAAAACTAAAGAGTAAGATAAATCTATAATAAAAAATAAAAAAAAAGTCGATAAGTGATATTTAATAGGTATATGTTAAGAAATATAAAAATTAATATAAAATAAAGTACAATTTATTGTCAAAACCATAAATAACAACAAAATGAATTGGTGATTAGTTGAATGTTAAAATATAATCAACATACATACTATTTAAAAATATACTAATAATTTGTGCACCTAAGTTTTATTAAACTATAATTTCTAACATTTGATGTAGTAGGTTAGTCTGTCATGACTGGAGAACTATTCCTTTATTTTATTTTTGATTACCCTAAATGTCAAATTCATTTTTATTTTTATATTGATCAGATTGTAAAATCTCGGCGTAATGAAAGAGTAATGTCTTTGTCCAAATGATGTTTGCATCCTGGGTATTATTAGGCTATTTTCTAAAATTATGACACGCGATTTTTTTTTCTAAAAACTTCCCTCTTAACCCGTTGAGTATGAGTCAACCAAATCTGGTCGCGAAACAATTATCCGTTAAGTACGAGTCGACCAAATCTGGTCGCGCGTTTTTTTCACTTCTTTGACGTTCTCATATTTATTCATAATTATCTAATTTTTTTACAAAATGATATTTCAATATTCTATATTCGAAATTTCAATGCAATCATTGTGCAGTTGTTCTTTTTATGATTGGTGTAGTAGTTTCGTAGTTATAGTAGTACTTTAAGGTCGATGTCGCCGAAAATCCTGCAAAAGAGACAGATGCATCCATGAAAATACCCATTTACTCCAAGGGTTAAGGCTATTTTCGAGGGTTAACTCAAATTTCGGAATAATCCAGAATAGCTTCATAATACCCAGAATGAAAACATCATTTGGACAAAGACATTACTCTTTCATTGCGCCGAGATTTTACAATCTGATCAATATGGAAATAGAAATGAATTTGACATTTTGGGAAATCAAAAATAAATTAAAGAAATGATTATCGAATGATGACAGATATTATACTATATCGTATGACGAAATAAAAAGAGATGAAAATATAGTAATGCATTGAATAGATGAAAATTGGCGGTTCGCGTCGGTGTTACGCGTGGGAATGTGACAGTGCTTTGTTTTGCCGCGTAAGCCCCAACCCACTGCCCGATGTGGGTTCGCGGCGACTTCCGTAGGGTAGGCGAGTCTATTTTATCGGGATGGGCCGACATCCGCTATGCACCATTACCCCCTTACACCGCATCGCGCGGGTAGCCCCTATCCGCACAAATAAGCGCGAACCCGCAGGGATACCGATATCAGCGCCATTTCCCTAACGATCGGGTCTGCATTGCTTTCTTGAAATCGCCAATAAATATATTGTATTATTCAGATTTCATTGCACTTATGTTACCGTTGTGCTCTTTGGTCCAATGTGTATTAGATAGGGTGGGGTAAGGCAAGGGAAGTGGGGGGGGGGGGGTTTGACGTTTGGGGAAAGGCTTTTATGCTTGCCGGGAAAGTCTTGAGGGTGACACGACCCATTTTTTGATCTACCCTTAGGTGGCATCGTTAATTTTTTTTATATAAATAATAAAGGTTATGTTTATTTATACTCTTTATTGTGACATATCATAATGGGCGGGTTTATTGTCATGGGACAATCTCTTACAACCAACCCCACTATGCAGCGTTTATATGTATGTGTGTGTGTAACATGAGTGTAAGTGTGTGTCTTGTTATTACACTCGATCGACGGAAATGAAATGCTATTTCGTTAATTTTATCCCAACGGAAATGCCATATTATTGTCAAAAATGATATTATTGTCAAAAATCATATTATTGTCAAAAATCATATTATTGTCAAAAATCATATTATTGTCAAAAATCATATTATTGTCAAAAATCATATTATTGTCAAAAATCATATATTAATTAGGTCTACAGATATAGTACTGTTTATTTGATCAGCAATTTTCATTATATAATAAATAAATACAAACGGAGCTGCCATGGAATTCACCGACCGGAGTCGGGCCCATCATAATACTTACTATTTCTTTTACAATTCTGAGGGGTGAGCAGTGGATTCCGGACTTACGAACCGGCTGTAGTAGGTTTAGGACAGCTTTCTTGCCACATGTGAGCGTTCACCTTACCACCCATTCACTCCCCCTTCGAAGCCATAAAATTTGAGATGCGCAAATCGCAGTTTTAGATAATTTTACGAAAGAGTTGATTATTTTTCTGGAAAGGCCAAGATCTTTAAAGAGGTGAAATAGAGATTTAGCTGGCAGGCCACGAGCGCCAACTTCCACCGCGTGAAGGTGAACAGTGAAGCCGTTCCGGGTTACGGCATTTGCAAGATCATTGTATTTATTTAATTTGTACTCGTGGTCTTTTGGGATATTTGATTCCCATGGAACAGTTAATTCTACAATAAGAGCCACCTTCCGAGATAGAGAGTAAAGAGTTATATCTGGACGGAGGGCTGTGCATCCGAGACTTTCAGGGAATTTATACTGCTTAGAGACCGAATCAACCTCCAGAATCCAATCTGTAGCTTTCTCGATTATTGAGAAAGGTTTTGTAGTTAAATGTTTTTTGCCTTTAGAGCCATCCCGCACAAACTGTATTGGGGGTTTGGAGGTATCAAACCCTTGTTGGCACGAGCCACTGAGAGACTAATTACCTCGCGAATAACAGCGAGAACTTTGTCATGGCGGTAAGTGTACCGTCCTTGATCTAAGGCCACCTTGCAGCCAGCTAGAATGTGTCTAGCTGTGCAAGGGGTATTGCTACAGAGGGGACAAGAACTATCCTCGGCAAAGCTCCAACGAGCGAGGTTACTGGGGTCTGGAAATGTATGCTGAAAGGCATTCAAATAAAATTTCAGCATCTCTGGCGTCCAGTCATAGAGCATTACCTTCCAGTGCATTGGAGGCGGAATGCAAAAGTCCCCAATTGTTGTCCAATCATTCTGGCATTGAAGGCCAGATTAATGGTTTTTAAACCGATTATAAATTACTAAAATCAATTAATATTGTCACAATTATCACGATGATTAATATAATATTCCTTAATTAATAACATTAACTAAAATTTTAGACGCAATGACGCCTCGAACTGTAGGAAAGCCTACCACTAAGCAGCAGAACTAAATTAAAAATAAGATAGAAAACGAATTTACCGCGTGAAATTTGTAGCACCCGATGTTTCGGTGACGTTGCAGCCGCCGTTGTCCAGGGTGGACCGAAGAGCTGTTTTCGTTTTCTATCCTATTTATAACTTCGTTTTTCTATCCTATTTATAATGTCAAACAACCGCGATAGTCTTCGATTTTACAGAACTAAATTGAATTGAATTGAGTTGAAAATGGTGACTCAGCCGGGAATCGAACCCGGAACCTTACAAATGTAAGATCAGGCAACCTAACCACTATGCCACCCTGCCGTAAAAAGCCTGTGAGCTTGTGGGCCTGGTGAGCGCAATGATTTGAATTGATTAAACGGAAGGATGCTTTTCGGCTTTCGCCCCTCCCTTCTCCCCCCCCCCCCCACAGCTACCCCGCATGGCGAAGGGAGAATAGGAGGTTTAAGCATACATATTAAAGCTCATGAACAGGCACAAAAACAAAGAGTAATACGGTACTTTGTGATATGATATTAAGTTTATCCTTTGTCAATATTTATGACGCTTACATAAATTTTGTTTCAACGTAAATATTTCGAAGTAGGATGTATTTTTAAACTTATCCTTGCTGGAGCCAATACATATAAGTTTTCTATTGAGTTCATCTTGTCCTGGTTGTGCCTTTTATGTTTTTATATTTTAGTCATTCAAATTCGGTTTATCCTTTGTCAACTACTTATCCTTGCCTTTGAGGTCTCAGTTTCAGGCTTTTTTTTATTTTCCCCTGTTTTTCGCACAGTTATAATCAATCTATGTCATAAGCCATTTATTAAATATTAATGATATATTTTTGACGTAATTGTTCTTTATTAGTCAAACGGTAGTAAATCATACAAAATCGTAAATAAGTTTATATTCAAAATTACACTTTTTTCCTGCTCAAATCATTTCGCTTCGCACGCGTATCGCGTTATTAACATCGATTAGTTTTGCAGTTACGACCATCTCTTTCCCAACTCACTTCTCTTTCTCAATCTCATGATCAGTGCAGGATTCACGTATAAGCTACACAAGCTATAGCTTAGGGCCCCCACCTTTTTGGGGGGCCCAAAAAAATCTCCGAGTGAGCAATTGTCATATATACTTAAATATATTGCAGCAACGGCTCAAATAGCTTAGGGCCCCATCTAAATATAGCACTGACGCTCTCGTATGCATATGCGCTGGTGCAGTGAATGCTTGTCCCTAGTGCGGAGCACACATTTTACGTCACCGTAAAATCGGCTTTTCATGATCTCGCTCCTCGTCCATCGTGGAGTCTTGAAAATAATCGCAAGGTAAAAAAGAGACATTTCAGGCCCTCCTGGTGCGTTCCGATGTCGAACCTGCTGCTGCCACCGTTGATTTTCTCCCTCTACTTCTGAGTGTTTCCTGCTATGTCTATTATATAGAAGCGTCTCGTTTCGAATCCTCCTTTGTATAACGCGTGCTGGCCATCTTGTAGAGAGAAAATTCACGGATAGCATCGGAAGTACTTCCCTTGAAGCGTTAATTCCATAATGCGGAAATGCGGGTTTTCTGTTTGTATATGGAGAATTCTTCTAAGCTGTGTCTATACGTTTTTCTTATAATAAAACCGTTCTTGCATTGTTTTGTTTTATATTTTGTCGCTGAGATATGTTGCAACATTTTGCCTGTTTACTTTATTGGTTCCCATAAATGAAATACTAACCCTAATTATGTAAACTCAATTACGGCATAGTAAACTTCTCTCCGGTTTTCAAGATTTTATGCAGCAGCATGGTTGCAACTTAACAAAATTTGCTGTGTCTTCAAATTGTGAAAAAAAAAACGTTTGTCGCGAGGGTTTTCGTCGTAGAAAGAAACTCGCGATCGGTATTCAAATTGCAGTAGTTTATTCCAAAAAGTCGTGTACAAAGTGAATTGATTACGCTTAAATCCTATCGCCTATATATACTAGTCGCCGGGCGGCGATCGCCCCATCTCCCTCTTGTCTCCGCTGTCTTCTTCACTCGGGTCGACCGCCCGATATACACACCGGCGGGGGGCACCGTACTTCAGTCGTCCGCCGTTGGCCCCCGCGAGCTGACGTCCCGTGGGCGGCGCTTGAGCTGCAATTGTGTCGTGTTTCGCACATTAGATTTTCGCACGTTTACCGCTTTTGGACGCCACCGGCGATCCCTCCCCCGACCTACTTTGCATTAAGTAGCCACCGGAAGTAAGGCTCCCGTCCGGAAAGTCGCTGGAAGCGGTCGTGTGAGCGCGCTAGTTTTTCGTGTTTTGAGTTCGTACTGCGTCGCGGCGCCCTCAGTTGAAACCTTCCCCTTCACCACCAGTCTCCGGACTGCCGTGGCACAAGATGAAAAGCTCTCTGCTGAGAAGTCGCTGCGATGTGGTTTTCGTTGTTTGTGGTGACGTTTTGCGTGCGAAACACGGCGGTTAGATTCGCGACGGTTTGTACTTTCTCTCTCATTTATCTCGATGTTTGCCTTTAGCTTCTCGTTGACGGCTTGATTGTGATGATTAAAATAAACGCCTCGTTGGAGGCACTTAAGACGTGTGTTGATTATTGGGCGTTCGGGGTAGGTAATCCTAGTGATGGCATTGCACATCGCCATCTCCTTAATTCCGGTGTCGCCATTGCACCTCGGTGACACCACCTTCCTGCCGCTTTCGGGTGGAGTCTTCTTCCGGTCCTTTCCTTTTATGACATTTTGAGTAGGTGGGTTCTGTGTGTATTGTTGCTCCGCGACATGACTTTCCCCGTTTTGAAGACGAAACGTCAACGTATTTAACTGCCGTGTGTGCCGTATAACTCTGCCGTACCTCGATACAGTTGTGTAATTGTCATTTTGCTGCGTTATTGGCTGAGAGGTTTCGTCTTCCCTAGACATGTAGCACGGCTTCAGCCTATCCAGAGAGACAGTGACTATTTTCCTGTTTTGTTCTATGTCGAACGTTTTTTCTCGTTTCTTCACCACTCTAAAGGGTCCTTTGTATGGTGCTTGTAGTGGCCGCCGTACAGTGTCGTCTCTTATGAAGACGTGGGTTGCTTCCTTCAAATCCGGGTGCACGAATATCCTCGCTGTGTTTTCCCGCTCCCTCTTCGGTCTTTGCTGCTCGAATGTTTCCCTTAATTGCTGGAGGACTTCTGGTACTGTCGTTTTTTTCCCATTTTCAAAAAATTCGCCTGGCAATCTTATGTTTGTTCCGTATAACATTTCTGCTGGACTGGCGTTGATATCCTCCTTTAAGGCTGCTCTTAGGCCCATCATGACGGTTGAAATGTCGTTTGCCCATTCTTTGGTATTCATTCTTGCCATTAATGCCGCTTTTAAAGACCGATGCCACCTTTCCACTAGTCCGTTTGCCTGTGGGTGAAATGGTGTGGTGTGAATCTTTTTTGCACCCAGTAGTTGTGCTAGTTTCGTAAAGAGCTCCGATTCGAACTGTCTTCCTTGATCGGTCGTGATTCTTGCAGGAACGCCGAATCTCGCTATCCATCCCTCGAAAAAATTTTTTGCGATTGTCTCGGCTTGTATGTCTCGTATAGGTATCGCTTCCGGCCATTTTGTACCTCTATCCAACATCGTTAATAGGTACCTATATCCGTTGGATATTTCGAGCGGGCCCACGATATCGATATGCACATGCTCTAATCTGTCGGCTTCCATGATTTTTCCTATGGGCGTACGCGTATGTATGTGCACCTTCGCTCGTTGACACGGGATGCATGTTTTAGCGTAATCTGCGCTGTCTTTGTTCATGCGCGGCCAAAAGAATTTGTCAGCTGTCATTTTTCTTGTTGTTCGAATTCCCGGGTGACTAGGGTTGTGGATTATTTTTATCGCTGTTTGCCGTAGTGCCGCTGTTATGTATGGTCTCGGCCTGCTTGCCGTAGTTTCGCACCAGATTTCGGTTTCTTTGTTGTTTTGTTTGAGTAATTCGAATTTAAATTTTCCCTTCTGTTGTAATGCTTTCAATTCCTCGTCCGTTTCTTGCTGTCTCGCCAGTTCGTCGTAGTCGAAAGTCTCAGGGCATCCTACTTCTTCGATCCTGGATAAGGCGTCTGCTACAACGTTCTTCCTTCCCGGGAGATATTCGATTGCCGTTGCGAATTGTGCGATGTATGATGAGTGACGAATGCGTATCGGCGTTTCTGTTGGCGTATCATTTAATTTTTTTAAAGCGGGAATGAGCGGTTTGTGGTCTGTATATACTACCAGCTCTCTCCCCTCTACCATCTTCCGGAAGTGTCGTACTGCCAGGTATATCGCCAGTAGTTCTTTGTCGTACGCCGCATATTGTTGTTGCGCGTGTGACAAGGCTTTTGAAAAAAATCCTAATGGCACCCATTTTTCTCCTTGCTTCTGTTGCAGTGCTGCGCCCGCGCATGTATTTGACGCATCCGTCATTAGTGCCAACGGTGCATGTGCGATTGGATGCGCCAGTAGAACCGCTTCCTCTATGCTCTGTCTGCATTGGTTAAAGGCTTCGTTGCTCTCCTCTGTCCATTCTATTTCTGTGTGATCGTTCTTTTTTGTCCCTTTCAGGAATACGTTTAGTTTGGCTTGTCTATGTGCTGCTTCTGGAATGCTGTGCCTGTAGAAATTGACCATGCCCAGGAAGCGTCGTAGTTCCTGGACATCCTTTGGTTTCGGAATTTTTTTTATTGCCTCCACCTTGTCGGCTTTTGGTCGTATTCCTGTTGAGTTGACTGTATATCCTAGGAAGTCCAGCTCTGGCTGTGCGATCTGACATTTCTGTAGGTTTATGGTGATGCCTTGTTTGTCCAGCCTCTCCAGTATCTCTGTGATGTGTTCTTTATGGGTCGTTTCGTCCTCTGACGCTATAAGGATATCGTCAATGTAGGCGTATGCGAACGGTAGGCCCCGGAGTACCTGATCCATGAATCGTTGCATGGTTTGTGCTCCGTTGCGGAGTCCGAAGGACATCCTGGTCATTTCGAATAATCCGAACGGGGTGGTAATGGCGGTCTTCTCAATATCCTCGGGCCTTACTGGTATTTGCGTGTATGCCTTCACCAGGTCCAGTGACGTGAACATCGTTTTTCCTTGCAGAGCGTGAGTGAAATCGTGTATTCTGGGAACAGTATACCGATCCGGCACTGTGATGCTGTTCAGCCGTCTGTAGTCTCCGCATGGGCGGAATTCACCGTTGCTTTTCTGCACCAGATGCAGTGGACTTGCCCATTGGCTTTTCGAAGGTCTACATACACCTGCCTCTATCATCTCATCGAAAACTTTCTTCGCCGCCGCGTATCTTTCCGGATTTAGTGGTCTCGGGCGCGCGAATACTGGTCTTCCTTCAGTTTCGATGTGGTGTACTATGTCGTGTTTAGGTTGTCTTGGTTGTGACGTGTTCGAGAGTATGTTGGGGAAGCTCTCGAAGATCTTCTTAAATTCTTGGTTGGTCTCGATTGGGAATACCGCCGGTTGCGGCATGTGGTTTTTCTCGACGTATTTGTTGTCCTTCGTTTTCATTAGGAGCCTCTTTCTGTTGAGGTCCACCAGCAGGTGGTGTTGGTGTAGAAAGTCCGCTCCTAGGATGTGTTGTTTCACATCAGCGATGATGAAGGTTGCTTGTAATTGTTGGTCGAATCCGAGGTCCAGCATGATGGTTCTCTTTCCGTACGTTGCTATATTTGAGCCGTTGGCTGCCAGTAAGAGAAGCTCTTCTTTTTGTTGTGCGTCGCATCTTCGTCTGGGTATGACGCTGACGTTTGCTCCTGTGTCGATCAGGAACCGTTGTTGTGTTCTCCTGTCGTGGACGTATAGGCGGTTATTTGTTTCGGCGCCAAGCTGAGCTATTCTTGGCGCCTCCTGTAGTTTTCCTGGTCCTGCGGTGTCTGTTTGAAGTCGCACGGTTTCTGGCATTTTCGTGCTGCGTTCCCGAAACGCTTATGGAAGTAGCAGGTGCTTTGTTCCTCGAGTCTTCTGGTGTTGTGCGTGCTGGAGGTATTTTCATCTGTTCTTCTCGCTTGTAGCCTTTCGATCTGTTTTGCCAGTTCCTCTAGCTTCCTTTCAATCGCTGCCATGTTGGTTGTTGTCGCTTCGATCTTGTTGATGTCGCTTTTTTCGTTTGCTGTGGCTTCCATCATTCGATCTGCAAGGTTCGCCATTTTGTCCAGTTCTTTTTCCTCTGATGTTGCTAGTACCGCCCGTATCGTTGCGGGTAGGTGCCCGAGCCACAATGTTTTTAGTGTACCGTCGGGTAATTTTCCCATGTTTAGCGTTCTCATCCTTCGTATTAGTTGCGAAGGTTTGTCGCTTCCCATTTCTGTTTGGTAGAGGAGTTTCTGCAGTCGTTGCGTCTCTGATTCCTCGTAGGTTGTGATTAGCCGTTCCTTCAATGCCTCGAATTTTTCTTGCTTGGGCGGTTGCAGCACCAGGTCGCTTACTTCCTGTAATGCTGTTCGATCCAGTTGTGCGATTACGTATGAGAATCGGTCTTGATCGCTGCATTTCTGTGGTGCCAGGATCTGCTCGGCGAGCGCGAACCAGAGGCGCGGTGCGTGGTGCCAGAATGCAGGTATTCGCGAAGCGATGCTCAGTGGCGCGATGTCAGGGTTTGGCTGCGTTGACTCCGTTGTGTCGTGGAATGGTTCCATTTTGATTTTCTTGTGTCTGACTCGTTGGAGAAGACGTCCAAGTTCGCTGGTTGTTGGTGGTCCGTGCCGTTGTCCGTTTAGCGATTTGTCCGTTTTCTTGCCGTGGTTGTGAGTTCTTCTGCGGGGTCACCAGTGTCGCGGCGCCCTCAGTTGAAACCTTCCCCTTCACCACCAGTCTCCGGACTGCCGTGGCACAAGATGAAAAGCTCTCTGCTGAGAAGTCGCTGCGATGTGGTTTTCGTTGTTTGTGGTGACGTTTTGCGTGCGAAACACGGCGGTTAGATTCGCGACGGTTTGTACTTTCTCTCTCATTTATCTCGATGTTTGCCTTTAGCTTCTCGTTGACGGCTTGATTGTGATGATTAAAATAAACGCCTCGTTGGAGGCACTTAAGACGTGTGTTGATTATTGGGCGTTCGGGGTAGGTAATCCTAGTGATGGCATTGCACATCGCCATCTCCTTAATTCCGGTGTCGCCATTGCACCTCGGTGACACCACCTTCCTGCCGCTTTCGGGTGGAGTCTTCTTCCGGTCCTTTCCTTTTATGACATTTTGAGTAGGTGGGTTCTGTGTGTATTGTTGCTCCGCGACACGTTTAATAAACGAATTATAAAACACACATATTATCAGAATAAAATGTATTCAGGGCATGATTGAGAATAGGAATTATTTTTAAAAAAACGAAGGAAAAAACCGATTTTGCTCACTGGTCCATAAAGGTGATTTTATTCGCTCGTATCTTGTACTATTTAAAGTAGAGGGAACGTCAGAGATTACATCCCTAACGTCCGGCTGCAGTAAGCGGATTTTCATATGTAAGTCTATAGTGTAAGCCGAGCGGGGAGGCAACTATTGTAGGGCCAAAATCAACGTGCACCTGGAGTCATAAATCATTAGGCCGGACGACGCGCGTAAGGATGTCCAACAAGTCGACGTTGCTTATCGATAATTTACTCAAATCAAATCAAATAATTTATTCTCTTAAAAACTTATATATAGTTGCGTAGACATTGCTTACATTTATACTTCTTACATTATTGAATTCCCTATAATGTTGCCGAACAAAATGAAAAATATTTATTATTTGGAATGTCGTACAAAAATACATCGGGATTTTTTTTCTACAAGATAGCAGCGACAGCAGTTCAGATGACGAGTAGAATATAGCTTTTTAAATATATATTTGTTTAGCCTGACCAACCTATACTTGTAAGGTTGGTCAGGTTTTTTTTTTATAGGGAGGTCGGTATAGTAGTAGCGAAAGGTGATGTGAGCCCTAATAAGCCGCAAGAGTTATAGCTCCGTATTGCTTCGCTATACTAAACCCAGCCAAAGGCCGCAGACAATGCCGATCCCGCCATTCCCTGACACCCTCCCGACGATATCTACTCCCGTAAGCCATAGCGAATATACATTTATCATCTTGAGTAGTCATTTAACTACATACCCACGATACTTATTCGGAAGAGTCCGCGTTATATCAGATAATTCATTTCGGTAACATAATGTATTGTAATCAGAGCTAAAGTTTTGCACATATATAAATATTATAATGTCGTTGTAAAGGCCACGCATAAAGTTACGGGTAAAAATGTAGGCTTTTCAAAAAAAGAGGGTAGGATATGTCGTGTCGCACGACCGTTATAGACCATAAAGCTTCTAATGTAAACGTACCCTTTACCGACCAGACCATTTTAGCAACCAATGGACATTTGGCCACTGCTTTTAGCTACTTTCCTGAAGTATTTTTCAATTTCGCGAGACACTTTAATATGTAGAATGGCCAGAAAACATAAACGGAGATATTAATCGCGCTAGCGTAAACTGCAGTCTCAATAGCGGCCTTTCGCGTATCAGATAGTTTGGTTTTTTTCTCGCTGCAAAGCTGCTAATGGCCAGCTACATATATGTATATTTACAGGTCAGTGTTTGATGTGCGTATTTGTAACTTTTCAAAATCATTTGCTTTTTAGATTTTTTTTAAAATTAGTACATTTGCTTTTTGGACAGGGCTCATATGTTCCACATTATTAAACAAATGCCTGTTCTACTTCTAGTATTTACATAGCTTTAAATTGTATATTAGAGTTATTATTTTGTTGACATTATCCATATATTTTTATTGTTGATATGTACTTAAATGTGCAATTAAATAAATGGACCTTACATGGATTGTCTGGTGAATTCCTTATATATCTTGTCTGTTTTGCAAGTTCTTAAGCGCGGTTAGAAAAAACAAACCTGAGTTCTTAAGACTACTAGAAGTTGAAACAATGGCTTTTGCAACCATCCACATCGCTGAAGCATCAAATCTAATATATTCATATTCATACTTTGCATATATTCATTCACTGTTAACGTACGGCGCGGAGTTATGGGGGCGAGCAGCCGACAGGCAGAGGGCCTTCGTTATGCAGAAGCGTGGAGTCCGCACAATAGTGCGTGTAGCGCTTGATACGCCAGCTAGGCCTCTGTTTAGAGATCTCTGCATCATGACGCTGCCGTCCATTTATATAATGGAAGTAGCGCTGTTCGTTCGCAGAAATCTAACTGATTTTGAAGTGAATGGTGTGCATCACAACTATCCAACAAGATCCCGTAGTATGCTACGTTCGGTAAGTCATGCATTATCCAAGTAGGAGAGGCTAGCCTATATCGCCGGCCCAGCGGCTTACAACAAACTCAGCGAGTACACTAGGCAGGCGCAATCTCTTGACGTGTTTAAAGACGCCTTAAGATTTACCTCAAAGATAACACGTTTTACTCACTGGAGGAATATTGTTTCGAGTGAAGTCTAAAATGCTTTGGTGGCTAAAGTGTCCATTGATCTCTTTTTGCATTTTGTCTTGTGTTTCCTCTTTTTACAATATTATTTCGTTTTTATGGTTATTTTTTTTCTTTACGATAAAAAAATGTCTTTGTTAATATGTATGGATGTTTGCTAATCTGTATCTGACTTGTATACCAGTATATTAAAACAAATTTAAATAGAATCGAGCGCATTTAAATGAAGTTCGTGAAATATCTCTGCTTCCGTCTGAAAATCCCATACAGCCCATCTAACTATTTTAATTTATGCAAGAAATTTCATATCCTCCCCTTGATTAAGCGGCGTGAAACCGCGGACTTAACCTTTTGGCTAAAAATCACCTCCAATAATATTAACCGTCCCGACTTACTAAATAGAATTAATCTCTGTGTTCTTCCAAACTCAATAGATTTAACCCTACTCTTCATGTTCCTCATGCTGGTACCAACTATAGGCAAAATGCATTTCTGTGGCGAACAAGTGACAATTTCAATGATTTGATTAAACGCTTTGACTTTGATCTATTCTCTACCAGTATTAACTCAGCTAGGCAGCGGCTGAGCAGCGAATTCTTTAGCATTAATTGTTGAATAATTTTTTATGTATTTTTAATCGATAGCTTTAATTGAAAGGTCACATATGTTTCTACAACGTTACTTAAACGTTTAATTGGCTCTCTGTTATCTTAATCCGTCTTTTTGTTAAATTATAATTAGCTGTTGGTTTTCCTAAAAATAAATAAATAAATAAGTATACTTATAAAATGAATATGGATATGAATATGAATAATATAATGAGAAAATAGTTTCATTTGTACACTTACCAGAATCGAACTGAAGTTATTGACCAATAACGACAAACCACTCGTTTTTTTTTCAATTATTAAAATATTTGTGCTTTGCTTGTAATAAAATACGCGATATAATAACGTTATATCTCAGAGCTTAGGTTACAATGAACTCCATTTGAACATTGAGTCGCTCACTGGCCCAAGAAGGCGATTTCATTCGCTCGTATCATGTACAATTTAAAGCGGAGCGTCGGAGATTACATCCCTAACGTCCGGCGGCTGTAAGCGGATTTTCATATGTAAGTCTATAGTGTAAGGCCGGGCGGGGTGGCAACTAGGGAGGTGGGTATAGTGGTAGCGAGAGGCGATGTGAGCCCCGATAAGCCGCAAGAGTTATAGCTCCGTATTCCGGCGTTTCAATTGAAACTTTTCTTGTTCCGATGGCCGCACCGCGCTGCAATGACGTTGCGCTGGGCTCCGCCATACTAAACCCTGCCAACGGCCGCAGACAATGCCGATGCCGCCATTTCCTGACACCCTCCCGACGAAATCGACTCCCGTAAGCTATACCGAACGTACATTTATTATCGTGGTTAGTAATTTAACAACTATCCACGATACTTGTTTGGAAGAGTTTGCATTTATCTATTTATTTAATAATTTAATCAACATATTTACAAAATATATTGGTCTTACATTAATACATGTCCATTAACCCTTGGAGTTAATGGGTATTTTCATGGATGCATCTGTCTCTTTTGCAGGATTTTCGGCGACATCGACCTTAAAGTACTATAACTACGAAACTACTACACCAATCATAAAAAGAACAACTGCACAATGATTGTTCTGAAATTTCGAATATAGAATATTGAATATAAAATCGAAGACTATCGCGGTTGTTTGACATTATAAATAGGATAGAAAACGAATTTACCGCGTGAAATTTGTAGGACCCGACGTTTCGGTGACGTTGCAGCCGCCGTTGTCTAGGGTAGACTGAAGAGCTGTCAGTCCGTTGTTTTGCGGGTAGGCCGCAAACCGCTGCCGCCACTGCGTAGGTTATAACGGTGGTGGGGGGCCGGGCTCTGAGCGCGGGAATTTTTAAAATCCGTCTTGCACACAACACTCACTGTATCCTGTTTTACGTCTTTGCGTTCGGCGTTCGGCGGCGGGAACATTTTAAGAAGAGGGTTCCACGTAGAAGAGAGTTTGTAGCCGTCATCTCTATTGAAGTTCGGAGTTCTTCTTATTTCAATGGCTTCCCGGATCATGCGAGGAAAGTAGAATTGTTCCTTGGATAGAACAATGGGATTTTGAAACTGCATCCAGTGGTTACTTCCGCTATCCAATATATGTTCGCAGATCGCCGATTTTTCTCGCTGAACGTTTTTAACAGCTTTGATGTGTTCTGTCAGTCGCGTGGCTATGGGCCGTTTCGTTTGTCCAACGTAGGCTAGACCGCAGCTGCATTCGACTTTATACACACCCGGGGTTTGCAGTGGTATTACATCCTTTACATTACATTATTTACGAATTTGCCCATTTCGGAGTGTCTTACGGTGGTGAGAGATAAACTAAGGTCTGAGGACCTCCCTATTAGCTACGCCGACATGCTTCAACATTGCCTGACATCCTGCTACTTTCTATGGAACGGCGATTATTACAAACAAATCGACGGAGTAGCAATGGGATGCCCCGTATCGCCGATAGTTAGTGACCTATATATGGAATATTTTGAGGAATTAGCCATAAAAACCTCCAAAATTAAACCCATTCTCTGGCTTCGCTACGTGGATGATACCTTCTGCATCCTGAAAGGCAACATTCAAACGGTGAAAGAATTCCTGGGTCATCTAAACTCCATACACCCAAAAATCAGTTTCACCTATGAAGCAGAGAAGGACGGTTCCTTACCATTTTTGGATGTCAAAGTGACGAGGAGAAGTGACAATACTCTCGGACATACGGTATATCGGAAGCCCACACATACAGACAGATATTTGCATGCAAGCTCACACCATCATCCCTACCATCTACGTTCAGTGCAAACGTCGCTCGTGAATCGAGCACGCGCTCTATGCGACACTGAGCATTTTCCGAAGGAGATGGAACATGTCAATGATGTCCTTAGGAAAAATGGATACGGAAAATATCACGAGACACGCACACGATCTAATACGGACGAAATTCAAAAACCGAGCAGATCAAGAGCATTCTTACCATACGTCAAGGGCGTGACTGATCGAATAAGTAAGATGCTAAACAGATTTGATATAAAAACGATCTTCAAACCGACCCAAAATATAGCTCGATTTTTGAGGCCTGTAAAGGATGTAATACCACTGCAAACCCCGGGTGTGTATAAAGTCGAATGCAGCTGCGGTCTAGCCTACGTTGGACAAACGAAACGGCCCATAGCCACGCGACTGACAGAACACATCAAAGCTGTTAAAAACGTTCAGCGAGAAAAATCGGCGATCTGCGAACATATATTGGATAGCGGAAGTAACCACTGGATGCAGTTTCAAAATCCCATTGTTCTATCCAAGGAACAATTCTACTTTCCTCGCATGATCCGGGAAGCCATTGAAATAAGAAGAACTCCGAACTTCAATAGAGATGACGGCTACAAACTCTCTTCTACGTGGAACCCTCTTCTTAAAATGTTCCCGCCGCCGAACGCCGAACGCAAAGACGTAAAACAGGATACAGTGAGTGTTGTGTGCAAGACGGATTTTAAAAATTCCCGCGCTCAGAGCCCGGCCCCCCACCACCGTTATAACCTACGCAGTGGCGGCAGCGGTTTGCGGCCTACCCGCAAAACAACGGACTGACAGCTCTTCAGTCTACCCTAGACAACGGCGGCTGCAACGTCACCGAAACGTCGGGTCCTACAAATTTCACGCGGTAAATTCGTTTTCTATCCTAGAATATTGAAATATCATTTTGTAAAACAATTAGATAATTATGAATAAATATGAGAACATCGAAGAAGTGAAAAAAACGCGCGACCAGATTTGGTCGACTCGTACTCAACGGATAATTGTTTCGCGACCAGATTTGGCTGACTCTTACTCAACGGGTTAAGAGACAAGCCTGGTACGGCTAAAAAACATACTTTTCATGTTTATTATTTTTGACTTTAAGTTGCAATCTGTTCATGATTTTTTTACCTCTGGAATCGCTGATAGTTGCAAATTGTCAGTGTTAAAAAACCTACCACTTTCCTATACTAATATTATAAAGAGGTAAAGTTTGTGAGGTTGTAGGAAGTAATCTCTGGATCTACTAAACCGATTTTTAAAATTCTCTTACCAGTAGAAAGCCACGTTATTTGTAAATGTCATAGGCTTAATATTAATCCGAAAATTAAAAAGGCATTTTCGTGGTAGTCGGATTTGCAAAGTAAGTCAGAGAAAAAACAGTCGAACGAAAACGTTTCTAATTAACGCTGCCTTAACGATGAAAGATATATGATTAAGTTCAGAGAAAAGTTGAAGAGCTTGGTAATGCCTACAAAAACGTCAGCGACAGCATATGACTAAATTTTATATTTAAGTCACAAAAAGTAGTTTTTTTATATAAAAAACATAATTTAAATCGTTAGGTCGTGTTTATTGGTCATATTATCGACAATTATGAATTCATATCAAAATAAGTAAATTTATCGTCTCTGTGCGTCTCTAAAGTGTTTAAAACAAAGGAATTTTCCCTTTCACTACATAAATGGTTAAAGAGATAAGACACTCACAAATAAGACACTCACAAGAAGACACTCACAAATAACGGCAATATAGCCAAATTGGCATGCAAATACATACATACATATGCAGTAAAAATATAACCCTTTTTTTGGAAGTCAGGAAATAAATCATAGCACTCAGTACTAACCAAACCACACTCATAATTTCATCACAAGTAAAAAATTTGACACGTCAGCTAGTCTTTAAATAAAACTTTAAACGCGTTTGTCTCACAACCATATTTTTTTGTTTTGCGCCTACTTGATAAAAAAAACTACTTGACGGATCAAGATGTTCCAAAAACTTATTCAAGATTATTCAATTCTCTTCTATATGAACTAAAAAACATTACTAGTTAAACTAGTTAAACACAAAATTTTTGCGCGAAATTCGGTAATATTTTTTTAAATCCTCGGAAATTGTAAAAGTTACACCTTTTAGTATTTTTTTAAGTCATCTAGAAATTACACATGTAAAAATAAATACCTTAGTTTACTTTTTTTGTTTCAGCCAAAATTACCCTCGCTATTACGGGCGCAAACAGATACCGTCATTTCAATTCAATGTATATTTTTTTTAGTATTGCAAAAAAATGGTTTTTAAAATGTTAATAAAATTGATATAAAAGATTCATGATCAGATTTCAACTTGAAGTAAAAAAAATATTATAAAAATATCATAAAATGTTTTTTTTTGCCTTCAAGAGGGATCCCTTTATAATTATTATTACATTTATTCCTATAAAAAAAATATACGTGGCCTATATGAGCATTAGCATAAATATAGTGCTGCCGTCCCAATAAGTGCCAGGACTTGTTGAAAATCAGGCGAGCTCTTTAATTTTTATTTACGTAGATTCGGCAAGTAAAACAACTTTTCTAGTACCATCATAATGACAAATAAGTTATAGCTAATGATACAAATAGGATATAATTAAAATAAAATACGGAAAATACATAATCGTGCGACACCAATATTAAATAATAGGAAATAGTTAAAAGAATAGTCAAGGTTAATAATAGGAATAGTCAAAGATTGTATTTAATATTAGATATCAGATATCAGTTAATTTACTCCGATAACATAATTCATTGTATAACTATACAATGAGTTTCGCACATTAATAAATATTTCAATATCGTCGTCTGTTCAAAAAAAAGTTTGTGGGCTGTGTCGGGGCGCACGGCCGTTGGTTTAACATAAATAAATAAATGGTTTAGAGACATTAGAGGACCGGCGAGTAGTATCAGATATGTCGTTTCTACATAAAATTGTTCATACTGGGTTGGACAGTTCATACCTCCTGAGTAGGGTGAGCATACGAGCGCCTTCCCGACTCGCACGTGCTCACTCAACTTTTTACCTACCAAGGTTCAACACTAACTATGGTTCCAATTCGCTATTGCCGCGCGTTATGCATGCATACAATGTATGCTTTCACGATATTGACATATTAAGCCATCAGAATAGTCGATCCTTTGTTAAGGAGGTACGTGAAAAGCTGATTATCAGATCGGATTGAATTAGCATGCACAAGCACTCACAAGCACATTCGCACTACAGATACACACACCCACACACACATACACATACATACACGCACACACACATACAAACCCAAACATACACACACTCACACTTGAATTTCTTAGCCTCAATTGGAGGCATTTTGTGTTGCAAAAAGGAAAAAGCTCGATTTTTGAGATATATGGATGATGAGTGATCGTTCGTCGACGGTAAAGGGGCCCATAAACTAACATGCACAATCGAAAGTCGTGCACATCCGTAAGTATATCTCATTCAAACATAAGCGTTTCCCAATCCAAGCTGGGATTTCCTTCGCTGCTATTCAAGTGGCGTTTACTAATTTTATTTTACTGCGAATCATCATTATATATATATATATATATATATATATATATATATATATATATATATATATATATATATATATATATATATATATATATATATATATATATATATATATATACATATATATATATATATATATATATATATATATATATATATATATATATATATATATATATATATATATATATATATATATATATATATATATATATCCTATTTGTATTACTGACATATATATATATATATATATATATATATATATATATATATATATATATATATATATATATATATATATATATATATATATATATATATATATATATATATATATATATATATATATATATATATATATGTCAGTAACTTATGCTAAGGTTGTCCAGGGAAGAATAAAGGAGAAGACAAGGTGAGGTATTCGGTTAGTGGCTGTGTAAAAATAAATGTTTCTTCAACAACTTTTTGAAAGTATGCAGCGAAGGTGCATGCCTGATAGAGAGAGGGAGCTGATTCCATAAACGAGCAGAATGGACTGTAAAAGACTGCGTGTAAACAGAAGAATGATGTATCGGAATGGCAAGTGTGTTATCCCGGCTTGATCGAAGTGGAAGACCGTGGCCTCCCAAAGAGTGGAAATTCTCCTTGAGATAGGAGGGTGAGGTGGGGTTATTGAGTATGTTGTAGAGTAGCGACAACGTATGCAAATTTCTTCGACCGCGAATAGGAAGCCAATGAAGTTGCTCACGAAAGCAGCTAACGTGGTCGAGCTTTCGCAAATTAAAAACATACCTGAGTAAGATATTTTGCAGACGCTCCAGCTTATTCAAAATAACCTCACTGGAATCTATATAACAAACATCACCGTAGTCAAGTATAGGCGTTAAGATATTACAATTTCAATTTCAAGATTTAACTCCTGTCCAATTGCTATTAAGTAGCCACTTCATGTGAAGGGGGCGGTTGGCGAAAAACGCGACGCGAACTGGACGTCTTTTACTATAGGTAGTATACTCTGTCTAAAAAGTACCGGGAATTATTAAATAAAACACACAATTTTCGTTTAATCGTCAATGTTTATTTTATCACCTTCAAAGTAGTCCCCATTTGATGCAACACTCATTCGCCAGCGTTTTTTCCAATCTTCTAAACACGTTTTGTAGGCGTTTTACGGTATAGCCTTCAAATCCTTCCACGAATTTTCTTTAATAGACTCTATGGACTCAAAACGGGTACCACGAAGAGGCAATTTTAGTTTTGGGAACAGAAAGAAGTCTGACGAGGCCAAATCTGGTGAATACGGTGGTTGATCAATTGTATTTGTCGCGTTTTTGGCCCTAAATTCGGTCACAATTGCTGCTCTATGCGACAGTGCATTATCGTCGTGCAAAATCCACGAATCGTTGATCCACAATTCAGGCCGTATTTGACGGATTTTCTCACGTAAACGCATTAAAACGGCCAAATAATATTCCTTATTGACCGTTAGTTCTTCTGGAACAAATTCGTGATGGACTAAACCGCGAATATCAAAGAAAACAATGAGCATCACTTTGACTTTTGAACGACTTTGTCGTGTTTTTTTCAGTTTTGGCTCGTCTTTTGTCCTCCACTCTGATGCCTGTTGACTTGTTTGCATATCAAATTCATAGACCCATGTCTCATCGCCAGTTATAATGCGTTCTATGCATGTGGAATCAGAATCGACGCGATCCAGCATGTCTAAAGAAGTTTGTTTGCGGTACTGTTGTTGTAGAAAATTCAACTCCTTTGGAACGAGCCGAGCGGCGCTGCGTCTCATACCCAATTTATCTACCAAAATCGAGCGAATGGACTCATGAGACTTAAGGTTCAGGTCACGGGAATGGCGATTACGGAGCACAATTTCCTTGACTTTTTCGATATTTTCGTCTTTTGAAGAGGTCGAAGGTCGCCCGGAACGAGGGTTGTCTTCGACGATCTCTCGGCCCTCCTTGAATGCTTTGTACCACACGTAGATCCGTGTTTTGGATAGAACTAATTCACCATAAGCCTTTTCTAACATTTTTAGGGAATTGGCATACGAAAATCCTATCGCAACACAAAATTTAAGGCAAACTCTTTGTTCAATACTTTGGTTCATTGTGAAAATCATGTCGCACTACTAAGGTGTACAATTCAATTGCTGTTCTAATCAAAATGGCTGACAGTTCGCACGCATTCTAGGCATAGAGTAAATAAAGACAATTCTACCAACTTTACATTTTTTTTTTTTATCTTTTTAAATTCTAAATTCCCGGAACTTTTTAGACAGAAGGTATACCGAAAGGTACCGTCTAAAAAGGCAAATAAACGCCACCCTACTCAAATTAACAAATCGATTCGAAAGTTTAAGCGAAGCGAAGCCGCGGGCAACAGCTGCTAGTATATAAATATACTTATCAATATTAGGCACTATCGTTTGCCATTCGCCTGTTATATGTCCAAGGACCGTTCAGATGAGAATGTTATACAGATTAGTACGCGGCTCAATACTGACGGGACCCAATTAACTCCCCGACTCTATTTCATCGTGGAGTTAATGGGAAGGTGGTCGTCCAATTACTGTGGAGCTAGCAGCTGCTCGTGTGAATTGACCGTATTATGAAACTGTTGAAATAGGACGGAATATATACTTGATCTGAATATTATGTGGTTTAATTAATGACTGGCGTATTACCCTGGGGTTTGTGATACGGGAATCCAAACACTTCAATAATATTCGAATTATGCACACGTTGTACAACTCGATTGTTAGAAGTCGCATGGAAACGAATGCAGCTATTTGGAACCCGCATGAAGATACCTATACCCTCATGCTGGAAAAGGTAGAGATATGTTTTTTGAGATTTTTGTACTTCAAGCAGTACAGATATTATCCATTTTGCATCCGACTGCATTTATCACAGGCATGGTTGGCTATAATTCTCTCTGTCGCAGAAGAGAAATGTTGACCATGTCATATGTTTTGAATCTAATTCGTGGTAAAAGTGATAATCCTAGCTTACTAGCCAAGGTGAGTCTTTTCGTAACAAATAATTATCTTTGTGCTCGATGGCACCATTTTTAACCTAACCTTACGAGGTAGAACTTGTTGGCGCGTGCTGATTTTGGCGACAACAGATTTTGATATTTTTACCGCCAACCTTCACTCGTTTAAATTGCAGGCTATTAATTATTTATTCGTATGAGGTAACTAGTAGTCTAAGTGTCATTCTATTTGTATACTTACGGTGATATTTTTTTAATTAGGTACTTTTCAATGCCTTGGTTTTACTGTAATGTTGATTAGTAATAAGCGAATAAAAAACAAATAAATAAAAAAAAATAATTAAAAAAACTCTGAATTAGTAAGATTTAGGACAGAACGCTTTTGGTTTAACTTTTTTAACTTTTTGAGGGTCCCAACACATAGTGTCAGGGCATAATTTTACTTAATTTTCAGTCGGAACGTATGAAATCACATAATATATACTTATATTACAAAGAAGTAATGTTTGTAAGATAGTAAGTGTGTATATATTGGGTAATCTTCGAAACTACTCTTCCGATTTCAAAAATTCTTTCACTAATCGAAAGCTCGATTATTGATAAGTGCTCTAAGATATATTTTATTATGATAAATATTGGGTTTTAACACGAAATCGTGATCAAACTGGAGCTATTTTTGCCCCGCCGTCACGTCAGTGTTGGTTTCATCATGGCGTGGGCAGCAATTTCTTTTCATGTTGCTATGGATTCGGTTGTCCTGGAAAGTCGACGAAACTCTAAACGCTACATCGAACTTTTGAAAGTGCAAAACATAAATTTTGACGAAATGTTTGAAGGTAAACGGTGGATTGTGCAGGAAGATAACGCACCAGTTCACACATCTGCATGAGTGGAATATTTTTTAAAGCCAAGAACATCGAAGTCTATGATTGGTCAGCATTGTCTTCGATTTTAAATAATATTGAAAACCTTTCGGGATGCTTATCGAGAAAAAAATATTTGAATGGAAGGCAATACATTACATTTTCGTCGTGCCCAATTGACGGCTAAAGACCGCTCTTGGACGTGTCAAAATAATTGGGTTATGTAGTAAGTTTCGTTACTACTCTTACTGAACATACAAAGGTAGTCAAGAATTAACTACTAGATTGTCAAACTATAAATATAAATAATCAAATAGAAGCCTAATATTTGAAGTAGTTAGTAATTCGAAAAGATACGTAGTAAAATTATTTATCGTAATATTCAAATTGCCAGTAAAATGTTAAATAATTGAATTAAATCTACGTTATGCATTTTAAAATAAAAGTACAGATATAAGACCAACTTGGGTTGTCGACTACAGCGGGCGAGCCCGTCACCACAGGAAGTTTTAACGATTAGTCGTTCTATCTCCCTGCAGTGAGCGTAGAAGACTTGGGACAAAACAGTCCACCATCTAGCTACGCCACAACCCGTAAGGGACCAACGCCTTAACCGCGAGATAGCCAGTAATGTTACCTGGCGGGCCGACACTCGCGCCCTTACTTCCAATTGTGACCAGATTTCTCCGGTCTCTCGATTGGTTCCGAGTTCGAGGTCGCGTGCGTGGTCCTCTCCCTTACGAAGCGGTGAAACGGTGTATACCGAATCTATCGCGGACCACGGCGTCCTTTGCCCGGCTCCTCACCCAGGATCGGATGGCCGATGGTCATTTCGATGGCGGGCCGACACTCGCGCCCTTGAGTGTCGGCCCGCCAGGTAACATACTGGCTATCTCTCGGTAAAGGCGTTGGCTTCTTGCGGGTTGTGGCGTAGCTAGACGTCGGATTTGTAATGTCCAAAGTCTTTTACGCTCACTGCACGGTCGATAGAACGAAGAATCGTTGAAACGTCCTGCGGTGACGGGTTCGCCCGTTGTGGTTGACATCTCAATATGTTAGTCAGAGTGCACAATCGATTGGCTTGCGCCGCACGGTGCGCAGACCGTCCAGGAGCGCCAGAGGTTTGATTCCCAGGGGAGGTCCTTCGCCCGAACGTCCTACCCAGGTTCGCACCTCATTCGTGGAGGCCGTCGGATAGGTGTTGACCCGTGAGTGTGACCGACCCTGAACAGAATGGGTCTTCGTGGCCAACCCAGCATGGGCCCATTAACTCCCAGATATAAGACCATATAAGATATAAGACCATATAAAATAATGAGACAATAAGGAATTAATTTTCATTTTCATTTTCATTTCATTTCATTTCATTTTCATTTCATTTCATTTCATTTTTTTAAGTAATTTAAATGGGCACAATATTTGAAAAATCATGCCCCTCAAATTCGGCCAGATTATAGAAAGGGTGGCCTATCAGCATCTCCTTGATGTTTGTTTTTGATGTTATGTCCTCCAGCTGTTTAAATTTTGTAGGGAGTAGATTATAGAATTTAATGCTAAGGTACAAGTAGCTTTTCTGTACTTTTGCCAGTCGTATTCGGGGTACGAATAAAAGGGAACTACCGCGGGTATGATGCGAGTGAATGTCTGTCCTAATTGCAGTTTCTGCGAGGTGCAGTGTAGCATACATTAAACACTGGTATATGAACGCCGAATACATAGTCATTACCCTTGCCTTGCTAAAATATTCTTTGCATGAGGTCCTAGTCGTTACCTGATACATGCTGCGCAGTGCTCTCTTTTGCAAAAGAAAGATTCTTTTACTGGTTGCAAAAGTCTAAATGATTTTATGGCAGCTGTTTATGATGCTTTTGAGGGCTCTCTAGACGATCAAGCATGCTTGTCAAGCATTGCGTAGCGGGCTGGGCAGGGATCGTAAACCGCTGGAAATATACTTTTTTTTTTGTATTTACTAAAAATGCCTAATTTTGTAGTTTAATACCAGGGAGTCACGTCATTCATCAATCATTTACGTCTAATTAACGTGACTTCCTGGTATAAACTACAGAATTAGGCATTTTGGTAAGTATTTTTAAAAAATATTTGCAGTAATTCCTGCGGTTTACGATTCCCTCCCAGCCCGCGACGCGATGTTTTACAAGCATGCTTGATCGTCTAGAGAGCCCCATGAATTAAAACAAAATCTCTATAAGGGACGTACGCCTAGACGTATACCTAGACGATCAAGCATGCTTGTCAAGCATAGGGTCTCGGGCTGGGAGGGGATCGTAAACCGCAGGAAATATGCTAATATTTTTTTGAAATATTTTCGAAAAATGCCTAATTGTGTAGTTTTATACCAGGGAGTCAATCATTCATCAATCAATTACGTCTAATTAACGTGACTCCCTTCTGGCATAAACTACAAAATTAGGCATTTTTGGTAAATATTACAAAACAATATTTGCATATTTCCTGCGGTTGACGATCTCCTCCCAGCCCGGGACGCGATGCTTGACAAGCATGCTTGATCGTCTAGGGAGCCCTTAATAAAATTTACTATGCTGTAATAAATAATGGAGGAAACACTAAAAATATTAAATAAAGAAAACTTAGCAAAACAATTGAACGGATGAGTTTATTACTATTTTTTTCAGATAAGAGTAATCAAGTGTCTTAGTGTTTGTCAAGTCTTTTTAGTCTTGTTAAGTGGTTAAATAAGCACAAGAATCGAAATGGGGATTTTCCACTTCACATTACATGCGACAATGTTTATGGAAAATTTTGAGTCTGTGCTGTTGACCGTTGAGGAGTTCCCTCGTCGGGAGCCAACCCTGAGTGCAGCAACCATATCATGATAAAACTTAGAACAAGCTATCATAACTGAATGAGTATACAAAATTTGGGGTCTGTGTTAACCGTTGAGGAGTTCCCTAGTCGGGAGCTAACCCAGGGTGTAGAATCAGTTCATGCTTACCATAAAAATACATGAATTGTCATCGGAATTGAAACAAATTGTTAATTTTCAATTTCATATAATAATATTTGAGGTGTTTCCTCAATTCCTCATGAATCCCATCATCAGAACAGGATTTTGATCAATCTGTAAGTATATTCTTTCGAATAAAAACATAATTTTCCAAATCGGTTCATAAATGGCAGAGTTATAAGGTAACAAACAATAAAAAAATACAACCGAATTGATAACCTCCTCCTTTTTTGAAGTCGGATGAAAAAGAGACAGCACTGTGTAATAATTAGACATTTATGCGAAAAATTGCAAAATCCAGACAAAGTTGCTGCCGCTGACGGTCATAATTTAAGTCAGTAACGCAGGATAGCACCAAATTTAAATTAGCACATCGTTCAGCCGAATGGATCGTAGTGTAGGCAGGCCGACTGGGGGGTAAGATTGATGGCTCCTAATTGGTGCGGATTTTCCTCTGGAGTTTTATTAATTTCCACTTCCCCCTTTCGGTTATTTTATTGCCCTTGTTACGTGACGTACACGGGCTATAAACACTGATAATCAATCATTCCAACACCTACCCTCCCTTTGAAAATAAATGTTTTGTTGTTTGGAGGCTTAAATTAATTAAAATAAGGTAAAGATCAATTTGAAACATATGCTTGGGATAACAATTTGTTATAGATAAGAGTATGATTTTGTCGGTAGACATAACAAACTCGTATGCCTGCAGATATACCTACAGTATTTATAAATTATTACAATACGATATAGTTAAGACCGAAAGTACCGAAATTATGGTAAAGTTCAGAATACCGTATTGGAAGTAGGCTAGCAAAGGTTTGTCTTTGTTCCGGGTAAATATAATCGTGCCAGCACTCATAATCTATTTTCGGGGCCGTCCTTGCGCACCAAACTAAGTCGATGGAGTCTGCTTACCCGAGCTTTGCGGCACATAAATGCGCTATGCTCGGCAGCGTCTGACCTTGATATTTTTACAGCAAGCCCGCATTTCTTCAAGGTTGCACTACTTGTTTATGTCAGAATAAGATTTTTTTTTCATTTTTTATGTACTCTGTAAAGTTTTCCTATTCTTTATGCCTGTATTTGTATTTAATGCTTATTTAAACATGTTGTGTATGTACTTGCAACAATTCTCAACGGATTGGTCTAAACTGTTATGTTGATTTGCTTATGAAATAAATAAATAAATAAATAATTAGCTCAAATGCCTGCAGGTATTTGGAATTGTAGAAAAATAACAACAAGTTTGAAACAGAAACTTTCGAGACTCAACCTGCGATGGTAGTATTTCGCTTAGGATGGGAAGTCACATGCGCATCGTTTAATTTAACTACACATCTACCATATTCCTAGGTGAGAAATTGCCTAAACAGAATCGCAATACTCAAAGGCTGACTAAACAAAAGCCAAGGATGGGGTGCGTAAGGAATCTACGGATGCTCCCCAGTGTTCGAGTTTTCTTGCAATAATATATCTCATTAACAAGAATTTTTTTTTAGCTTGGTAGTAGTAGTCTTTATTCATAAAAAAGATACAAATTACATGTCACAGTTCCCCACTAAGGCTAGTGCCTTTTCAGTGGGTAACTAACAATAATGTGTTTATATCCGACTTATATTATCTATTTCCTATTATACTTTTATTAACTATTAGGACTTTTTACGTTAAGTAGATGCATTGACTTCCTAACCTAACCTAAGCTAACCTATATCTCCTATCATAACTAGCTAAATATACACTTATAAGTATGCTTTTCCACTAAATTAATATACCTACTTCCTAATCTAACCTAACCTATACTAATTTTCCTGGTATAGTTACTTTGTTTACAATTACAACAACAAATGATTACACTAATAAAATGATTCATACTAGATATCTATACTTATGCCCTAACCTAACCTAACTTATCTTGGCTTGGTTTATTAAAATTGTTCTACTTATTGATGTTAATGCTAATTTAGTCTAATAGAATATTTACTTGTTACAGTTATGCTAATGCTTTTACATAATAAATGCTAATTTAGATAAATCTAGTAAAATTTGAAGGTTCGGTGTATCACGAAATAAACCATTCTCAAGCCATGCAACCTGCAGTCGTATGCAGCTTGGATAGGAAGTGCGTGTCTGGGGGGGGGGGGGGCACCTCGGGCGGGACTGTGCGGTTTTCGCACCGGCATGCGTCAGTCATTCGCTTGCGCAATCCGGCGAATAACCGGGGGAAGACTCCCCCAGACGGAGACCTGCGTTATATAAGAAGCGGGGTAAAGGTAACTTATATATAATAATCCACTCAATATTACCAAATATGGTAACGAATTTCATGACACAACGTGCGTTATTCAATTATGATAGCCCTTTCTAAATTTAACCATGGCATGGCTGCTGCAGTTCACCCAGGGTTGGCTTCCAACGAGATGACTCCTCAATGGTCACAGCCACGAATTTTGTATATGCATTCAATTACAACAGCCCTTTCTAAATTTCACCAAGACAGAACTGCGGCACACAGGGTTGGCTTCCAACGAGAAAACTCCTCAACGGTCAAACAGCACAGACACAAAATTTTGTATACGCATTCAATTATGACAGCCCGTTCAAAGTATCACCATGACATTGCTGCTGCACTTATAGAAAAAAATGGAGTCATTTTTTTTTAAATTTTGTCTATTATTTAAATAATGAATAATAGTACCTATAGAAACTATATTTTATCAAACATCAGATCATTGTAGAAAATATTCTTTTTACCATTTATCATATTATCAAAACCAGCACAAACCTTAAGTAATACGAGTAAAACATCAATATAGCGTTATTCTAGTCCTTATTAAAATAATAATATATTTAAAAACACGCAGCAGTATTATTAAAATCGATTAAAAATTTTAATTAAAATACCATGTAAGCAATGGAGTTGCAATTAATGTATAGAATATCATTACTACGTTAATTGTGTTCGACGTGTACACATGTCAATCCAAATCTATATTTTGTGTACATGTATACACGACGTGTATACACGTCGTGTACATAACAGTATAATAATAACATAATAAACAAGTAAATATATTAAAAAGAATAAAAACACGACTGCCGTTACAGAAAGCGAACCATAGCATTTTTAATTATCTTTATTACGGTATTTTGTTATGAAATATTTTTGGTTTACGTATTTATCCATATACATAAATGTATATTTCCGGAATGAACTCAGACCTCTCATTTAACACTTAACACTTAATTGACATTTGGACCTTTAGATAACTACTTACAATTAGACAATTAACGTACAATATGACGTTTAAAATAACATAACAAATCTAACAATACTACACACTTCTAAATCGATTAAAGCATTTAGAAGTTATGGTGGAAAAGGAAAACATACTCTTACATAGATGAACCCTGAACACATTACACTCCTTTTTGTTGGTCAGTCGTGTAAAAATATTATTCGACATAAAAACTCAATATTCTGTAAGATACTACTACTACTATTGAGTAAGATACTGCTGCTGTTGTTGCTGATGTCAATTTCTTTATGTCATTCGTTTTTCCTGTTTTATATTAACCCTTGGAGTAAATGGGTATTTTCATGGATGCATCTGTCTCTTTTGCAGGATTTTCGGCGACATCGACGGCGCTCGACTTAAAGTACTATAACTACGAAACTACTACACCAATCATAAAAAGAACAACTGCACAATGATTGCATTGAAATTTCAAATATAGAATATTAAAATATAATTTTGTAAAACAATTAGATAATTATGAATAAATATGAGAACGTCAAAGAAGTGAAAAAAACGCGCGACCAGATTTGGTTGACTCATACTCAACAGGTTAATACTGAACGGTTCCCTGTACATTGTTTTATCTTCTCCGGAAGTATCATGTTTTTGACATTAACTTTAATAAACAAAATGTCTTCCAGACATTGAAATATGCACATTCTGAGTCACATTTTTTCAACACAATTTTCTTAAAGACACGTGAAAGTTGGTATGTTTTACGCGTTAGGTTGATGGTAACCTAAAATTTAACAACTTTGCATTCATAACTCACATTCGCCAAAAAGGTCACTTGGGCTGTTTTTGTTTTGAGCGAATAATTTTTGGTGTATTTGATTTTGATTATTTTACTTTTATTTTGTAATGGCCCTTAAGTACCATTACATACGATCAACAAATGCATTGATTTCCAGTGAAATACACTGACATAATTCAGCTTTATTTTAACCCGTGCAGCGATGAATCAGCACGATGAAACAATACTTTTACTCGAAATATTTCGAATTGCATCATTTCCCGGCCTATATAAACCGGCGAAAAAGCAACCAAAGTATCATTCCCCGAGTGATCACCTTCCCCCAAGGTTGCGACGACATATTCGGTAACCCTCTCA
Organism: Micropterix aruncella; assembly: GCA_944548615.1. Taxonomy (NCBI): domain Eukaryota; kingdom Metazoa; phylum Arthropoda; class Insecta; order Lepidoptera; family Micropterigidae; genus Micropterix; species Micropterix aruncella. The sequence continues at coordinate 19,765,920 of OX155967.1, read as the reverse complement.
CGAGGTCGCTCAACGAATCCGGCTCCTTGGTTTCCTTTCCTTACCTTTCCCAGTCCTCGTTACTGGGAGAGAATCCTTCATCCACTATTCCCGTATAACCTCCGTCGCGCAACCCTCGCGTCTCAGTAAACCTATTCGAGCACTCGTTACTCACTGGCAAATACATGAAATTGTGGTACCAAAAATAGGTGTGTCTAAACAGGGTAAGAGATATCCTGAAGGTACCTCTCATTTACAGCGTTTGTTGTTTTATTACATAGTCTTTGTGTAGATTCACTTTTATTTGATAATTTAGTGATTTTTGTCTATTTTTTTGTATTGAGAGCAAATAAATAATTTATTGTTTTTATTATTATTACTTAATTCACAATTTATAGAGAATATTAGTATTACTCAATCCATATTCACCGATTGCCGTAAAACTTAATCCATTATATTTTCTCCATTCAGTGGGGCGTGGTAATCTACAACGGGCGAACCCATTACTCATTATATAGATGTCAACTACAACGGGCGAACCCTCGGGAAGTTTTATAGATAATGATCATTATATCTGCTGTGGGAGGATCGTAGAAGATTTTGGGACGATACAGATCTACCGTCCAGCAAAGCCACGAACCTGCCAAAGGCCAACTCCTTACGTCGAGGCACTAGGAAGGTAACCCAAGGGTGCCACCTCGCCCCCTGGCTACCAGTTTTGGCAGGATATCTCCGTCTGGAATTTATTTTATTTATTTTATAAAAGAAATGCAATATTAAAAATACCAGTAAACAATTTCAGCTAGGAATTATGCATAAAAATACTTACAAAATTGAATCAAAAGCAGAAAAAAGAATACATCGCATAGTCTAGTGGCAACGTCACCTGGCCGGTACCTGTTCTAAGGTAAACATTTATTTTTGAATGTGCTTGCAACAATACCGTGTTTATAAAAATGTTATATATTCCTTGTATGCACAAAATAATCGAATTGCAAAACCATATTAAAAATGACTAAATATTTAAATTAAATAATTAAATTAAAGTTAGAAGTGGAAAATTAAAATGTCAGCAAATAAATTCAAATCAGAAAAAAACAAAACAATTTAAAATAGTAAAAATTAGAATAATAGTTAACCCAGAGGAACTAGAGTTAACCAGAGTTAACAGAGGAAGGGGTTAAACAAAATAGTCCTGCATTTTACTTATAACTAAGATAAAATATGGTAAAAACTAAAACAAATTTTCTCTTAATCTACGTTAAAAGAATAATATAAATAATAATAATAATAATAATAAATAAAATAATAATAATAATATAACATAATATAATATAAAATTCAAAATAGTCAAATGTCCGGGTTAGAATAAAATGTCCATTATTTTAAAAATTCCTTGTCTTTTCTCTTTTACAAGCCAGTTTCTAAGCAGCCTTTTAAAGTAGGTCTTATTTTGTGCTGATTTTATGTCGCCAGGAAGAGCATTGAAAAACCTCGGGGCAATGAATGTATGGGTTCGCTGACCAAAAGTAGTATACTTTCTGGGTACTATCATATTAATATCTTCGGAAAACCTCATCGGTATTTTGTGAAAAAATATTTATCTGATTGAACTTAATGTATGATACTGATGTTTTTAAATATAGTTGCCTAGTATCCAACACATTATATTCATTGAAAAGATTTTCCGAAGGATAACGATACGGCTTTCGCATGATAATTTTTAAAATTGACTTTTGTGCAATATCTAAGGGGTAAAGCATGGTTTTAGAACAACCGCCCCATCCTATCATCCCGTAGCTCAATATACTCTCACACAATGCCTAAAGGCTTTTTAGTGTACTCGGGCCTAAAATATTTCTTACCTCTTTGAAAGTGTATTGTAGTTTGCGAACTTTAGATGCTAATTTATCCGTGTGTTCTTGCCATCTTAGTTTATTATCTATGGTGATACCGAGATATTTAAATGATTCCACTCTTTCAAAAATATGACAGTTGCAACCATTCAGGATACCTCCGTCCTCCCGACTGGTTACCCTCCCGACTGGTTACGAGAACGAAGTCGCTAGCGCGGCCTCTACCTTTTGTATTACAGCGGTAATTCAATATGAATTATATCTATCTATAATTTATTTAATTGATGAATTTACCCTCGGCGTCCTTTGATCAGGTCACCAATAGGTCGTTACAAGAGTGGCATGACAGCAGGTTAACATCCATCCCCGCTGCTTAGGAGACGCTATATTTCCATAGAATCCCCATTCCGTCAGTAAATACTCAGAGTGCACAACCGATAAACTGGTGCCGCACGGTGCGCAAACCGCCCAGTAGCGCCAGAGGGCCTTTCCCCAGGGAAAACCGATCCACAAGCCGTGAGGTCTGGGACGTGAGAGTCCTTCCCGGGGTAGTCCCTCGCTGGAGAAGGCGACTGAATACGAGCTGAATCGTGAGTTGGGGCGACCCGAAACACGGTGGATCTTATGACCCAAGCTGCACGAGACCATTCGCTACCACCAGTCACTACAGGTAGGCATAACGATGTATAATCGTTCCTTGAGCCTGCAGACTTGATTTTATCTTAAATTAGGTTTGAATTAAAGGTGGCCCATGGCGTCTGTTGCCCGTCTGTTAGATCGGGATCGTGTGGCCATTTGGTCATTTCAAGAGTGGCTTACAAAAAGTCAGCACTCACACATGCTGTTTAGGAAACCGTATGTTTTTCCCCGACTCCTCCAGACTTTCGCCGAAGAGCACAGTCGGTTGGCTAGCGCTTCACGATGCTCAAACCGCCCAGTAAGTCACGCGAAAGCCATCCCCCAGGGGAAACTGGTCTACTAGCCGTAGCCTGGGACACAGAGTCCTTAACGGGGTAGACCCTCATTCGAGGAGCTACTGGATAGGAGCTGAACCATGAGTTGAGCCGACCCCTAGAACTGGATAGATCTTAGTGGCACCATTTTGACTGCCATTTTGTCCATTGAGTGCGATCTGTCAGAAGTCAACTACCTAGTTAATATTTATACGACAACCACACTGAGAAAAATATTGGATTGCTTCTTACATTATTAATAATAATAATAATTATAAACTCTTTATTTATACTTAATTATTATACAAAATAGCGAGCTTATTGCCACATGGCAATGTCTTACAACTAACCTAAACACACATGTACATGCGCGCATTGTGAAAATAAAGATTATTACATAACATACAGACCGTATACATAACATACAGAGAAGTGGAGGAATTTAAAACTAATAATGCCCGAGGAGAGGAAATTGGGAGAGGCAGAGGAGAGAAAGGGAAGAACTGGTTACTTCTTAGAAAGGTAGTAAACCTTAGAAAGGTGAGTCTTAAATGATGGTAAAGAAGGCGAGTTTCGTATATTTGCTGGGAGATCGTTCCAGAGTCTTGCACCGTGGACACAGAAAGAATAGGAATAGAAATCACTATTATGACTCGGATTTTTTAATAAACTGTCAGAGGCTGACCGAAGTACGAGACCGTGGGAACTTAGTGGTTCAAAAAGCTCGTGGAGATAGGACCATTTTGGTAATCGTAATTTGTAAAATGGAATTTGTTAAAACTCCATTATTTGATTATATGTACCAATTTTTTCCTTACGGTTAATACGAAAATAACAGTTTACTCTCGTTTAAACATTACTTATGAGGCCGACTGTAACCGTACGTATACTACTACATGCTGTCATGGTAGCAGCGAGATCCCCAGGTCGTGACGTAATGAAATAACAATATGTTTTAACCTTACGACACGGTAACTACCGTTACGTCAACACCGCTATGCGTCATGTTAATTCTTAGGTATGAATCACAGTCCTCGTTATAATGCTACGTAATCCTTGTTCAAACATGCGTTTATTCCGTGTACTACGTATACTACGTGATTCTATTTATCTCAGTGCAGACGCTATTTGGTCGTTTTCATTCATATTTTTCGGTAAAACGCCGACTGCATCACAATACCTATACACAACACAATAAGTATTCCCAAATAGTAAAGTACAACAATAAATAATAAGAACACCCCAATTTACGCATTTCCGGTATCGTTGTTTAAATTTATCCACGCCGCCATTAAAGAAACAATCAGAGGGACTTCCTGGCTGCGAACAAAATGCAAACTCTTAAGGGTAATCTGACGTTGACGTTGAATGAGTTCATCTCATTAATTTAACAATACTCGAAAAAGAAAATTATTTCTCACCCTTAAGCCAAGCGGCGCAGGCTTATGCCGAAATTTGTTTGTGCTTGTACATCTTTCTTCTTCGTCATCCGCTGCTTTATAATACATAACTCATTTATATTATGAGCTTTCCCTGATGAACAAGACAATAAATAGTACATGGTATTCCAATCAGAAATGTCATTTTAATTAGGTACTTAATTTTTTTTTTATCCAAACTTTTGTATTTTTTTAATAAAATTATCCAAGTCATTAAAAATGTCAAAACTTAGTCAAAAAAAATGTTAATATCTTTTTTTTACAACTTCTTTTTTGCGAAACAGATTAGACGACATTTCTGTCGATTTTATCTCCCACCACAGAACAGATACACTTGATTGTGTATCTGTTCTGAGGTGATAGTATTTTGCTTTTTTAAGTTTTTTTTTTTATTTTGTGTTTTACGTTTTTTTTTATTTTCATTAATTATTTTGGTCATTTTGTCAATAGCATATAAAATCAATAGAATCAATCAATAGAATATAAAATATCTTTTTCTTAAAATTATATTTTAAATTGTTATCAGATTTGTGTCCTGCCTAGGAGTGACACAGAATCAATTTATTTTGAATAATTCTTATATATATTTTATCATAAATAAATAAGTATAATAAATAAACAAATAAAAGTATTTAAAACATACTGACTACAGTTTTATTTATTTTTTCTTTCATTTAATGATTGCTATTTCATTCTAAAAATAAATGTTAAATATATAATACAAAATTTTATCAAAAAAAACTCCATTTATTTATAGGTGCAGCATCCATGTCATGGTGAAACTTAGAACGAGCTGTCGTAATTGAATGCATATACGAAATTTCGTGTCTGTGCTGTTGACCGTTAAGGAGTTCTCTTGTTGGAAGCCAACCCAACCCTGGGTGCCGCAGTTCTGTCTTGGTGAAACTTCGAACTTGGTCTTATTATTTTTATTCAGGCATAATATTGAATCTTCCGGGGGGGGGAGGGGGTTACGACGTTAAAATATGGCGTATATATATTTTATGGTCCTAACCTGGCATGGACACGTTAACAAACAAACGATCATTTTTAGTATAAGTTCCATTAAATTTAGTCTTGGGCCTATATTATACACATATATATATATATATATATATATATATATATATATATATATATATATATATATATATATATATATATATATAGAAATATTTGATAGTTTTGTGTATATATTCTTTTTAGAATTGATCAATAAGATGATTATAAAGTAAATAATTATAAAAGCCTGTCTTTTATAATTATTAAAAGGAATCCTTCGTCACGATGTAAGTGGCTTTTATAATTATTTACTTTATAATCATCTTATTGATCAATTCTAAAATATATATATATATATATATATATATATATATATATATATATATATATATATATATATATATATAATATATATATATATATATATATATATATATATATATATATATATATATATATATATATATATATATATATATATATATATATATATATATATATATATATATATATATATATATATATATATATATATAAATATATATATATATATATATATATATATATATATATATATATATATATATATATATATATATATATATATATATATATATATATATGTATATATGTATATATATATATATATATATATATATATATATATATATATATATATATATATATATATATATATATATATATATATATATATATATATATATATATATATATATATATATATATATATATATATATATATATATATATATATATATATATATATATATATATATATATATATTATATATATATATATATATATATATATAAATATATGTTTTCTACAATATTTCTTTACATTTTTTTAATATTATACAATTTTATATAGGTTTACCCTATTTTGATAACATTATACAAACTTTTTTATAAACTCCTC